>PVKA01000478.1:52401-200860 GCA_004027165.1 Ctenomys sociabilis | reverse complement strand
CCTCCTCCCCTCTCCCCTCCTCTTCTCCCTTCCTCCTCCCCCTCGTCCTCCTCCTTCTCTAGGATATACCTGGTCTTGCCTAGTGTTAAGCTCAGGCGACAAGCTGATGGCTTCACATAGGTCTCAGTCTTTGGGTACATACAACAGATCTGTTCTTTTCATCCATCCATTGTCCAAGCACATTCTGATGTCTGAGGTCAAGAAATGTGATTGAGTCTCATGGACAGAAGAAAGAGCACACTGAGCACTGGGTTTTATTTGGGAAAGAGTCCAGCGAATCAATGAGTTTTCTAGAATAAAATCAGAGTTGGCCATGACCTCTCTCGGAGGTCACTCCTCATCTTTCTCCCAAACTGCCCTGCACAAGGCCCCAGTTGCCTAGTGCGGTGTGGGTGGGGAAGCTGCTGGACGACACTCTTGGAGGCTGACCAGCCACTGGGGGAGGCGGGACAGACAGTTTTCCTCTCAAGGAAGAAATGGAGTGAGGTTGGCCCTGGATTTTCATTCCTGCTTGGTGCTATTTTTGTGTCTCTCTTCTTCAGCGAGGGCAGAGAGTCTTGTCTTGGGCTCCAGTCTCCAGACATCGTCTGAACAAGCGCAGCAGGCCAGGCAGTGTTTCTAGCTGGTGCTGGAGTGATACTAAGTAGATGCAAGCCCTCCGAGTTTCCTTGGGATCTCTGGAATAGAGGAGGAGGAATGGGGGTGGAAAAGTGCCGCCATTGTGGCAAAGGTCACAGCCCTTGGGGAGCTGAGAACACCGGCCGGGCGTGGGCAGGAAGTGCGTGTGGAGGGCCTGCACACTGTGTGTAGTAGGTGTTTTGTGAACATGGACGAGAAACCCCAAGTGTGTTCCAAGAAAAAGTTGCCACTAAAAGTATCCAAATGATGACAGAACATGTTAATTTACTTTAATAAGACAAGTTACAAAACAGTAGATTGAATGTGATCTCCGTTTTGTAAAACAAAAGGAAAACTCAAGGCCTCCTGCTCTGAGGATATAGACATAGAGAAAATAGAAGACACACGGCAGTATTGGCAGTGTCTGCCGGGGAGTGGGGACATCAAAAGTTGCTGGCTTTGCCCTCCAGAATCCAGAGGAATGGCCCTGCGTCGGGAGCCACATGACCATCCAGTTTCTGGTAGAGAACTGACTGGGGAAGCTGAGGCTCCAAGAGGAGGGGACAGGCCAGTGCTGGCGCTCCTCCTGGAGGACCCTGCACTGGTCTCTCTTGCCTTCGGTGAGATGGCCTTTTGGTCCCCACAGTGCTTTCCTGGGGGCTCCCCTGTGTGCAGGAGAGAGCTAGCCGCATCCTGGCCCCACCAGCTGGTGCTTAGACACCCCCTTCCATTGTGCAGAGCAGGCGAGCCCTTGAGGTGCCCGCAACCCCTGGGTGCGGGTGGTTTGCGATAATGACAGCCAGGGTGGAGGACAGGAAACTCCTGAGACAGGAGCTGATGGGGTTCTCAGAGGCCGGAGCGGAGGGCCTCGGAAACTGATGGATAATGGCACAATGCCGCAGGGCCTGCCTGGGGGTGGGGGTGGAATGTGAGCAAGCATTTGTTGCGCGTGGGCACTGAGCAGGCCTGTGGGGGTGAACAGACAGCACTCCAGTCCAGAGGTGAGTGTTGCGCCCTGTGCAGGTCATAGGAAGGTGGAAAGCAGCTGGCTGGTGGCAGGGTGAGCTCACCCAGGGCGGTTGTGGGGCTTGAGATCCACCCACCTGGGACAGAGCCCAGGGAATCCCAGGGTTCCAGGGTGGACGGAAGAGGCTAGCGAGGGTGTTTATTTCTCCTGCCGCTGTTGCTGGGCAACTGCTGGCCTGGAGGCTGTGGTGGTGAGGAGCAGATGTGGAGAGGAGCTCTGACCTCACGGAGGGTGGGGCCTGTTCCCGTCACCACAGGCCCACTTGCCCATTGGCCCGGCTTTCCAGTGCATTTCCAGCGTAGGAGAGGCACTGCCTGCTTGACAAGTGGCGCGGTCCCTGCTGCCCTTCAAGGTAGGGGAGCTCAGCTAGCTGTGTTGGATCTGCGTGGAGGTGACTGAGTAAGGTGCAGCCTCCTGCAAGCTGAGCCACCCGTTCTTTCCTTAGAGCTTGACAAAAACCCTTCAGAAAGCTAGGCTGTTCTAAGATGACCTTTTTGGATTACTTGTGAGGTCCAGAGGAATCCAGGAATTGATGATGTCATCAGGACTAGATTTTTTTCCCTTTTGGGAAATAAGCAACTTTAGAAATGTGATTTGTCTGTTTTGGGGTTCAGAGACCCACAGCTGCACGTAAGCAGCCTGTTTTTTCTGTAGGCTGCACCTCCATGCATCTCATTCTTGCTCCCCTAGCAGGTGGCCCTCAGCCGCCGGGGTGGTGTGGTCACCACAGATGCCCAGGGCTCCGCCCATCGCTGGTGCTGCTGTGCCCAGCCACATCCCCAGATGGAGAGCAGATCCTGCTCGTGTTGACTCAGACTGGCTCAGCTCCGAGGTGCTGGCTGCTCCACTTGGTGGTTAGGGACTAATGGCCATGATGGCCCCAGGCCAGGAGGGAGAGTGCTGCTCCCTTCCTCTGAGTTCGAAGCTCCCCAGGGGGCTGGCCTGGTACAGGGCCTGAGGACTTTGTTCCAGGAATAAACCGTGCATTTCCTCCCAAAGATAGGTCGGAGTCCCAGAGCTCAGGAAGGAGGAAACCCTGAAGTCACCAATGCCATTTCCCCTACCAACAGCCCCAGCTTAATTAGAGACCGGGATGGAGTTGCATTTCCTGGTTGTTTACTGGCTGCTCCAGTCCATAAACAGCTGCAGTCTGTAATTAAGCTGTCTAATTGGGAATGACTACAGGAAAACTGAGTGGCACTGGGGCGGCCTCCTCCTTTGTAGCCCGTTAGTCTGCTACCTGCAGCTGTCCTCACTCTCTCCTTCTCCTGTCATCTTTTAAGATCGGCTTGGGGGCAGATTCTAAAGAATAGTGGTCGGCAAACCCTTTGAACTTCACTTTGGGAAATGTGCGCGGTAGAGTGAGTCTGGGAGGCAGATCCTTTTTCTTTCCCCTTGAAGGAGAAGTGTGGAGGCAAGTTTGGTGGGTTGGCCTAATTGGAGAGGGAAGTCCAGTAGTCCCGAGCTGCACGGCTGGGTGAGGCGGGCCACCCAGCAATTCTGCCACCTCCTCGCGTCTCCCACCTGATACGGAGTCCTGCTCTCTGCCTCACTGGAGGACCAGCCTTGCACTTTTACCTGCCAGGGCTGCTTTTCCCCTTAGGAGTACAGTTTACACGAGGTGGTCTGTGGCATAGCTTGCCCCAAGCCTGCCCTTTCTGCCAACAGCCCCCAGCGATGGCGTGGGGCGGGCACTCCTCCACACCGTGTGGAAGTCTGTTTGGAGCTTTGAACTCATCAATCGTAGCTCATCTTACAGACTCGGGGCAAGTGAGTTGTACAGAAGTGCGTGTGTTCCAGGTCGTTTTCAGACTGGCTCATGGTTGAGTTTCAGGGGAACTTTGAGGTTAGTGAAGAAAGCTGTCCCCCGTCTCATCCCCTTTGTCTTTTTCTATTTTTTTGGTGCAGGGTCTCACTATGCATGCAGCCCACATTCATAGCGATCTTCCTGCTTTTTGCCTCCCATGTGCTGGGATTACAGGCGCGCGCCACCACGCCCAGATTGCATTGCCGGCTCAGCGCACCCGAAGGCGGGGCCGGCGCCGCTGGGGGAACCAAGGATTGAACACTGGTCCCTGCGCTTACCTAAGCAAGCGCTTAGTCCGCTGAGCTATACCGCCGGCCCTTCATCCCCTTTGGTTAGAATGCCTTCCCCGCATTCCAGGGCATAATTCGAGCAGTGCTTGGGTAAAATTTACAAGATTGGAGCCACAGTGTTGTTTTGCATCCCCGCCTCTCTATGCCTGTGAAGTTTTTCTTTTGCCCGTGTGTGGCTGATCAGAAACCTGCTTCTCCTGTCTCCTTGTCTTCTGAAAACTTTCAGGGACAGTGTCTCTTCAATTAAAAAAAAAAAAAATTTGTGTCTCACCAATAGTGCTACTCATCTATGTTACTGCATCATGGGAAATAAGCATTTAAAAATGGCTCCTCCAGGCTCTACTGACCAAACAGATGACCTGTGCTCATTGTTCTCATTTACTGCCAGCCTTCTCTGTGTGATCAACAGGGCCCTAAGCGCCTCTGCATTGCTGCTTAGCCTGGGCAGTGATTATCTTACTGATAGTACGAGGTTCTCAAGCTGGTCCTTTGGCATCGTTAGGTCCTTTTAGGAGCCATCCAGGGTGCTTACATTGGGGGGTTCATGTTTTCCAGGTGTCCTTTTGCAGCTTCCTTTTTTTTTTTCTCAGCATGGAGCCCCAAAGTACATTCCTGGGTGCACTGTGATGCACGTTCCTGCTTTTTGTTGTCCAAAGATGCCCGTCCACGGAGCAGAGCTCACCTGCTGCATGCCAGCTGCCCGGCAGTGGGGCTTCATGTCTTGAGCTGTTGCCTGGGCACTGTTGAGGATCGAGGTGTTCAGTGGGAAGAATGCACCAAGAAGCTGGCAGCTGGGGCCTTCTGCCCCCACACTCTCAGACCATGGACATTAGCAGTGATTTGAACAGTGTCCTGTGACTGTGGCCAACCTGACCTCCTGGCAGCAGGATGCGCATTTGGGTCTCAGCTTGGCTGAGACTCCACAGACTGTGGACCCAGGGCTGGCCCTCCCCATCTGTGTTTGTCTTGACAGCTGCCCCTGTCTTCCACAGTGGCCAGCCGCTTGGTGTCCAGGCCAGCCTGCGAGTGTCAGCAGGGCCTCTGCTTCCAGAGGTGACAGCAGCAGCAGAAGACGCAGGTCTGGGAGACGCGTAGACACTCCCTTGCTTTCAGGCGGAGGAGCAACCCAAGAAGCCCGTGGAGACCTGGCCACCTCACAGTCAGGGCAGAGGATCCACTTGTTTTTCAGATACTGGGTGCGGCTTAAGGCTCTGATTTTGACAGCTCTCGTGGCCCTGCCATGTGTGCTGGGCAGGGCAAGGGCTGGCCAGTGTTGGGGACTTGGCGAGGCATGGCTTGTGGGAGGGGGACTTGTGTTTGGTCTCAGCTTTGCAGCAGTGCCCAGGAGTTGTGGCAAGACACAGCTGGACTAGACCTATGAAAAGCAGCTTCTTTCTACTGCAGAGGAGGAAACCAATGTGGGAGGAGTGCAGATGACCATGAGTAGATAGTTTCTCTGGGAGTGGAAAGGACCCGACAGAGTGTCCCCATTTTCCCTGTGGTTCTTTGGTCTGGGGAGCAGACACAGGGTGTTGCTCATGCTAACCATGCAGTCGACCACTGAACTGCACCCAGACTGTCTTTTCATGCGTTACCAAAGGCTCAGTTATCTTACTGGCTTTGTCGAGATGGAAGAAGTGGAGAGCACTTGGTGTGATGCAAGCCTGTGGTTCTGCCCGGCAGGACCATGCCTCTCCGCTGGGCTCTACTGTGTCCGTCTCTGGGGCTGGGAGATCCGGTCGTCTCATACAGGAACACAGCCCTGCTTGCCTTCCTTTCCACAGAAGGACTGAAACTCAGCAGCCCGCTGATGACACAGGCGTGCACACACTGTGTGTGACGATACCTACCTTTCCCACTGTGCTGTCCCTGAATGGGGTCCCCGATATGATCAGCCTGGGTGAGAAAACGGATTATCTAATTGAAGGAAGTAGATGACAGGGCCCCGAGGCAGGTTGCGTTTTCCCTGTGGCTGTTGTAGGGGAGGTCCAGTGTGAGCAGAAAGCGGTTCCTGGCCACAAAGAGGCTGCTGTGTTTCCAAGCTGCTTGCACTGAGTGAAAGGGGAGTGGGGTGGGTGGGAGGGGGTGGAGCATCACAATCCCGCCCACTGGTGACGTCATGGGGAGGTGGGGGCTGCTTGCCCTGCAGGTGGTGGGGAAGCCTTGGATGACGGCTATGGAGGCAAAGGGGCCAGGATGAGAAAGAGTTTGGAGGGACAGCTGTGGTCTGCGTGTGCAGGTAATGAGAGGCAGAAGGGCAGGAAGGGTGGAAGGGAGGAGAGCACGTGGCACGCTGTCTTCCCTCTTCCCGGTCCCGTGGTGTGGTTGTGGCTGTGTGTCTGTCTGTGGGGACATGTCCTGGAGTCTGCGGCTGGTGTTTATCCCCTGGCTATGCCAGTGCTTACACATTGGCTTCCAGGGAGTCTACAGGCTAAACCCACAGAGGGGCGCCCCAGTTTATCCGAGAGTAGCTTGTCAACATTCTCTGCTCTGGAATAAACAGTCTGCATGCAGGATCTTAATCCCTGGAATCCGAGATCGGCTCCCGGGAGGGAGTTGCTCATCTGTCCATGCAGTATTAGCATGAGGAAGCCTTGAGTCAGACCCACGGGCCTGGGGGAGGCCCGCTAAGGGGTGGTGGGATGCACTTGGCTTGCTGCTGGTGGGCCTCGGCGCGTCGCGCCAGGGTGTGTCCCCCTCAGGACACGCAGTCTCCCATGCAGGAGCCTCTCGGCAGCTTTGCTTCTTTCAAAGGTGATTCCTATAGAGCATGTGGAGCAGGCCACGTTCCGTGACGGGGACTCTGACCTCAGACCTGTGTCCTGCTGTAGAGTAGGCCAGCAGCATGAACTCTGCACACAGTAATAGAGGGAAGGGCCTTGTGTTTGCTGGGCGGCTGCTGCTGTCAGCGAAGCAGGCTTACAGAGAGGCCCCTGTGCAGGAGGCCCCACACTGGGACTGACCTGTCCACGGTCCCAGTGAGCTCAGAGCAGACAGGAGGGTCCCAGGAGCTCTGTGCAGGGAAGTCTTGTGAGCTCTGCCTGGACGGTCCCTGCAGCAGACAGCAGGCCCCAGCCTAAGTTCATTTCCCCAGTTAGAGCTTGGCTGGGCAGCTCCTTCCCCTCAGAGCGAGGGTGGGGATCTGACCTGCGGTAGTCTTGGGGTTAAGGCAGCTGGTGCCAGAGCAGCTGCCTGCCTGTCAGGTACTTGAGGGAGATGGGTTCTCTTTTCTTCTGTCTTTCTTTTGTACTGGAGATAGAGCTTAGGCTGGCCCCTGTTAGGCATGGGCACCAGCACTGAGCTACATACCCCCTCCACGGAGAGCTTTAGTGCCTTCTAGAGCTGTTACAATTTTTGAGTGGGATTCTTGTCTGGAGAGAAAAGACTTTCATTGAGAGTCTGTCCATTGCCCCTTTCATTGCTACAATTGCCCCAAGCCCTCAGTGGCCACACCAGGGTACCTGCGCATGGATTGGCATCATGGAGGACACTCTCCTGGACCCCAGGAGAGGCTGCTTCGTGAGATCGTCACCTTGGTGCGGGCTGGCCTGGCCCTCACGGCAGTCTTCCTGCCGCACGCCCCAAAGAGCACTGCACTTGCAGGTTTGCACCACCACGCCTGACTTCAGAACAAATTTTTATTTAAGCTTTGTGAATGGAAGCCCTCAGCACCTAGTGTGACTGTTAGGAGGACAAGAAGGTGGTGCTGTGCCCACCAGATTGCTGGACCCTGAAGTGCAGATGTGAAGACTGCAGAGCTCAGCTGTGCCCACGGAGCCGCCTTATTGACGGTGGCCTCTCCTGTCCTGTACCTCTCCTTTTGCCCCCTCCCCGGCTGACCTGGTTACTTTTCTTTCATTGCTGAGACAAAATACCTGACGCCCAAAATTAAGGAAGGAAAGGTTTAAATATAGCTCACAATTTGTGGAGGTTTCAGTCCATAATTAGCTGGCTCCGAGGCAGGCTGGCACATGGCAGAGGGCAGCCGTTCAGGGTGGCAGAAAACAGCAAAGAGCAAGGAGGAGCAGCTGGCAGCAGTGGTGGAGACAGGCCTGTCTCCCTTTCCCATATTGCACTCAGGCTATACACCCCTAGGGTGGGTGTAGCACTCACGCCCATAGTGCTAGCCTTGGATCATGAATTACAGACTCTAGAACCTCACCCCAATGACTGTGTGAGACCTTGGGGGACAACTAGACATAAGCCATAACATTCTGCTCCTGGCCCCCCAAAGACTCATACACATTCTTTTATGCAAAGGACATTTTAGTCCATTACTTAAAGAGTTGCTAAAATCCTAACAGTTTCAGCATTGTTTAAAAGTCTCAGTGCCAAGTTTCCTAGGCAAACTCTTAGCTGTGAGCCCCTGTACAAATGAAAAATTAAACATTTCTAACATTGAATGGCAGTAACAAAATTATTGTAATTCTAAAAGATACAAATAAGAAGATAGAAAGCATTGGGGACCTGAGCAACTCCAAAATCCAGCAGGGAAAACGTTAAGTCCTTTAGTTCCATGTGGAACATCCAAAGCAATCTATGGCGAACTGTGAGCTCCAAAAGTCTCACATGGCCCCGCCCCATGGCACTTTTGGTGTAGCTCCGTGGCTTCTCCCTTAGGTCTGCTTTCCTCTCCTTGCAGCTTTCCCTTCATGATCCACAGTTCTGGCTTTTCGAAACTTCTAGGGTTTCCACTGCACTTCAGGCTTCTCACTGAAAACTTCCCACACTGCCTTCCCAGGCCTTCTGATGAGGAGGAAGCCTTCTTAACCCCAGAACTCTTGCATTCTGCATGCGCCTAAAACCAGAGCCACGTGGACGGCACCCAGGTCCACTGCCGTCTGCAGCAGTGGCCAGTCTTCCTTCTCTCTTGGCTGCAGCGGTCGAGTGCCTGCATTGTTGAGCCCTCTGAACCTGGTTCTGAGCAACACATTCTCCACCACCGCCCCCATTCTGGAGCTTGGCACTGTGGGGCTTTCTCCTCAAAGCAAAGCCTTTCGCCTTTGGAGTTTTGCGGCTCCCGAGGAGGGGAGATTTGCTGCTGCCTGTGATGCCCTTAGGCCACCTTTTCTATCCTCCTGGTCCATCTCAGCAGTGCAGATCTTCTCAGCACCCCACAGCTTCATTGTACTTCCTTTCTGGCCAAATTTGCAACATTTTAAATTATCCTGCTGGTCTCTTCCCTCTTGGTTCTAAACGTAAATCTGGCTAAGAGCCCTCAACAATAGCCTGCCACTGCCTCAACATTTGACTGCCCTGAAATTTTTCTTGCCAGATTAATTAGTCTGCCACGCTTAATCTCAGTCTTAGGCAAAATCTCCACACATGAGCAAAATGCAGACAAACCTGCCAAGCCATAACACGCATCATCTGGGGTCCAGCAGCCAGTGCAGTCCTTCCTCCCAGCAGACACCTCCCTGCCTGGTCACTTCAGGCAGGATTTCTATCAGCATCCTGGAGTTCTGAGCTCTGCTGACCAGAATCTCCCATGCAGAGCAGCTGTAGGTGTCCGGGCTCTCCAGACCTTTCCTTCTTACCAAAGGCTCCTGAGTAACCACACGGCCAGGTACAGTCACAGCAAGGGCCCTGATCCTTGGTGCCAAATTATTTTTTGGTTGGGACAAAATACCCAACACCCAAAATTAAGGAACGAATAGTTTATTTAGCTCATAATTATGGAGGTTTCTGTCCATACTTGGCTGGCTCCAAGGCAGAGTGGCACATGGCAGAGGGCAGCAGTTTATAGTGACAGAAGACAGCAGAACAACAAGAGCAAAAAAGGGAGGAGCCACAGTAGAGAGCCAGCCTCTCTGCAGGTGCAGCACGTGCTCCCGTAATCCCAGCATTGGATCATGAGTTAATAGTCTGTAGAGGCCCACCCTGTGTCTGCAGGAGGCTTGGGGGACACCCCGACACAAACCGTAGCACCAGCTTTCCTGCTCACCCCAGCTTCTCTGTCTTTCACACTCTGAGGAACAAGCAGCTGTGTTGAGGCTCCAGGCTGAGCAGCCCCGGCAGCCCACTCGGGTCACCTCCAGCTGTGTGGCATCCACTGACCTGTGCTGTCTCACAGGCCTGGGCTTTAGGGTGCAAGACAAGGTGCTTTGTGTGTCAGGCTTCTGTAAGGGCTGGCTCTTGTTTGAGGACCTTAGGCCCCGTGGGAAGGTGTGGCAGGGGCTTCGAAGAGGCTGTGGGTGGTGGTTCCAGTTACTGCAGCGGAGCTCCCATGGAGAGTGGCTTCTGGTTGTACCACATGTTCAGCCAAGGCCCAAAATGTGTACCCTGTGCTCAGGATGTGGTGGTCGGGTCGGAGTGACCTCAGCCCCCAGGACATGGGAAGCAGGATGCCCGCTCTTCCACTAAGGCTGCTGGGATATCCCCTGCTAGTTCATCTTGGAGGACACAGAGCAGGGCTTCCCCCAAGAGTGTGGGTTTCTTTCACAAGGGTCTAGTGGGGTATTCAGATATTTCTAGATGGCTCAATTACAGCCATGGAGAGGTCCTCGAGTGGGATGTTACTGTAGCTCTGCAGATGGGTTGGGTGCTGGGGGACACAGGCACAGGCATCCCCAGGTGGGGGGACAGGCAAAGGGGAGCTGCAGTGCAGCTGACCTCAGGAGCAGCTCTGTGGAGGAGGGAACTGTGTACCTGGATTTCCATGTCCCTTGTCAGCTCTGAAGAGCACTCACACCTGGTGAGTCTGCGCACCCCCCCACAGTGAGCCTTTGAACGCCAACTCACCCTTCGCAAGTTTGGAGAAGAGTGAGGAACAGTTGGCTCTTTGCTAAAAGCCAGAAAAATCTGAGACAATTGAGGAACATGTTTATCTAAAATGTTTCTGTGACATTGGAAATGTCAAAGTTGCGGGAAACTGCATGTCACATCGGAGGCTTGTGCAAGACACCACCGACCCCATTGCGCTGCTAGTCTGGTCCTGTTCGTTCCTGCTGTTCTGAAGAGCTCCAGTTGTTAAGTTCTGTGTGACACATGGCACCAGGTGTCATTGATGGAAAGACCTGGGAGTGTGCAGCATCTTGGCATCAAAGAAGCAGTGTTCTGAATCTCTAGCTTCAGTTTAGCTACCAGACTCCAAGGCAAGAATTCAAGAGTCAAGTGGACGCCATGCCACGCGTCAGAAAACCATTTGATTAGAGGGCTGTCTTTGACCGCACAAGTAAAGTTCATCAGACCTGGGAAGAGTGAAAAGATAGTGAGATACTCGCTTGCGGCTCTGGGAGTTGGGTTTGCTCTTCTATCCTGTTTGGCTGCCAGTCTGCCTGTCCATCTGTCCGTCCATCCGTCCATCCATCCATCCATCTCTTCTCTCCACTGTGTTCCTACCAATGCCTTGTATGTTGGTGGATGCAGCGGAGGAGAAGAATGTAGCACTGTGTGCTTCACTGCTGGGCTGGTGGTGGCTGTGCCTCTCAGTCCCTGGGGCTTCGTGTCCTCTGCCCCACTCCTCTGAAGAATCCTGGGAAGTAGGATTATCAAGGGCCAGCAAGACAGCTCAGGGGACTAAGCACCTGAGTGCTTAGGTAAGTACAGGGACCAGGATGTGATCCCCGGCATTGCATGCCACGCCAGCCTTGGGGGCGCAGTGAACCAGCTACCCAGACCAGGCATGGTGGCATATGCCTGTAATCCCAGTTCTGGAGATGCTGAAATAGGAGGCTCACTGTAAGTCTGAGCTGCATGGTCAGACCCTGTACCAAATACATGAAAGTATCAGTTTTCAGAGCAACAGAGTGGGGGCTTTTGCACATCACCAACTTCTGAGCTTAGCTTCAGCTAAGAAAAAAGTCTAGAGAGACTTACTTAGAGCACATGTGTCTGGTGAAGGCAGGCTGTACTCCAGAAGCACCTGAACGCTGTGGCCACAGGCCAAGGACTCGGCAGGGGCAGGGCAGGATGGCCACGAAGGGCACTGCGTGGAGGAGATTGAGAATGTGGCCCTTAGATGTCTGCAGTCAGTGGTGTTCTCAGACTTTTTCAGGCAACTGAGCCCCATTCTGGTAGTTGCAGGGGAACATGCTGGATGTGGATGTGTGAAGAGCTTATTCAAGTAAATCACACAAGCAGGAAGACCCACCTGGACTGTGCCAAGCCCAGCTAGGGTGAGGTGCTATTACACAAATAAGCAAAGGTCCCAGGCAGTGACGGGGTGACAGAGAAACCCAGGCCTCGGCGTGGCGTGGGTTGGGTCAGCCATCACCAGAGCAGCCTGTGTGCTGGTGGGCAGCAGGAGGTGGGTGCTGGTGAGCCCCTAGGGATGGTGCGGATGGCGAGAAGCCAGCTGGATATGTGACAGTTGGAAAAGTTTGACCCATGAGCTGTGTTTCTAGGAATCTAAACTAATGAGTTTCCCAGTGATTGACAGATGGATTTCTGCTCCAGAAAAGACAGGTGCCAGCCACGGGGGAGATAGGATGAGGCAAGACGCCATCTCTGAGGACACCTTATCCTGGCAGAGAGACCCCCTGCGTCACGCCAAGGGTGTGAGTGTGAGGTTTGTAGGCCGTGGCAGCGTTCCTTTTGGCTCTGAAGGCTTGTTTTTTAAATGGTGAAATGGGTGCCCATACATGTCAGGTAAGGGGTAGCTGCCGTGTGTTGATTTTTAAAAGATCCCTGGGCTTGGCAGAAGTGTGTCTTTTCTGGGGGTGTGGGGCGTCGTCTGCTTCCTCGAGGTACAGTCTCTGGAGCAGCCTCGCTGGCAGCTTTGGCCTTATGTTTTGTGTCTACCAGGGGACAGTGCCCCGCTGCCTGGCCACGCCCAGCCTTGTATCCTCCCAGCCCCAAGGCCCCAGGCTGGGTGGGTCACTACTCACCGGATGCTGCTGGCTGCATCCTCCCTCACCGCTCTGCATTCTTCAGCCTGGGCGAGTCCTCTGGTCACCTGCCTGTGTTGTGACCGTGCTGCCTCTGGGCTGAGAGCTCTGTTGCCCTGGGGGCAGGTAGGGTCTGCCCACGGGACCCTAATGTGCTTTGTAGACAGCGCTGGAATTCTTGGGAAGAGAGCTGAGAGCTAGAGGTGGACAGAGGCGCAAAAGGTGCCAGGTGCAGTGTGCGCATGTACTCCAGCGCTCAGGTGGCTGGGGCAGGAGGGTGCAGAGCTGGTGCCCAGCCTGGGCAGCTTAGTGACCTAGCCGGACCTTGAGGCCTTGCCTAAAAGCAGCAATAAGAGTGAAGCTGGGATGTAGCTCAACTCCAAAGCTCTAGGTCAGTCCTCAGCACAATCCCCACATGCCCAAAGATAACAAGACGCCAGTAGCTGCACCCGGCCCACCGGGCGGGGGGGAGGGCAGGCCTCTGCACCCTGTGCCCGCCGGCGGCCCTGCTGCTCACCAGGTAGCCTGGCTGCTCCAAGCACCTTCCTCCCCGCACAGAGGAGACAGTCCTCACTGCTGCACCTAAGGAAGAGTGCGGGCCCCCTGCAGCCACCTGGCCTGTCTCTGTAGTTCTCCATGACCCTGCTGCAGGGTGGATTAAGTAACAAAAGGGAAATATTTCCAAAATGGATTGAATAATGACTTTTCTGAGCAACCCTCAGAGCTAGATAGAACGATAGGTTTAAAAAGTCACTTAGTTTCTGCTCAGAGTATAAACAAAATTGTTTAAAAGCCAGGGTGCATCCAACTTTAAAATCTAAAAATAGCCCCTCTTCCTCCAAGGCATACATGTGAATTTCAGGAGGTACAGAGGAAGCCCAGGGAGAAACCTCGAGCACCTCCGCGGGCGCTCACTTCAGTCTGGACCGGGATTAGAGACAGCAGCCGTGTCACAATCGCACTTGCCTCTTGGGGTGTCATCAGTTACCCTGGTGGATCCTCCCGTGCCCCGTGCGGTGTCACTGCCCCGGCATTTCCGGGACAGCATAACTACAATGGCAAGCTGAAAGGAACAAATTTTCCAGTTTCATGTTTTAGTGTGACAGATTGAAAGACAGCCCAGGACCTCTGTCACACGTGCCACGGTGGAAGCCATAACAAGAAGGACTTTTATTAAGAGTGCACCAGGATCCCAACCTGGAGACCAAGAAGGACAGGGTCACTCCTGCGAAGGTCACCTCCTGTGAAGGTCACCTCCTGCAGGTGCTGTGGGCTCATTGCGTGTGATCTCAAGATGGTGACCCACTTGAAGTGACATGAACTAGTCCCCTGTCCCCCTGCTGTAGCTGACAGCTTCCTAATTATGCCTTTGGGATTTGTAGGCATCCTCTCTCCCAAATGATTCTGCTTGATGATAATTCCATCAGAAAGGGCTCCATCTTGGAGCTCTGTTCTATTTTCATATAGGCAAATTAGCTCAAGAAAATTCGAATAAAAAATATCCAGAATAGTCTGCTAGAATCTCTGAACCATTCCTCCAGCTACGTCTGGGCCAAAATTAAACAATTATAGGGGATCAGCAGTGTGTTTTCAGGCCCTATTTTGTCTCTGCCCCTGTGATTTGCATGCATATAGGAAACCCAGCACACTGGGAAAGAAAATGACTTTCTGATTGAATCGTGTGATTTCAAACAAAGCTCTTTCATGAATAAAGAATATTAATTACTATATCCGAGTGAATCTCCTCCCTGCCCCCCTTTTCTGAGTTGTGCGTTAATAGCGACATTTGTACATTTGGTACAAGGTCAGTGTAGATTTAAAGGCAGACAGAAGCTTTGAAAATTTATTCATGCTGGAATTGAGAACATGGAATTAATTAAGGGTACAGAAGCTGGAAGATAGGCGGTTGCTGCTTCTGGTTTTGTTCTTTAAAGTGGTTTATTCCTTTGGGAGGTCAGCATTTGGTGTCCTGGATGTGTGTTCTTCGTGGGGTGTATTAATGCAGTGTGCAATTGAAAAGAGGGCCGGGAAGTAGTGAGGCTGACTTGGCTCATAGGTAATTTAAGATCAGGTTCTTGCCTGGACTGCTGCCCCAGGACCCCACACCTTCTCCCCCTCCTACTTCTGCTCTGTTCTTGTATTTCCCTACAGTGTTACCGCTCTCACTATTTTGGAAGCCCTTCATGGGTGCTGTAGCTCAAGCCTCCTGTGGCCACAGGTGGGGCTTTCTTACAGAGGCTGGATCTAGGCTGTGTGGCCCTGGGGCTGGGATCGCTGTGTGAGTGCTGCCTCCCCTGAGCTGCATGGCCGAGCCCCAAGGGCTAGAAAGCATTGTGGTCGCCCAGTTGGCTTTTGCTGCCTTCTGCCTGCGAAGCTGTTTATCCTCTGTGGTGTTTGCTCCCCTCCCTCTGTAGGGTGCTTTCATCTGATCAGTTAGGAGCAAGCGATTGAAATGCCTTGTCAGGTCCTGAGCACAGCAGCAGCCCTGTGTGCCGCTCTGTGAGGCCCCTGGGGCAGGGGTCCTATAAAGAAGTCATCTGCAGCATCCTGCAAGGCTTGAACACATTTGAAGCAGTATGATTTTTCCATGCTTCAGTTTGTTCAGAGGAGTTCTGCCAGGTGGTCCCCATGGCCCCCAGAGGTGCTGGCCTAGCTGCCCTGGGCAGGGTGGGTATAGGCCCAAGCCTGGGAGCCTGGTTCTGGTGTCGAGGTTCACAGCAAAGGCAGAGGGGTGGAGCGCGGGTGCCTGCAGCTTTGATGCTTCCACTGAGTGACTTGTGGGCTGCCTGTTCTCCAAGCTGAGACCACGTGGCACCCAGAAAAGACAGGCCACTGCACGGCTCTCCTGCAAGGACACGGCATGTCCTTCCCAGGCCTGCGGCCCCCTTTCTTGTGGCCTCCCGAACTGCGCCTGCTGCAGATTGCTAATGAGACCGAGCGTGGTAGCGAACACTGCTGCCATCCGTCTTGGTGCACTGGCACCGCCAGGCAGATGCTCCACCTCTGAAAGACCATAGCTCCTCTGCAGCCAGGTGCTGGTGCTTGTTTTCGTTCCTACAAGCAAGGAACAAGAGTTTCCAGCCCAAGACCTTGATTAGCATGAAAGTAAGGTGCAGCACTTTGACATCACAGCCAGGAAGGAATGGGGAGGGAGCTTCCTTCCTCTTTGCCTTGGGTCATCCATTGATCCCCCTGGCCTGGATTGTGGTTTGATATTAAGCAAGACATCCACAGTTTAAGATGAACCCACCATCGCATCCCTGGGAGTTGCAGAGAGGGCCAGATCACGACCCAGCTGCTACCTGTGCAGTTTTTCATTCATCTCCTGGATCCCCAGGGCAGTGTGAGCTGTGGGGACTCTGCTTCCTCCCATTGGGGGCGGTGGTCCTCATGCCCACTGCCTGGCAGGGACTGGGCCTGCAGTTTTAGTGTGCTGGATGTCAGTTGCAGGGTGCTGGAGCTCAGTGGCAGGGTGTGTGGTCCCCATCACAAGGTACTGAGTTCCAGTTTGAAGGTGCTGAGCTCAGTGGTGGGGTACTGAGATCAGCTTCAGAGTGCTAGGTCTTTGTAGCAGAATCCTAAGTTGAGTTTCTGGGTTCTGAGGAGCCAGTGGGCTGCTGTGCTCTGCGTGGCCTTGTTCTGCTGGTGCTTGCTTGTTTTCTGCAGGGCTTGTCCATGCCATTTCGTTGAGTCTGTATTCAGAGAAGCCCTTCGTGAGCCTAAGGCCATCTTTGTTCTCATATTGCTGGGTGACTGCCACAGTGCTCACCGGGCCCAGCTGTGCGGCCCACACTTCCCCTGCTCACCTCCTAACTCCCAGGTCCTCCGGCTAAGACAGAAACCCTGATGGGGGAAGCCTGTCCTTGTAGGGAGGCTGAGGACCTTAGGAGGTGGGTGGGTAGATGATGCCACTCCAGGCCGGAAGTGGGGGAGGCCACAGGGGATGCCAGCCCTTGGTCGCGACTTCCAGATAACACGTTGCTGTGTGGAAGCCCCGGCCTGTGGCACTTCACCGTGGCAACTACACGTGATGAGTCCCAGATAGTTATGGACACACCCAAGTGCTTTTGCCTGATAATCGAGGACATTAAGACCTTGTGGCAGCTAGTGTTTGTGGAAGGGTTTACCCGTTCTTTTTTCTGGAAGGCTTGTTTTTGTGCATGCGTCACCTTTTTCTATTATTGACTTCCTATAATGATCTGGTCCTGGCTACCTGCTGCGGCCACCCTGGCCACCCTGGGAGGGCCTGGGGGACCAGCCTGCAGAAGTCTGGGCATTGTCTGAGGGATTAGTAGGGTCTCTTGTGTCCAGGCCTTTGCATGGACCTAATCATATCCGGATGCCTCTGATGTCGGAATTTATGGCTTTCTAACAGACCATTTCCGCGTTAGGGAGGGAAGCCTGGAGGTGACGTTGCCACGGCTTTCCGGGGTCCAGGTTCAGAGCTGGAGCAGTGGTGGGAGGGCTGAGTGCAGCAAAGGTGCTGGTGTGAGGGTGACGGTGGTCCCTAGCCACCATTCTGGGGACCCCAGTGGAGGCAGGAGCCAGAGTAGGGAAGCCAAGGAAAGGAGAGGGGGAGTCTGCAGGTGGGACTTGGGGTGCCTGTCCTGAGCACTCAGTCTGGTCTTCTGATTTTGCTTTTGATTTTTTCTTTTTATTCGTCTTTTTTTTTTTTTGCCAACTTTCTGTTCAAGTTTTTATATCAGCCCCTCACCCCATGTTTTCCTCCTCGCTTCTCTTTCCAGTTGCTACTAGGAGAAGCAAAGCGAAATGACTGTAATCTCTGTCCCCACAGGCTCTGGCTTCTGGAACTGCACTAACTACAGAGCAAAATATTTGGAAAAAAATGTTTATCTGTCCCAAACATTACAGACATTTTTTTTTCTTGTCATTCTTTCCTTACAAATAACAACTATTTACATAGCATTTATGTTTGATGTCATCAATATTCCAGAGATGAGTCAAATATCAGGGTGGAGGAGGGAACCCAGGCTAGATGCAACTCGACAGCATGTTGTCTAAGGGGCCGGGCACTGTCACATGTTTGCGCAGGTGTGGGGTGGTCCTGGAGGTGTCCACAGGATGGATGGCTTCACTCCTGTCCCTCGTGCAGATCCCCTGCATTGGTTCTCCTCCTAACCCGTTCTCCTGCTGTGTGGACCCTCTGCACATCTCCCGGGCTCCAGTCCAGCTCCCGTGTGCTGGGATCTGGGGCACCACTGTCATCTGTGACTTCCTTTCTATATTTGTAAAACAGGGATAATAATAGTGCCCGTTCCCCAGGGTGCTTCCCTGAAATAGCATCCCAGACATGCCCTCGGGCTCCACCTGGCTGTGGCCTGACCTCCAGCATGTGATCACCTAGGGAGGGTAGCCGAGTCCTCCTGGGCTGCATCTGGAGCTGCCTCCTTGGGACCCCGGCAGCACCCACCAGTGTGCCAGCCACTGCTAGGTGATGGCCCTGTATCACAGAGATGGATCATTTCACTGCAGGCCACACAGCGTGGTGTAGGGTCTGTGTGAATCTGGTTCACGTGAAGTCACCTCTCTGTATCAGGTTTGAGATGGAACCGGTCAGCAGCTCCCAGCACGGCTTGTGGTGCATGGCTCCGTGCCGCCTCTCCCTCGGTCAGTCCCTAGTGTGCTGGTGGCAGTTTCATGAGCCCCTTGTTTGTCCCTTGTGCTGGCATTTGATGACAGCCCTCAGATGCTGGGAAGTTCCAGCAGAGTGGGGAGTTTCTGAAGCTTGCTTTCCTGGCTGCAGCCCGTTCCTTTGCTGTTTCTCAGGGAGCCCATGTCGGCATTTGGTTTCCTGTAGGCACTTTAATTCCTCAGAGCATTCTTGCCGAGAGCTTGTTCTGCACGAGCACTGCTTCCCAGTGTCGCCTCTCTCAAGCCCGCTCATTCCTGGTGACGAATCTGCTTCTCAGGAAGCCTTCCACAGTTGGGCCCCAAGGGGGTGTTGCCCACCCTCTGTGGGCTGCTCTGGGGGTCTCGCCCCAGCTCCTGGCCTCGAAGGCCATCACTGAGAAGTGGCAGTTGTTGCATTACTTACTTCCCTTTAAACAGCTCTGAGTTACCCCAGCTCCTTGCCTGCGCCCCGGGATACATTGTCCCTGTCCTTTGCTCCACACAAGCCTCTCTTTCCACATGTGGGCCTTGGTGTCCTGTCTTGGAGGACCAGCCCATCATGTGCAGTGACTTGGCAGCTGCCACCCTTGCATAGCGGGCCTGGCATAGATCTTGCCGGTGGGCAGATGGGGAGCCCCTGGGGAGGGAAGGCCCCTCCCCAGCACACGCAGTCAGCATGTTTTCTTGTTTCCTGCCCAGGGAAGGCCAGGCTTTTTCAGAGGGGCGGCCACCCAAGATCAGTGCAGCTGATTCCTGTGGTCAGGGAAAAAATGAATCACCCGCTTCTCTCTGTCTTTTTTTTTTTCTCTTGTATTTAGGACAGTGTTTACAGGGTGTTCAGGGTCTCATTTCTAGATTGGAGTTGTAGTGATTCTCCTGTTTTCAGCCTCCCAAGCGCTGGGATTACAGGCATGTGCTACCACACCCAGTCTCCATTGCCCTCTCAGTCTGCCCCATGGGCAGGGCCAGCATGGCACTTTGGGGACCGAACCCTGGCTGCTGTGCTGTGCTTAAGCAGGTGCTTTAGTCCACTGAGCTATCAGCCCAGCCCTTTCTTGATGTCTCTTGCTGATTGCTGGGGACTTCATGGATGAACTTGTGAGGCAGGATGCCTGTGACAGAGGTGTAAATGGGGGCTTCCTTAGTGCAGGGCAGCGTAAGTGAGGCCAACTGCCCCTCATAATCAGTCTTGAATCTCCCATTGCTGCTCACGATGCTGGAAAAGGCTGGGGGTGTGGAGATACAGCTCCACCTGGGTGGGTGATGAGTGCCAGTGTGCTGAGGGGTGCGGTAGGCTGAGGTCAGGTGGTCAGGCGTGAGGCGGGGGTCTTCTGGGATGTAGGATTTAGCAGGAGGCCCCTGTGGAACTGAGCCCCATGTGGCCAGGAAGTGGAAAGCAGGCTGATGCTCTCCAGAGGTGGCTGACAGCGCATGCCTCGGGAGTGCTGGAACAAGCGCCTCATGCTGCTGCTCAGGGCTCCTCTGCTATTTTCTTATTGCAGAGGTGAAAACCGGATGCAGAGACCCAAGGTCCCTCGTGTTGTAGGGTCACATGTGAGTGACATTATTCTGTCCCCAAGCCTCTTGGCTACTGCTTGCTGCCAGGGCACAAGTGCTAGCTGAGGAGTGAGCACTCTTTCTAAGGCGACTTGGGGAGTCTGTGAGGGTTTTGTGCAGAACTCGGCTTGCAAGGGAGGCATTTCCTGAGAGCAGGCCATGTCTGTTTGTCCGGGATCAGAGCAAGTGGGAGGGGTTCGGGGGAGGGGCAGATGAGCAGGTGCAGCAGTGAGGGCTGGGACGGGGGAGGGGAGGCATTTGTTGCTGTGCTTCATTAGGTGCACAGCATTGAATCTGAAGGAGAGAAGGTGATTGTGGTTGACAGCCCCATCTGCCGGAGGTGCCCTAAGCAGGGTGGATGAAGGCTAGGAGGGAGGCCTTCATCCATCCTTTCAGGAGAAGAGTGGAGTATGTGCAGTGGGAAGGGTTCTGGACCTGCCGTAGGGCCTGTGGATGCTGGGGTCAGTCCCCCGTCCCCAGTGCCAAGAGTACTGCAGCAGGGCTTGGACCCCACTGTATCGGTAGCAGCACTAGGGTGGCCCGAGTTGCCAGGCAATGCCCTTGCTCTCAGCCAAGCACCGGGTTGGAGGAGTCTCTGTCTAGGGGTTGGGATCCCCCCGCCCCCTGTGGAGTGTCGCAGTCCACTGTGGAGCAGGTTGCAAGGGCCCACAGAAATACATGAGAGGCAGGAGGCAGCTATGGAGGGCAAAGAAGGAAAGACATATGGAAGAGAGCTGCCAGGTGCTACAGGGAAGTTGGGGACAGAAGGGCCATCAGCCAGGTGGCCCTGAGGGGAGTAGGGCTGTGGGCCCCAGGCTGCAGGCTGGCTTAGCCTCCATGAATCGCAAGCTGTGGCTGTGGCCCAAAGTCCTGGAAGCTAGAGACAGGAGAATTACTGCCCAGGCACCCAGGGTGACTCTCCTGGTTGCCTGCTTTGGCGTGGCATGGCCTTGCACCAGTGACCAGGAGGAAAGGGACCTGGGAGTGGCCCACACCCGTGCTTTCTGCAGCCCCCAATGCCAGGCAAAGTGGCAGTGTCCTAGGCCTTGCCTGCACTTCGTAGGTTGCTGTGGTCCCCACCAAGGTGGGAGCTGTGGCACCCTTAGGGAGCTTGGCCTTGGTGTGGAATCATGGGGTGTGGCGTTGGTGAGGAAACACTGAAGATTGGGGGTGTCATCATTGGTATTGCCACAGGTGTTTGTTTTCTTGATCCCCTTCTTGGTTTATCTTCTGGAAGACTCTGGAGCAGATCTGGAGAGAGGCATATGTGGCATTGTGCTGCTTCTGGTGAAGGAATCCCACTCCTCTGGGCTCTCCTGGGCTCCCCCTGGGGGCATGTCCCTCCCCTGTCCCAGCCCTGCATCCCACCCCTGCATCCCACCCCATGCTGCCCCTCCATCCTGCAGGGACATAGCTGTGCGCTGCCACTGACTGCTGGTGGTCACTGTGTGCAAATACTCAAGGAGACGCAGGTGCTGTCCTCCCACGTGTAGTGTCAGACACAATCTGGGCCTGGAGTGGCTCCCGCAGTGTGACTGTGAATTGTGATGTCCCAGCTAGCCCAGGGACGCTGGAAGGCATGACCATATGTCTCTGCTCAGCGCTGGGAGGGTGGGGCTAAAGGCTTTTTTTTTTTGACATGGATACTCAATCCCCAGCTATCTCTGAAGTCAAATCCCACCTGGGACACAGCTGCGCGTGTGTAATGCTGTCCTCCTCGGAGGCTGTGCTTGGCCAACTGTGCTGGTCCACACTTGTAATCTCAGTCCTCAGTCCAGTGGGGCTGACGCAGGAAGGTCTGACTTAGTGACTTACTAAGACCATTTCAAAGCAATAATTAGGAATGGGTAGGGAGCCGGGCATGGTGTTGAGTGATCTCAGCACTTTGGAGGCAGAGGCAGGAGGATCCTTTGAGAGTTTGAGACCAGCCTGGCCTATAAGCACAAGGGCAGCCTGAATTACATAGCAAGACCCTGCCTCAAAAAGACCAGAAAAAGGACTATGAAATTAGTTCAGCGGTCTAAGCACCTGCCTGGTGCAAGAACTCAGGTTCAATCCCTGGTACTGCATGCCGTGCTGCCCTGGAACCCTGGGCGCCCTTTGCCAGCCACCAAAACCGGGTGTGGTGGCACACACCAATAATCTCAGCGTTGGGGGGGGGCTGAGAGAGGAGGATCACTATGAGACCAAGCTGCATAGTGAGACCCTGTACCAAATACATACATAAATAAAATATTTTTAGAAAATTAAAGAGGATTCCCCCAAAAAAATTTGGCCCAGGATATAGCTCAGTGTGAAGGCCCTGAGCTCAGTCCTTAGATGGCAGTGGGGGTGGGGAGCCAGGCTTTGTAGTAGGGCTAGTTTTTATTTTCACATAAGTCCTGGATTTTCTCTTATCTTTGGGGTCATCGGATCTAAAGGAAAGCTTGGACACCCAGATTCATGAGAACCTATTTAGGTCATTATCTTTGGATAGTGTGGATCATGGCATCTGTTTCTTCTCGAAGAGCCCTAGGAGAACCCCAAGTCCCAGCCCACCCCCGCCCAAGGACAGCGCTCCAGAGAGGCTGGGTCCCTGCACTAGAGGACTAGGAAGAGCCAGTACTCCATGGGGCCCTTCCCGCCCAGGCCTCCAGAGCCCCTTCACAGCTTTTGAAGGGACAGGCAAAGGGTTCTGTGTCCCTTTGAGCAAATCCTCTGGCCTGCAGGTCCATAGCTCTGAGAGCAGAGGCCAGGAGGTTGCGGGCCTCCTTCGTGATTGCCCTGGCTGTGGCCATGTCCGGCACCACCATGGTGGTCTCTTACGTAGCAGTGGCTGTTGCTTTGTACCAAGTATTGGTTGTGTTCATTTCCATGATGTGATGTGTAGTGGATCTGATTTTACTATCTTCAGTCCTCTTGGCCTGAAACTTAGCAAGAAAAACTGCCAAGAGATAGCTGACATTTCCCTGCATTTGGGAGGGAGACAGTTCTTCAGGGGGCTGCTGAGGCAGGTAGGGGTCTCTCTCCGTCCCCTGATGTTTTGCAGGTACAGAGGATGCTGGGAGCAGGGTGTGCTCAGGAGCCCAGGGCTGGGCTTTCACTCATCCTCCCCAGGCTCGCCATAGCTTCCTCCTCTGCCTCACTGAGGGCGTACCCTGGCTGACTCTGGTGTAGCCCTGCTTAGATGTAGAGCTTTTTCTCTTTTAACTCTTCCACCATTTTAATCATGCCTGTGCTATGTGCTCATTTAAAACCATTTTAATGAACAACTTGTTTCATCTTCGGACGTGAGCTGATCAGAGGAGAGGTCTCATCTATCACTTACTGCTCTTCCTATTTTGGGAATGATTACTGGAAATAGTCTCTTCTCTTTTTATAGAGACCTTCTGGTGCTTTTTGCTAATATATGCAGAGACAAGTGGAGATGGTAGAATTAAAAAACAGAAAAATTAAAGGTTGGAAAATGTCCCTTGAGTATAGCTGGCCTGTGCTTTTGTATCAGAAATTTTCTTCTAGGGGCAGTTTTGCCCCCAGGGGACAGTAGTGGTGTCTGGCAGTGTGGTGAGGTGCAAGGTGCAGACAGGGTCCTGGGAAGGGTCCTGCTGGCATGGAGGGGTGGGGCAGGGATGAGGTCCACGCCCCACAGTGCCCAGGGTGGGCCCACAGTGAGCTGAGCAGCTCAGATGTCCTCAGTGCCAGCCTACCCTGGGTGAAGGTTTCTCTCTTGAGGCCTTTTTGAGTGGTCCAGCTCTAAAGTCATTTCTTGTCTTCCCCTTCTCTGCCTCTTTCTTACTACATGTAACCGATTCTTCTGGTGTTAGTATTTGTGACATTGGTCAACACCAGGTCCCTTGCCTCCAGGGCACCCTATTTTCTGCACAGTGCTGGGGCATGGTTGACACCCCACATGGCACGTTATCTGCCCAGCAGCAGGGGACAGTAAGTCAGGTGCACCTCCCGAGTCCAGCTCCTGGGTGACTGACCTCCAGCTCCATCTCACAGGTGGGCTTCTCCGCAGCTCAGGTGGGAGCGCCCCCATCTCACCTGTCACCCAGAAGCCCTTGGAGGCTCAGGAACCCTGCATGGACAGGGTACAGAGCTGGACTCAAGATGCCACTGGGGAGGTAGTGGGCCCCCTCCCCTGCCACAAGGCCACCCACCCTTTTTAGGCCTTCAGATACCCCTGACCAGCAATGGGCCAGGGAAACCTTTTCTTCTGAGCTTGAGCCAAATCTGGAGCTGTGCAACGGCCTTGGTCCTGTTCTGTTCTCCTGCTAATACCTGAAGGCTGATGGTGCTGTTGGTGCTGTCCTTGAGGTGACATTGAGGAGCCTCCGTCACAACTGAGGCAGCAGGGCAGCTGCTGCCTGCTGGTGCTGCACCCCCCTCACCCTTGCCTTCTCACCAAAGGTGGCTTTGTGGCTGGTCCTTGAGGAACAGTGT
This sequence comes from Ctenomys sociabilis, assembly GCA_004027165.1. Taxonomy (NCBI): domain Eukaryota; kingdom Metazoa; phylum Chordata; class Mammalia; order Rodentia; family Ctenomyidae; genus Ctenomys; species Ctenomys sociabilis. The sequence continues at coordinate 176,677 of PVKA01000478.1, read as the reverse complement.
AGAAGCATGGGGTGCGGGCGCTCAGAGCCTCCTGTGACCTTCTCCTGCCTCAGCAATGGGCCCCGCACACCTCTTTCCTTCCCACTTCCTGACTGCAGACCCGTGGCGAGACCCCTTACACAGTCCTGCTCTCCACCTTCCCTTAATACAGTGAGAAAAGTGGGGACCCTGAAGTGCTCACTGCAGAGTCTTGGGTACCCATGTTTATTTTTATTATTATTATTTTTTTGTTTTTGCGGAACCGGGGATTGAACTCAGGCCCTTGCGCTTGCCAGGCAAGCTCTTATTCCACTGAGCCATCTCCCCGGCCCAGCAAAGTCCTGGGGTGGGGACAACACAGGCAGTCACTGGGCTGTAGAAGCCCAGTGATGGCTGTGAGTCTGAGGTCAGAAACTCTTCCAGTCCTACAATGGGATTTGAGATGCTGAAAGGTGAAATATGTTAGTGAAAGGTACATGCCTTTGTTTTTGCTGCTTCTGGGTGTTGGCCACCTCACCAGCCTTGGGAGGGTCACCTTTGAAGACCCCATAGAGGAGAGCTTCCCTATTGGCCCTGGGATGGGTGTGCTGAGGCCAAAGAAAGATCATCGCTGGCTGGCTTCTGCTGCCAGCAGTGTAGGTTCTGGGGGAGGCTGTGAACGTGGTTACTAGCTGTCAAGTTGTGTTATTTGGGAAGTCAGCTTGGATGCAGATGGCACTGCTGCTTACTACTGAAGGTTTCCTCTGAAGAGCTTATCAGTTCTCCGAACACTTGTGAAATAATAATAATATTCACATAGGAGGACATTTAGAGGCAGCCAGAAATGGCCCTGATTGAGTCAGGGATGGTAGCCAAAGGAGCTCATAAACTTGGACTCTGAGAGAAGCCAGCTACTGAAGAGGCAGGGGTGGGTCAGGCTGGCTTGGCCCCTGTGCTTTCTTCCTTCCTGCACGAGTCCCTGCTGTTCCGAGGCCAGTGCTGCGGCTGCAGCCCTGAGATCATCCTACACCTTGCATTGCAAAGCCAGTGTGGTGAGGTGCAAGGTGCAGACACCGTGGAAAATGAACGGCAGGCCGTCTTGGGAAGATCCATTTCTTAGAGAGCCACTGGAAAATGGAGCAGAAAGCCACGCGAGCATGCATGGTGTGAGGGCCCTTTTCTTTTTTAGGAAAGGCAAGTCTGGCTCTGGGAGAAGGATTTAGATCTAGGGAGCAACTGCTCCACAGATCGCATCGGGAGAGCCCATGTTACTATGGGGAGAGGCCATTCTCTACCCGGGTTTTCAGGCCACATTGTGAGGGCAGATGCAGAGCCCACACGACTGGGGTGGAAAATCCACCTCTTCCTTCAGAGGTGGAAAGTGCCGAAAGCTAGCGAGTACTCGGACTGTGGGTGAAGACAGCGACCTGGAAGATTCTGTGTCATCTAAGGTGGATCAAATGGATTCTTCTACTCTGCAGCTTGCATCCTAGAATGGTAAGGCACAAAACCTGGGGTGGATTCCGACAAAGGTACTGGAACCCATGACCCTGATAGTCCTGTGTTGGTGCTCTAATGGAATGTGATTTAATTCATTGCCCCCTTGGGATTTATGAACGGCTCTGGAAGCAAGCAGAATGTATTTACCTGTCCTAAGGCTGGACCAGATGTTTTCATATTAAAGTTCATCCTCATGTTTGAAAGCTGCGCAGTCTCCCCAGAGGTGGGAATAGGCTCGCGCTAAGTGTTCTAAAAACCCTAGGTCGTCACCAACTCTTGCCCGCCTCAGCGGCCGTCACCCTGCAGCTTCTGCTTCTTGGCTCTCATACCCAGGTGACCCGCAGGGCTCTGCAACTGTGGCATTGAGACTTTTGCCAAGTCTTGGTAGTGCCCTTCGTGAGAGAGACGGCATGCTGGGCGTGTGGCCATTGCTGCGGTTGTTGCTTACGTTTTTATTCCTGTCTTGTTGTGAAGTAACACTGACGTTTGTCACAAGTCTGTGAGTGCTTGGGGGCAGAGACCCTTCCTTGGCACAGCGTAGTGCGGCAGTAGTCAGACGAGCTGCTGGCGAGTGAACACGAGTAGGGGCCTGAGTGCAGCATGCACTTTGCCTTGGCGTCCAGGCCATGCACGTTCACAATGGTTCTGCTCTTCATTACCAACAGAGCAAGATGCTTGCCACTGCTAAAGAAATGGCGTTGTGGCAGGGGTGGGAATGGATACTTCAGACCCCAAAACCCCAGTTTCTCCTCTCACAGATGAGCCCTGGGGGGAAGTGCCCACCTCTGAGCCCCTGAACCCCAACCAGATGGGCTTTAAAATGGGATTCTGACAGCTGCTTTGTGCCATTCCCAACCAGAAGCTGGTATTCTGGGGGATTAGTAAAGAGGCTGCTTCACTGAGATGCAGAGGTGGCTGCGTCCACCCTGCTGGCACACAGGCAGTCACGGATTGGGCCTGGGACCTGTGGTGGTGGACACGGATGGTCAAGAAAGGGGACTCTCACAGTGGTGTGTCCATTAAATTTAAGAAATAAAAATAATATAGTGAATCACGTAGTGGTCTTTTTCATTTGCTTCACTAAACCTGAAAATATAATTTCACACCAAGGTAAAAATCCGTATTTTCTAAGACCAAGACTTGTTTGCAGTGTAACCTTATGTGATGCATTCTTCTGTGACCATCAGTGCTGTGAACACAGCAGATTTCTACAAGATGTTTGTGAAAAGATTCTGTGCCCACAATCTGCCAGTCTCCTCTGGCACCAGCCCTTTGCCTAGACATAGCCTCCTGCCAGCTCTGGCATTTCCCGGCCTGGAGAAGGCTGCGAAGCATCCAATTGAGTAGGGCATGGAGAATTTTCCATCTGGAACTTTTTCACAAGCAAGTTCTGGAACAGTACACCTGTGGTCTGGCCAACAAGAACCTCGGATGGGCTCATCAATATCCTAGAAATGTGGTGTTGCATCAGGTGGTATTGAAAGCCAGCTCCTCTGGCGACAGGATGCAGTCGGCACACAGTGCCCCAAAGGGCTTCGTGGGGGTGGTGTCCTCCCCAGTACTGGGCAAGTCTGGCCTAGACCCTCAGACCTGCTGGGTCTGCTCTGTGCATTCTCCTGCCTGCTGTCAGGGCTGGCGGGTGCGTACCCAGAGCACTGGAAGTCCGTTCTGAGACCACTGGCCCATGCGTGGGAGCTTGTGCGCTGCCTCTTCAGGGTTCTCCTTGGTGCACGCTTGCTCCCAAGTAAAGGTGGGGATGGTTAACAGGTACCAAAGAGACTTTGGTTCTAAAATGAGTCATTTGCACCACAGTGCGCCTCAAGTGGCAAGTGACATTTTTGCCACTCGAGCCGTGAGTGTGTTGAGTAGCTTTTGAGAGAGCAGAGTGGCAGTTCTCGCGGCTCCAGTCTGCGCAGCCGCGATCCAGCCCGGTGCTTGGGCCTGCCGCGCTCGCCGCCGCCGCCGCCGCCGCCGCCGCGCTCCCGGTACTCTGCGGGCGGGGCTGGGCGCGCGGCCCACGGTCCTGCGAGTCGGCCCCAGCCAGCCCGCCCCGCCCCGGCGCGCGTTTCCATTTTAAACCGCCGCCCGCCCACCCCTCGACCACGACCGGCGCTGCTGCCTGCTCATCCAGGGCCCAGGGAGTGGCGGAGGCTGCGGAGCCGCGGCACTGAGCCGGAAACCTAGGCGATGCGCCCGGGCCCCGCGCCGTAGACAATGAAGCCGCGGGCGCCGCCGCCCGCCTCGGATCCCGCGCGTCGCGTCCGCACCTGCCCGCGAGGCCGTCCCTGCGCCTGAGCGCCCTGCGCGCCCCCGGTCCATGGCTCGGAGCCCCAGGGCCGGACTTCGGCACGCGGGCCGCGCAGCGCACGGGCAGTCGCGCCTCAGGCCCGCCGTCTTCGCAGCCTGAGCGCGCCCTTCCGCGCCTCGCCGGCCCGCGCCCCAGGAAGCATGTACCTGCTGGACGGCGGTGGCGGCGAGCCCGCGTCGCCACCTGCGAACGCGATGCCACGCGGGACGCCCCCCAGGAAGACCGTCTACCGCATCTCCGTGACCATGGTCCGTAAGGAGCAGTTGGCGGCATCAGGCTCCGAGGAGCCGGACCCGCGCCCTGCCTGGCGGCCCCGGCCAGTGCGTTCCCCGGATGCGTCTGAGCGGTTGCTGGAGGAGCCCGAGGAGGACGCAGAGGGCAGCCCGCCGCGCGCCTGGGACGTGCGCACGTTCCGAGCCCGCAGCACCGGGCAGCTGGAGCTCGGGCGCCTTCGGCCGTGCACGCGCGCCCCAGACACCGCGGACCTGGCCGGCAGTCCCCCGGCCGTGGAGGGACGAAGCTCACGCGCCTCCGGTAGCCCAGGCATGGAGAGGCCGCAGGCCCAGACTCTGCGGCGGAGCCTCAGCTTCAGGCACTGGAGCGCGCCTGAGACGTCCCCGAGCCGGGACTTGGATGGCGGAAGGCGCCGCAGCAGCTCGGAGAGCCTGACCTGGGCGCCGGGAGACGAGCCGGAGGCGGGTCCCGATGCTGCTGCAGCCACCGCCTTGCAGCCCTCCTCGGAGAAGCGCAACACCTTGGACGTGGGTGAAGTGCTCAGCAAGAACGATGCGCTCTCGGACCTGGAGCGCTGGGAGCGCAGTAAAAGCAAGAACCGCACGCTGGACAACAGCGACCTGCAGCGGCTGGAGCGCGCGCGGGCCGCGGCCTCAGAGCACCGGCTGTTGCGCTTCTTTAGCGGAATCTTCGCGCGCAGAGACGGCGTGCCGTCCCCTCGGAGCAGCGTCCCGCGGACGCGCGGCTACTTCAGTAGCCTAAGACGGACCCCAGCCGACGCGCACTCGTCCAGCGCAGAGAGCATCGACGGGTCCCCGCGCAGAGGTGGGCTCTGGGGCAGAGAGGAGTGAGGCAGCCGGCACGGCCTTTGGTGGCCAGGCCCTCGGGGTACGCTGGGGCTGGGAAGTGCGCACAGGGAGCTGTGCGCCCGGGTCGCCAGCCGGCGGGCAAGTGGCCTCGCAGGGTGTGAACTCTAGTATTGCGGGTTTGCCTGGCCGTACTGCAGCAGGCTGGCCCTGCCGCGGCCTTGTGTGCTCGTGCCTTCCAGGTTTGCCCCCTGAGCCTTCGTACCTTGGCTGGAGAGATCACCTGCAAGAGCGCTGCGGATCTGTAGCAGGTGCTGGCTCTGGGAGCGCGCCTCTGCGTGGCTGCCTCTGGGTTTGCTCCCCTGTCTCCCTGCCCGTGCACCTCGTGGCCCAGGAGCCCGCCTGTCTGTGAATGAATGCCTTAGGTGTTCTAGGTGATCTGGACGGTCCGCCCACCCCTCCAGCTGCTGAAGCCGGTTCACAGTGGAGGGCGGAGGGTAGAGTGTATCGAGCTCAATGGGGAAGGACAGTCAGTCCACAACAGAATTCTGTTCCCTAGGGGGTGTGTGCCCCTCTACAGCCAGGGAAACCCCAGCTCAGCCGCCTGTTTGAAGCCTCAGTTTTCTCATGTCCTGCAGGGCTTCCTAGCAGAGGCTCTGGAGGCGGGGATGGGTAATAGCGTCTGGCAGGAATCCCTTAACCTTGCTGTAGCACTTGGGGGTCAGAAAGCTTCCCTTTGAAGGAAGAAGACTGGGGCACAAGGGAGAGGTAGATGGCTCCTTTTACCCATGGGGTGGGAGTACTGTGTCCAGAAGCTGTTGTATCCATCGGGAGGTGGGCTGCATGCACGGAAAAATATTTAATCTTTAGAGTTCATTACCAAACCCTGTTGCTAGGTAGGGGTGATTGTAGTTGCAGGAGTGGAGTTATGGCTTTGGTTAGTTGATTTCACCTGTTCTACAGCCAGCCCTGGAGAAAGCTTTCCTCCCAGGTGGACTTAACAAGTTAACCCACTGGCCTTGGGTTTGTATTAAGATCAACCAGGCAAAGGATGTGCTGCCCCTGCATAACTATTTAGACAAACTGCAGGTGAAATGGACATGATCTACCGTTCATTGGACAGCTCTCAGAAGGGTGTAGAGGATCCCTGGAAGGAAGCAGTGGGCCGTGTAGGGGCTGCAGCAGAGAATGGGTGTATGAACTCACCCATTGTGAGCTTGGTGGCTCCCCTTTGCAGCACAGGTCTTGTTTTGTTTTGGCAACCTGGGATTGAACTTAGGGCCTTGTGCTTGCCAGGAAAGTGCTTATTCTACTGAGCCATCTCCCCCGACCCTGCTGCTCAGGTCTTGCTTTAAGACACCTTGGAGCAGTGACCTTGGGAAGGCAGAGCTTGGCTCCAGCCATGATCCCCCCTTCTTGCTCACCTGCTCTTAAAATCCTGGCAGATAGCACGGAGCCCTCAGATGCGATGTGCTGGCCAGTGTGAGGTTGTCTTGCTGCTTTTTTTGTTCACAGGAATTTCTAGTCTGAAGGTCCCAGTTCTTCTGCTAATAGCAGTTCTTCTACTAATAGCAGGTTTGCATCTTAGTTCTTGTGACTTCGTAGAAAATAGTAATTAGCCGCCTGGGTTCCAGACACGTATGGATCCTAGCGAGGGTGGGGTGGGGGTGCGCAGACGTGTTTCAGAGTGAACGCACTTGCTCATCACGGTGCCTGCTGGCTGCAGCTGAAAGCTTTTGGGGTTTGGGGTTTCCTTCTGGGAGAGGGGCTGTCAGGAAGTATGCTGGAATGTTTCCCTGTAGGGCAGTGTAAGTTAATAATAGTGATAATTACAGAGAGGCTGGGCTTGCTTGGCCTTGCGGCAGACCTTCTCAGGACAGAGTCTGGAAGGTTTGAGGGTAGCAGTATGATTGGCCTCTGTGGGTGCTGTGGAAAGAGTGGATGCTTTAGTGAGCCAGAGACAGCGCACACTGACAGTGCTCCACGCAGTCATTTTTATTTGGTTGAAAAGCTACACCTTTCACCTGGATAAAAATCTTTGCTTTTGGCAAAAATGCTGCAGAGCCTTTCTTTTGATGAGGTCAGGAATGTTGCGTGTGCCTGTTGCCAGTGGAGCTTGCAGACCTCTCAGCTTCTAGGTATGTTTTCTTAGGCTTCACCAGTTTTTATCCATTTGTTTCCTACAACACAGGTTAGTCACAGTTTAGGTGAACTGAGGTGCAAGCCCTCTCTCTGTCTCCTGTGGGCTTCTCTGTGTGTGATCTAGAGGGAGGGTGGTTGGCAGACTAGGACACTCTGGGTGCAGGAAAGTAAAGTGGCCTTGCGGGCGAGGCCACGTGGCTCCCGAGATCATGCATATTTTGTAGCAGAGCCGAGTGCCTCAGTGGCCTTTGTACCTCACGCCAGTTCACGTTTGTTTTGGCTACCCAAACATACATGAAAAAATGTTCCCCTCCCGGGATATTTTTGGTTTCACAATTGCACATAAGCAGCTGGACAGCATCAGAAGGCCCGTCCCAGCCTGCCTTGAAGCCTTGGCTGTACTGTTGGATGATTTGGAGTTCATGAAAATGTAAAGGACATGAGAGGTTTCATTGTCTCTGACAGACTCCTTCGCTTTGAGTTTTTGTATTTCAAGTTTTGAAGTCAGTTATACAGCAAGTAACTGCAAAATACTATGACGCTGGGTCCATTTGGGTCCTTAGAATTAAGCCCCGGCCCAAGCTGGGCTGGCCTGACACTTGTCGCAGTTCTGCTCAGGCCCTTCAGTGTTTAGGGTGCAGGCGTGGGCCATGTGGGCCATGCTGCCCAGCTGAGCGCTCATCCTGTGGGATGATTCCCTTGCTCCATCTAATCCTGCAGTTGCTCCTTTGTGTGTGCTTCTCTGTTCTCCTGTTGCATTGCTGCTGTGTGGCAGGTGCCTCCGAGGCCTCAGAGTTGACCCTGGGTGCTCTGAGTGCCAGTAAAATTTTGGAGAGCTCCTGTGTTCTACTGAGGGAGGCTTCCTCTCACCTGATACTGCATTCAAGCAGTCTGTTGACAAAGGTATAATTTAATACACAGAAAGAAGCAATAGTTAACATTGGTCACTTGTAGAGTGTTGGTCTCGGGTATATGTTCCTCAAAGTCTATAAAGCGTCCTGTCCCACCTGCCCTGCAGTGCTCCTTGGAGCCAGCAGTCAGTCCAGAGCTGTCTTGGGGGTGTTCCTTTCTGTCTGGGAGGATTGATTACAGCAATAAAGCGATTCGTTGATAGTGCTGACTGAGGATAGCATTTTATCAGAGGCTTTGTTCTGTAATTTCTGATTCCCTTGATTTGTGTCCTCAATTACTGTAGGGTCTCGGACTGTTACACTTTAAAACAAACCACACATACATACACATACACACAAACTTTGGCTGACAAGAGAAATTAATTAAAGTCATAACTTGATACATTGTGTTAAACTTAACTCCTGCGTGTTTATAATGAAACACCATTACTCAGTTTATTAAAACATTTTGATCTGGTGGTGTGGTCTTGCTACTGAAGTGCAGAGTTCATAGTTACTTACTTTTTATCAAGGCTCCAGATGGAAATTGAAAAGCTGCTTTTTTGTTGTTGTTGTTGTAAGGGTGGGAATTGCTTTCCAGGGGATGGCAGCTGCCCTAGTGCGTGAGGAAGAGGGACTTGCGGGGCTAGCCAGGGAGCCATCCGGGGATCCACCTGTGGCTTGAACTGTGCCTGGCTGTGTCTGTGTCTGTCTCCCAGGTTGGAGCCGAGGTCCAGTACGCATCACTTGCTGGGGTCTCTCCTTGGGACCGCCTGGCCGGAGTCTCCTGCCACCAAAGGAATATTCAGAATGTGTACCTGGTTCGGAAGTTTCCCTTTCCATACAGATGTGTTGCCGTAAAGTGGTATCTGGTTAGAGGATGGTGCTTTGTGGAAGCACAGCTCCTGTATCCAGAGGTCAGAGCAGATTGCTGTGGAGATCAGGAGGTTTGGTGAATCAGTGCCACAGGGCCTATGCATGGTGCTCCCTCTGGAGAGACTCGCTCCAGGGTGTGGTGGTGACCTCCTTTACCTGTCCCCTGGCAAGGGCCCTCCTGGGCACAGAGCCTCAAATTTCTCTTTCTACTCCAGAGAAAAGGATGCTGTGTGTGGCACTGGGCTCTTGGCAGGAGAAAATGAGGGCTGAACAGGGAAACCCAGAGGATCAGAGGAAGGCTTGGTGGAGGCCTCACTGAGAGGGATGGCTGAGATTTCTGCAGCCACCCCTTCCTGCCCCAAGACCTGTGTGAGTAGCGCTAACACTACACATAAAAGGGTGTTCCTATTTGTACAATGTTTAAAAAAAACAAATTGGCGTCAGGTTTTTGTTTCTGATCGGAATTTTCCCACAGGTGGGGATGGTCCCTCTTCCTAGTGCTGCTGTTGCTTCAGATCAGTGCTGGGGCTCGGCCTAAGGCTCCCTTGCAGTCGTATTTCTTTCTGTGAAGATCTGAAAAAATTATATTAATTTATCATGTCATAGTGAGTTTAATAAGGTAGGAAAGAGGGAAAATGTTTTCTTTGTTGAAGGTAATCTGATTGAGATGGGGAGGTACAGCTGGAGTGGTCTGGCCGGGTCATTAAAAACAGAATTGGTATTAAGGTCAGCAGATTAGCAAAAAGAGGGGAGATTATTTATCTTTTCATTATTTGGAGAGAAGGGCCATCTGCCCACGCTTGCCTTGGTGCTCATGGAGGGCTTGCGCTGCAGACACTGGGGGCTGCCATGACACTGATGTCGTTCACCCGTTTGTGGACAGCAGCCCTGGAATTCTGTGCATAGACCTGTAGGGTCTCCCTGCTTGCCCCTGGGTTCCTGCTGACTTGAGACATTAATGCAGGTTCTCCTTACCCTGACAGAGTGGCTGGTTGTAGATCAAAGGTGGGTTCTGTGCTTTGGTTTCTTGTGTTCACTGACTACTTTGGTTTTTCTTGGGTTTCCAATTCTTATCACTCATGGATCCAAACTCTGAGAAAATAGTGTGAAGAGAGCCCTGCTGACCAGGGCAGAGGTGGGGGAGCCTGTCCTGCTCAGTACCCAGGCTCACCAGGGAGAGCTGGAGTGAAGGGACCCTTTGCACCTCTCTTATAAATGAAGATGCTTTCCCAGGGCCCATTCATTCTATTGGCCGGAGTGACATGGAGGCATAGTTGCTTTCCTGCGTGGGTTCTTTGTTGAGGAGGATGAGGAAGTGCAGGCTCCACCTCTGCGGTGGCCCCTGGGCACCAGGTCTTTCCTGCTGTTTTGATCGGTGCCAAGAAGACCCCCTTTTTATTCAGGCAGCTGCCTTTGGGGCTCGTGGGGTACACATGGCCCTTGAGTGGATATCCATTGTCCAAGGCAGTTGTCAAAGGGACTCCTGTCTTCTCTCCCCTCTGTGCCTGTCCTCACCAGAGCTTGTCTGAGCTGGTCTCCTGACGTCAGCCACTTGAAATTAACCATAAACAATGTCCTCACCTTCCTGGCCGCTCTAGCCCCCTCTAGTTCTTCCATCAGATTGGCGTTATTCAGACACCATGCCACTACTCTGTTGGGGGTTGGTGGAAGAGAGCCATTTAGTTTGCCTTTGTGTTGCGATGAGCTATTTTTAAAGAACACTCTACGTTGATTTCCTGCTGTTTTAGAAATAGGTGCAGATACTGGCTCCTTCTCTAGTACCAGGCAGCTCCAGAACGCTTGCATTGCTCAGGCTTCTGGCTATTTTAGGTCCCAAGGGAGGCCCAAGCCAGTCCCAGGTCTCCTGGCTTTGGGATTTACACGTGGGTGTCAGCCCCAGTTTCCTGGTCTGGCTCATGCATGACTGGGAAAGGCAGGCTTATTGAGGATTCTGTGGATCTTCAGTGTGAAAGAGAAGATGGGAACTCTTGCTTTCCTGTGTGTTTGAGAAGAAAATGTAAATAGAGCACAGCAGGCGGCACAGATGAGAGAAACCTAGAGGGCTGTCTCCTCAGAGCTAGGAGACAGGGTTAGAAGCTCAGCTTCGCACTTCAGAGGAGGCTGCCTTCAGGGCTGCAAGGTCCAGGCTCCAGGGTTTGTTCTCTGGAGTTGACCTGATTTCTGAGAGTCCTCGAAGTCCTGGGTTACGATGCTGCTGGGACCCAGTTCTCTCCTGCAGGCCTAAAGGAAGGTGGGTTTATCTGGAACTTCTCTGCACGGTGCTTCTACCTTTTCTGCTTGCAGTCTGGCTCCCGGTCACTTCTACGGATGCAGCTGAGTTCTGTGTGCCTGCAGTGAAACCTCTCGGGCTCACCTGTCCTGTGCCCATGTGCCCTGCATTCTCCCTGCAGCACTTCTGTACTGCGGCTGGGCAGCGAAGCCCCTCAGAGTCCTGACCCACTGTCCTTTGGTGGCCGGGGGGTGGGTGGCAGCTGAGCGTGACCTCTGGGGGTCCTACATGCAGCGTTTCTCCTTGTTGCTTTCTGGCACCCTGACTCCCACGGACTTCCAGTGCAAGCGTCGCTTCAAGGGTGGCGGGACCAAGACCAGGCTTTGTGTTGTGGGGACCCTAAAGTTGTCCCACAGAGAAGCCCAGGTGCCTTGGTGATGAGGGGACACCGGGCCCTGAGCAGCTGTTTCGTACTTCAGCCCGCTGACTCCCACAGCTGTGGAAGCACATACTGTACTGCGCAGCCCGACGGTGCGTGTGCTTACAAAACACCTCAAGACAGCCTGCAGCACTCAGGTGCGCCAGTGCCCGAGACGGCAGGACGGGCCAGCTGGAGGGCTTCGCCTCGCAGCTGCAAACCAAAGCTAACCTGTGTTTCATTTTTCCTGTTTCCTATTTTTTCCGGTGACCTTCAGTTTTGCCACTTGTGCTGCTTGGCCACGGTGCCGGAAGGTCCTGAGCAAGAAGAACAACGTCGGCCCTTTCCGCTTTGGCTTCACTGCCCCCCCCCCCCCCGCGGCATTTCTGTACCTCGAGGAGGGCTCCGGGGGGCTCGTTTCGTTCCTGCACATCAAGCACGTGTGCATTCCAGCATGCTCTCCTGGGTGCGGCATCCTCGCGCTGCCTTTTGTGTCCTGGAGGGATGGGCACACAGACAGGCAACCTTGCCAGACTTTATGTGCACTACACTTAGCACTTACAGGTCTATAAACCTACAGATGGGAAAACTAAGGTTCCTATTTTTAAACCCTCAGTCTACATGTGCTAAAATGTAAGCCATGAGGGAGTACGGGTGACCTGTAAGTGGCTGAAGACGCTGCCCAAGCTGCAGGCAGCCTCCCTGCTCCTGCCTGGATCCACTCAGCTGTGTGAGTTCCTCATGGCCCAGGCTATTCTGCCTGCTAGGTGGTGCCCAGCTGCAGCCCATGCATGCCGAGTCTCCCGGGTGATGTGGCTCTGGGAGACCGTCTCTGCGGCAGCTAACATGGACTTGGACTAGCTTGTCGGGAGTCGCGGGAATGAGGCAGGCACAGGGTTTCTTCGAGAGAAAGCGGACACGCCCCGCCCCTCTGCTGCGTGTGGCTGCAAGGGTGCTGTGCCAGGGTTTGCTCTTTGCTTCTGGGTGTGTTTCACAGCTGCACCTGAGTGTGAGGACTTGGGTGTCGTCTTCTTGGGGGAGGTTCTTCTGGAGCTCCCAGAAGCACCTGGGGCATGGGCTTGGTGGATGCATGCTGCTTCCTGCTCCAGGGTTGCCTCAGTCACTGCGCCAATCTGCTCGGGGATCACGCTTGTGGCCTTGGGGGCTCTGGGGTCCCTGTGCTGCTGGCGCGGCTGCTCCGTGTTCACTGCTGGAACCTTGTGCGGCCCCCAATCTCCAGTTGGCTGAGATTGGGCAGATGGTTGTAGAGCCAGATGTCAGGATCCCCTTGGCCAACTCTGGGGAGTGTGTCCCTTAGGGGAGAGCCTATCTTTTTGTCTAATTCAAAGTCACTAAGAAGAAATTGAGGTCCCCTTTCTGGTCATGTTTGGCCATTGCCTGTCTTGCTGGAGAAATTTCTTCATGCGCCCACCCCCCACCCAGTGCTCTTCAGGGCCTCTCATTCAGATGTCCAATAGGTCTGGACTCTCAGCTCCCTGGCACCTCTCCTGTGTGGCTGTCCCTGGGTGTCCCATAGGCCTCCTGCTGCTTCTCATGGGGAGGCCCACAGGTCCTGATCACCCCAGGTGCCTGTTTTGCCCTTTTCTCTGGTTTCCAGTGGCAGTGATTCCCTGTTCCCTCTCCAAGAATAGGGTAATAGGGAGGACAGTGGGGGAATCGGGGTCCCCGTGTGAGCAAAGTGTTGTAGTCTGTACAGTTGGGGGCCCATGAGCATCTTGTTTTTGCTCTGAAGAAATGACCAGTCATGCATTCTGGGAGCACCCCTTGGTCCTTACGTTAGAGAACTAGGAGAGCCCTTTTCTGGGATTTTAGAGCTGCAGTAGGTCAGTTTACACCAAAGTGTGCAGGTGTGATGGATGGGAAAAGAGCTGCTACCTGAGGTGGGCAGAATGCCAGAGGACAGGCGTACCGGGTGCTCTGTCATGGGAGGTGTTGCCGAGTTCATCTGTGTTCACGGTTTAGGAACGCAAAGCTTCCTGTAAATTTGCTTTGCTTTGCTTTCCGGAGTAAAAATTGTGTTGCCTGTGTGAGGTCATGGCACTGAACTGTACACTGCACAGAGGTTTGGTCAGAGGGTTCAGCTGATGCTGGCTCCAGGGGAAGCGTCTGCATCTCTGCCCTCTGCCGTTCTCCTTGCCTGTCTCAGCCCCGCTGATGGCGGTGGACTTCATTACTTGTGGGGCTGCTGCTTCGGCCTCCGGGTTCTCTTGGAGCCGCGAAGAGCTGGACCTTGTGTGGCTCCAGAAGCCACGTTGTTTTTGGCAGAAAAGTTTGGGCTTTGGCTGTCATTAGGGCAGTGACTATTTCACACAGCACAGAACTTTTGTGGCATTTCAAAAACTTAACATTAACCCTTTGGAAAGAGAGAAAGCCCTTAAAGGTTTATCAGGTAGAGCAGCTTCCACTTTCCTATTCCAAGGTGGCAGGTGTGAGTCTGTATTTTTCAGTCCAGAAATTTCTGCCACATGGAAGCCTTCGAAACTTGATTTTGCTTTAACTGTGTGTTAACTGTCCTTGTGAGGTGACAGCTTGGTTTGTGTGTGTGATACCAAATGAATTATGTATACTAGTTTAAAGTCCAAGGAATGTGAGTTTCTAGACAGATTTACTGGATAAGTACCACTTTAACTTGATAAAAGGCAAACATGAAGCATGTTATGTAAGAGGGAACAATTGTGGGCACTGGCGTTTTGTCTCTTTCTGCAGTAGACGGGGATGGGACCTGCACACTCCATGCAGATCCCTCAGCTTCATTCTCGGGACTCAGCTAGAGGTTTATTTTGAGAAGCTGGCAGAGAGGAGGCAGGGCTGAGTGATTCAGGTCACCATGTATCTCTTTCGAGGGAAAAGCTTTGCTTTCCAGGGAACTGGGGCTCTGCTGGATGAAGGCTTCCTAGGGCTTTCCTGTATCCTCTGTTCTGTGCTCTGGTAGTCAGGCAGGGCCTTTTCCCTGCTGTACCTGCCAGCCTGGAGGAGGTGTCACTGCGCTTGGTGATGAGCAATCCCTTGGCTCCTGAGCCTTGGGATACCGTGTGTGCTGTGAGCCTGGCGTGTGGGGACAGTCTGCTGCCCTCACTGTCCCTCTTCAGCCCTGCCCTTCAGGGCCCCTTGCTTTTCACTGTGTCCCTGCTTGGCCAGGCCCACCCAGCCCTGACCCCTCAGATGCAGGCTGATGTCAGAAATACCTACAGTGCGCTGCCTCAGACTCCAAAAGCTGCTGCTGGTATGTTTTTTGTTTCCATGTGAGTTGGAAAGTGGGCATTGGGTGTCTTCCACTGGCTGAGAGTTGTGCTCTGACCGTGAATGTGTCTGTCAGGGACAAGGGCATGGCCGCTGCGGAGACAGAAGCTGCTGTCCATTCCTCCTGCATGTTGGACCAGCCCCTCAGAATGTGTGGCGACAGCTTCGGGGAGCAGAGGCGATTGTCAGGGCCACGCCTCACCCCTTGTCCTGCCCCTCAGTCTGATCCTCCTGCTGCTGAAGTGTGCTTTTGAGGAGCCAGTCTGTGTGCTGTTCTAGCCTGGTCTTGAGCTGTTCACAGTGACAGGCTCTGTGGTGCCACCTGGGCGGGTCCTGTGGGAAACTCCTTGCTGAGGTCAAGCCTGATTCCAGCACCAAGCCTGGGTGCTGGATTATTGCCCCATGGAGCATTTGGATCAGCCTGCCATCTGCAGAGGTACACGGAGGGCTCGGTCCACAGTGGGACGAAGGAGAAGCCCCTGCCCAGCAGCCGGGCACACCAGGACTTGGCCCTCAGCTGGCGGCTCCATGGCCACTCACACTCCAGACACGCCTCTCCCCTCCCTGGCACTGAGTTGTGTGCGAGATGCAGCAGGAGCAGAGGGAAGAGCGAGCTTGCTGCACCCACACAGCCCCGTGCCCCGCACGCTCTTCCTGGGCTCTGAGCACCCTCTGCTGTGTGCAGCAGCTTCTTCACTGCAGTGAGGCCGGGGCTGCAGGCTGATGGGCTTCCATAGGGGTGCAGAGCAGAGCACTTCAGGTCGCGGACAGAGGAGGCCAAGTAGCATGTGTGCACACAGCCCTGTGTCCAGGAGCCAGGGCAAGGCAGGGCAGCCCCACGGGCCAAGTGCTCTTGCATGAAGGGGCCAAACTGGAGCACGCGGTGTGCGTGTTTTCATGGTGCTAGAGGTTGAGCCCGTGAGCTGTGTCCTGGCACGTTGATGCAGGGTCTTGCTAAGTCACTAAATTGCCCAGGCTGGGCTTGAGCTTTCTGGCCATCTGCCTGGCCTCTGGGAGTGCTAGGATTGCAGTTTTGCGCATCTGTGCCTTACCATGTGTGGGACTTTTAGATACAGTTTATAACATAGAGTGAAAGTGCTATGAAAGACAGCGTGATCAAGTTTTAGTTTCTCCAGGAATCAGACACACATGCCACTCTGGCCCATCGGGCACAGTAGCAGGACCGGAGGATGGGCCAGGACTGGCTCTCTGCAAGCTGCAGTCTGGGGCTGGACTGGGCCGGGCACCAGTGGCCAGGCCTGCTAGTTTCTGTTTTGGTCAGACTCACCTGGAGAGGCACAGACCTCCCAGGCCAGGGGAGACCTGTCTGTAGATGGGGTGCCCTGGCCTCGGGTTTCTGTTGCTTTTTCAGTACCTTAGGGTGAAGTTGTTTCTTTTTCATGCTTGTTAAGATATTATTTTTTTCCTCAAGTTGCACTGTAGTATTGGTTTTGAGAAGTTGAAATCAATGGTTTTATTTTTGGAGTTCTAAATTGAGCAGAATAAACACTTCAGGTCTGGCCTGAGGTTTGGCAGACTCCAGGAGACCTCTATTTTAAGGAGAGTCTCACCACTGCTCTTTTCCCCAGGTTACAGACTTGGGGGCTCAGCTGGGGGCAGGGCAGAGTGGGGTGCTCACAGGAGGACCTCATCCTGCCCTGCTCTAGCACAGGGAAGAGCCAGCTGACTCCCGCATGGCTGCTGTCCTGCCCCCTGCATGTGCTGTAGCTGCATCTCCCTGGCTACTGGTCCTGCACTTCTAGGAGAAGGTCCCCGCTGCTAGAGGCTGTTGCTGCCCTTTATCAAGCTGGGGTAACTTGGGCCTTTACCAAGTTCCTTGGTTTTCTGTGATGTGCCTTTACAGGCGGGCATTGATGGACCTTCCTGTGGCACTAAGCGGTGGGGGATGGCACATGAGAGCTGTGCTCTACACAGGCAGCCCTTGGGAGCTGGCTTTCCTCTCTCCACATGGCCACCTGGGTCCCCAGTGCCCAGAGAGCTGTGGTCACCTCTGGATTAAGTGCTGGCCAAGCTGATGCTGGGCTCCAGGTCTAATGGTTTGTTACCTGTTTGTCTGCACTGGCAGGGAGCCCTGGGGACTTGGGTCTCTCCCTGCACTTCCTTATCCTGCTTGCTATTTACCATCCCCCCAAGGGAAAGCACAGAGAAAAACTTGGGGACAGTGGCTGGTGACAGGCAGCAGGCATGGTGTATTTTTAGGAAATTTTTAACATGGAACCATCGTGGAAGCTTGTTGCAGGTTGCTAAACATCAGAGCTTTAGAAGGATGTAAGTTAAGGAAGCTGGCTGAGCTCAGACAAGTGTGCATGCTGAGCTTGATTTTGAATATGCACCCAGGAGGCTTGGTGCTCTGCAGCTTGGAACCCACAGCTGGAGGCTTCAGGAGCTAGCGTGGAGCCTCCCCACAAGTGCACATCTGGCCTGCTTGTGCATCATTCTACCTGCTCCCGGCCTGAGTGGGCTCCCTCCTCCTCTGTTCACACCTCTTGACCCTTCCCACCATCCCTCCCTCCATAACTGGGGTCTAGGGGAAGGTCACACTTCAACCTAACCTGCAGGCATGCCCCCTTCCTGCCTTCTGGGCCTGCCTGTGGCTCCCTCTGCCATTCTGGTACAGGCAGACTCTCCTCTGTCCCTGTCTACATCCCTGCCTACCTCTCCTCCCCTTAGACACTGTTGTGGCTTGGGGTTTTGCAAGGGGGGATGATATAGTATGGGATACATTTCATAAGATCACTTTATTAATCATCAGATAATCACATACAAAGAATCTAGGCAATCTGTCCACACTCTGAAAACTAAAAGCTCCAGCTGAGAGCCTGGACCCAGGATAATGTCCTGTGTGAGTCCCGCTGAAGACCTAGAGCTCATAATAATCTCTCCCACAAGCTGGAGGCCAAGAGCCCACAACGATGTCTCCTGCAGGCCTGCTTCACGGATCTGTGCTGGGAAGGCCCAAAGGTCAGTGGTGGGAGCTAGAAGGTCTGTGCCACTGGGATGAAGGATCTGTGCAGCAGGCTGAGGGACCTGCGCTAGAGCCAGGAAGTGACCCTCGGAGTAAGGACCAGAGTCCTCCCGAAGGGTACCACAGCCTCCTCAGCAACGGTGAGGTCCCAGGCTTCTCCAGCAGTGGAGCAAGCTGAGCTCCTATCAGGAAATCCAACAAGACCAGCTTCTCCAGGAGGCTGAGCAGTGTGCCATCTTCCCCTCTGGAGCCAGGAAGCGATGCTCATGGTGAGGACCTGAGTGATTGTAGCCATCCTCAGTGGCAACAAGCTCTCGAGCTCCTCCAACAAGGTGAGCTGAGTGCCACAGGAAAGCTGACGTTAGAAGCACCTCCCAGAGAGCCAGCAGCTCTGTACAGCTGCCTTCTCAGCTTCCCAACAGCGTCTCCAGTCCTGCCTCTCATGCCGCTGGCAGCCGTCTTCAGGAGGGCTTTCTACACTCAGCACCATGCTGGTTCTGTTGAGCTTACAAATTGACCACCGGCTGTCGACCCACCACAGGCGCCTATCTAGGTGGCCTTTCTCATCCAGTACTTGGCCTTTTTCCTTGACGCTCTGTGCTCACCTGGGCCCTACATCCCACCGGGTTCTAAGTACCACACCTGGGGAAACCTTCAGCCTGATGCACGCCTCTGCCAGCCTCTCCCACTCACCTGCACTTGTTTGTTGGAAGGTGTTTGCCATGGTCTGGGGTGGCACATCTCTAGCACGATGACATTTCAAAGCCAGCATCTGGTTGGCACTGGTTGTGAGTGTCGCAGCAGTACAGGGGAGGGGCCTGGCTCCAAAAACACTGGTGAGTGAGTCCTTGAGCCCATAGTAGCTCTATCTTGGTGGGCGGGACTGACCGTGGGACAGCTGTGATTGAGAGAGCGAAGGTGATCGGCCCCCCCATCCCCCCGAGCTTGAACTAAACACTCCCTGGTGTGTGCTGCTTCAGTTGAGCTTCCTGGTCTAGGGGCTTTGGGTCGGGACTCCGAAGGCTCTGTCTGAGCGGGCTGGGAGCAGAGGGCACAGGCTCTGGACAGGAGGCTCTCCGGCAGGGCATCTCCCAGGGGCAGCTCAGTAGCACCCCCACCCATGGGCTTAGTGGCAGGCACCGGAGGAGGGCGGCTTTGGGCTGTGGCTTGGACTTCCCATCACCCTTCAGGGTTTGGGATCCATGGGGGCTGGGCTACAGGCTTTGCCCCTGGGGTGTGAGACCGGCTGGGCCTTCCTGTTCCTTAGGAGCTTGAGGTTAGGCCGGCCCTGCTATCAGGCACTCGTGTCCTGGGGCTCCTTAAAGCAGCAGACTCAGCCTGGACGGTCCCCACCATCTCTGTAGCCAGGTGTCAGCCCTGCCACTGCTATCACCTAAAAGTGTCCACAGCACCCATTTCAAGAGCAGGAGGAGCAGTGGCTGCCCTTGCAGGAGGAGGCCCGTTCACAGGAAATGGGAGTTAGCTGTGAATTGATTTTAATAGCTTTTCTTGCACATAGGCCTGCCCCCAAAAACTTGATTCATGTGAATGCAGGCTGAGTTGGTGGTGTAGTCAGGGTTTGCAGGGGAAAGGGCTTAGTACAGGACACATCATTTACAGGCATGTTTTGTAGCATTCCCCCAAGAGTCCAGTGCACAAGCGCAGGACATCTGTCCACACACGAGAGACCCACGGAATCTGGCCGAGGGCCTGGAACTGCAGCCTCCCACGAGTCCAGCGGGAGGCCCAGGGCCCACAATGGCCGCTCATGCAAGTCTGTATCAGGAGTCTGCGCCAGCGGGGTGAGGATCTGTGCAGCAGACCAGGGACCTACATTGGGTGCCAGGGAGCGGCATGCAAGGTGATGAGCACAGCTACCCCGAAAGGTACCACAGCCTCCTCAGTGACAGCAAGGACCTGAGCTCCTCTAGTGATGAGAATAACAGAGTTCACAGCAGGAAATCGAGCAGGACGAGCTTCTCCAGGAGAATCAGCAGTGCACCATCTCCCCATCCAGTTCTCCATTTATGCTGTTGGCAGCAGCCCTCGGGGGCTGTCTACACCCAGCACCACACTAGCTCAGCTCTGCTGGGCACTTTGTTGCCCCGCCGCTGTCAGTCTAGCACAGTTGGCCCGTAGGACGGGCAGTTGATGGCTTTGCTGATCTGTCACAGAGGAGCTTCATTGTGCATTAGCTGTGTGAAAGGTAGCAAAGCCAAGTGTGGGGCACACCTGTGCGTGTCGCACCGGGGCAGAAAGACTGCAAGTTTGAGCCCAGCTGGGGCAACGTAATGAGACCCTGTCCAGATAAAAAGTAAAAGGGAAGCTGGGGTGTCACTCAGCGGGAAGACCCTGGGTTCCACCCCCAGCCTAGAAAGCTCTGCTTTCCTATGGAGGCCATGCAGGACATTGCCCATGGGTCCTGAAGTTCAGTAATGTAAGGCATGAGGAGTGTGGCTAGGACACTCCTTTTTGTGTGACTTCTGCTACCTGGCACCTCTGGAGCTAGCCCTGCCATTCTGGGACCCTCGTTCTGTTTGTGCAGAGCCCTGGGTGCTTGTGGTGTGTGTGAATAGCAGGCTTGCGGCACAGACGACCAGAGCCCGAGTTTCTGAGGGATGCTGAGCTGGATGTGATGGGCGCTGGGTATTAGTGGTAGTGGGAGACTCGGCCTCCTCCTAGCTGTAGGGGGGTATGAGAGAGAGACAGACAGACAGACATAAAAACTTCTCCTGTCATTGTTCTCAGAATGAGACCTTGTCATTTCTGGTGCTTGTGATGTGGGGTAAGGGGTGCGGATATGGTGGAGCACCCCCCTCGTGTTCTCCCTCAGCTGGGGGCCAGCCCTTGCAGACCCCCGAGGTCCTGAACTACAGACACAACCACTATGGTAAGGCAGGGAGCCCATCTCCCCTGCAGCTTCCATCTGCTGTCAGGGCAGTGACTCGGCCCCTGTGCGTACACGTGCGCGTACCCTGCATGTCTCTGTGACCCACTTTTCATGCTCAATGTGCTATGCTTAATGGCTCATGGAGTTTCCCTGAGAAGCCTGATCTGCTCAAGGTGTGGTGCTTTGTGGGGCTAGTTGTGCCCCAAGCATATAGCTGTTAAGATGGCACCCGTGCCCGTCTCCCACGTGCCCCGCAGAGCAGGGCAAGGTGTGGCCAGGGCACCTTGCTGGGATGTAGGCAGTGCAGAGTGCATGCACCGGGCCTGGGAAGATGGGTGGAGCACAGTGACTGCCCACCCTCAGGAGTGAACATGGAGTGGCATTAGCAGGGCAGGTGCTCTTGGCTGTGGTGACCTCCAGCACCCCTCTGTGGGGGCCTTGGGTTCAGTTCCTCTCCAGCACAGCATTGCCCATCCCATGCCCAGGCCAGGGGCATCCAGGTGGCACCATGTAGCTGGGGCACCTGCGGCGTGTGTCAGCAGGGCATTGCTATCACTGGTGTCCTGATGTGGCATTAAACCTTAGTTACCCAGGACATCACTGACCAAGCACACACAAGACCCGCATGCGTGGCCCAGGAGTGGCCCCGGGCCACACACTACCTACTCCGCTTTGGGCCAGAACTTTCGACAGCAGGGAAGGAGCTAATTCTGATTGTGACCCCTGTGCCAGCCTTTGGGTTGGATTTCATCTTCATGCACACAGTGGATGGGTACACCTTCCTCCCTCCACCACCTCTTCCTCTCCCTCCTCCCCCCTTTTCCCTGAAATTACACTGCAGCCCCCCCTGTGCTTCTGATTTATAATCCAGAAGGGAAAGGAAGAGTCCCTGAGTCCACTAGCTGAATGGGGGCTGCTTTAATACTGGGACGCTGAGGCTTCAGCTTTCCTGGCTGAGCTGTTGGCAGGGGGTGCCCTAGGTGAGGCCCTCCACCCTGTTCAAGTCCTTCCTGCATCACCGTGCTCCTGCCCCCAGCGTACTGCGCTGAGCTGGCACTGGGGGTGCCTGGAGGGTCATCCCGTGAGCCTGCAGAATTACTGACGTACGGCGGCGATCCCAGTGCTGTGTTGCTGAGGCCCGAACCATGCAAAATGGCCGTTGCCGACCCTTCTGACCACATGGCTGTGGCATGCGGCTGGGCGTCATCGAAGCGGGCTTGGATGTGTTGTGGTCAGGGTTTGTCAGGGAAAGGAATGGAAATAGCACAGGACACATAATTGGTAGGATTTTTTTTTTTTTTTTTTTGGTGGTACCAGGGATTGAACTCAGGACCTTGTGCTTGCCAGGCAAGCACTTATCCTACTGAGCTATCTCCCCAGCCTAGTAGGAATATTTTGTAATATTCAACTGAAGAGTCAAATGCAAAAAAGTGTGGGAGATCTGAGCACACACCAGAGACCAGAGAATGCAGCGAGGACCTGGATCCTGTGGTGATGTCCAGCTGCAGACCCAGAGCCCGCGACAGTGTCTCATGCAGGTGTGTACTAAGGGTCTGCTCCGAGAGGCCCACCTTTCAGAGGTAGAAGCTACGGAGTCTGCACCAGCAGGGTGAAGGAGCTGTGCAGCAGGCCGAGGGACCTGCAGTGGTACCAGGGAACAATTGATGCACAAGGGAAGGACCTGAGCTCCCTCGAAAGGTACCACAGCCATCCTCTGGGACAGCAAGGACCCGGGCTCCTCCAGTGACGGAACAGCCAGGTTCACATCAGGACGACCGGTGCGACAAGCTCCTGAGTGCAGGAGAATCAGGGGTGCTCCATCTTCCCCTCCAGCGCTTGTGTGCTGTTGGCAGCAGCCCTCAGGAGGGCCTCACCCGCCACCCTGCCAGCCCACTCAGCTGGGAAGCCAGCATGGGGTCCCTGGCACTGGGACTTGCAGCTCGTGGCTCTGAATGTTGCCTCAGCATCTATCTGATGTGTTCATTGATGTCACTCATGTGTTTCTGTCACCAGTGGCTCCTGCATAGCAGTGAGTTCAGAAGATGCCCACCTTGTCCCCCACAAGGCTGCGTGGCCCTGAAATGGGGCGTTCAAACAATTGCTCTTCAGTTGCACCCCAAGGCAATTGGTGGGCTTGCCCTGTGGGCACCTGGATCCTTTCCTAGCCCCATGCGGCCTTGTCTGCTTTGGAACCTCTGGATCCCCCAGAAGAGACAGGAAACTGAATGTCTGTGACACCAGCAAGGTGACCCCCCCAAGGTCAAGCAGTGACTCCCTGGTGGGCCAGGTCAGGGTGGCAGCATCTGGTGTCAGAAGCAGGGCTCTCGTCTTTGGTCAGTGCTTCGGGCCCATGGCCCAGGTTGTAGCAGTGCTGTCTGCTAGGCTCCCCTGAGCACTCCCATGTCTGCGATCCTAAGGTTGCTGACTTTACAAGTTCCCACCTGCAGTGCCCATTTGTGCTGAGTTAATGATGGAACAGTAAAAAGTGTGAGCCGAGGAGCCCAGAGGGGCTCATTAGAAATGCAGATTCCAGGGCCCTGATTTCATGAGTCCCACTGAGGCTCAACTATGGCTGGTGTCCTCAGGTGTCCAGACGAATCTGGGCAGCAGCAAGGAGGGGCTTGGGTCCTGGCACTGCTGCCGAGCCCTTCCCATGAGCCCCAGGTGGTGGCAGATGCACTCAGGAACGATGGTGAGGGTTGCCTGCGCAGCACTGGCCGCTGTTTCTCCAAGCACCCACTGGGCTGGCAGGGCCCCTGCTGCTCTTCCTGTGCCCCGCAAGAAGTTTTACGCAGGCTGCTTTGCCTATTTGACATTAATTACTGGAATCATCTGTCCCCAAACCATATGAGTAGTGCTGAAAAACTTGCATTGCCTGCCTGTGCTGCAAAGAGATTTGCTTGTACTTTGTGTTCTTGGAAAGGCTTCTATACTGTCCTTGGAAGAATCAGTGTCCACGGCAGGGGGAGGATGAATGGCCAGAGGGAAGTCTGTCTCTCTCTGTCTCTGTCTCTCTGTCTCTCTCTGTCTCTCTCTCTCTCTCTCTCTCTCACACACACACACACACACACACGGTTTGTTTTTTGGTATAAGTCCCCCCACCCAATGCTAGGGACATTGCCCCGATAGACAAATTGTAGTTTATGCCGGTGATTCCTGGCCACTTCTATGTAACTCTTGTGTTTCGCTTGAAGTAAGCAAGCAGGCAGTTCCGGTACAGCTGACCCAGAGAGGGTTCCTTCGTGCAGGCTCTGGCAGCTATATATTTTAGCCCCTTGTTCCTATTTTACGCCTGGAACCAGAAGGCAGATAAACTCTGGCTGTGGGAAGGAGATACTGGAGATCAAGATATAATTTTTCATATTCATAGGGCCCAGGATATAGCTCTGTGGCACACATGACTGCCTGGCAAGGGTGAGGTCCTGAGTTTGATTCTCAATAATAAAAAAATAGATTAGATTTTCACATTCTGAAAAATCTTACCAGTTCCAAGGCTTAAATTTGTGCCTGCCTGGGGTTGAGTTCAAGGCCTTTGCATGGCGTCACTGTCCCGAGCTGCTGAATTGCCCAGGTAGGCCCTGGCCTGCGAGCTTCCTGCCTCAGCACCCCAACGTGCTGGGGTGGCATGTGGGTGCCCTTGTGGGCTTCGGAGGCATCAGTACAAGAGGCGGACGGAGGGCTGGGAGGCTTTGTCTGGCGCAGAGCTGTGCCGCCCAGCCCGGGTGCACACACCGAGTGTGCAGGACTTGGGTGACCTCTACCTCCTCCTGGGCTGCCAGAGCGTAGGTAGTAAAGCACGTGGGGATGGCCGTGCGTCCCGGCGTAGCTCGCCATGCTTCTGCTCTTTGGTGCAGAGAACGGACACATCTTTTTTCAGACTGGAACGCATATGTTCTCTGCAACATGAGGTCCTTCGATTTCCTGGGAAAGTGTGGCTCTGGCAGGAGTAGATCTAGCAGCAGCTGGGTTAAGTTAGGAGCCGCAGACCCCTGGGCCCTAAGCAGGTCACCGTCATTGCCCCAGGGAGGCTGTCAGCACAGAATGCAGAAAGCTGGGGGATTTTAATAAAGTTCAGGCCATGAACACAAAATAGCTCTTCCAGGTATGCAAGCACCCCTGTTTGTTGGCATTTGGTTTGGTTTTGCTGCTGTTCTTGGCCCTGCAGGGTCCGGGTTCTGTTCTGTCATCCCTCAGTGCTGGTGTGCATTTGCGTTCTGTGGCTCCATTCCCTAGTGCTGTGGGACTGGGTGGCCCTGGGAACCCTGTTGTCAGAAGTTCAGCTGGCTGCCTGTCCCTGCTCTGCTGGAAAAGCAGAGTGTGCTCAGAGGACACGGCCAAGACTTTGGGGTGCCTGAGACCTGCGGGAAAGGACCATGTCCCAAGACAGTCTCCTGCTGTCTCTGCCTGCAGCAGGTGCCGTGTCCTGGTGCAGCGCCACTGGGAGGCTCACATGGAGTCCAGCAGGGCAGTTCCTATTGCGTTCTGTGTTGATCTGTGCTGTTTTCCCATGGTCTGGCTTTCTGCCTGTCAGATCTGTTTGCTGAGCCCGACTTCATAGGTCCCTGCCCCTCCTCTGTCAGGGGAAAGTCCAAGGCCTTTGGCTTCCTTTGTAACAGCAAGGGGAGGTCTGGAGTGAGTGTAGGGCCTCCGGCCTCAGTCTCCCCGAGAGCACGTAGAGTCCACAGTTCCCCTGCAGGTCATGCTCAGTGGGCCTTGTGGTGGCGTATGGCCGCCCTGCTCTGTACGGCTCCTCTGGAGGCAGCTGCAGTCCAGAGGCCTAGGGTGCTGTCACACACCTAGCCTGGAGTTCGTGGCGCAGCACTTCCCCGTTAACACACAGGCTGTGCAGAAGGGAGCCAAGGACTGGAGGTGTGGCTTAGTGACGGCGCTTGCCCTGTGTCTGTCCGTGGGCACCAGGCTCCGCTCCCCAGCACCCCTGCTGCTCCCCCAACCCATCAGCTCTCCAGCACTGCAGGAAGCAGGGACACTGCTCTGTAGTGAAGCGCAGGGGGAGGACAGCACCCTGCCCTGCACAGCGCCGCTGGCTTTGCGCCTGCTTCTCGCACTTCTCTCTCCTGTCGCCAAGCGTATGCGGCCTCAGGCCCTCTTCCCCTTCTTGGGCAAGGTGCAGTTCTGGGGTTCAGGATCTCCTGATTTGCTTTCTTAAGTTCTCCAATGGTAGCGGGCTGTGCCCACCATGAGTTCCACAACAGGGCCTGGATGTTTTCCTTCCCCCTCTGGTGTTTTGGCTCCTTTATCTAAAAAAGCAGGACAGAGTATTTATTTTCAATGGCGAATGTGTCTTCCAGCATTCAGTATCTGGCTTTCCTTGTCTCTCCAATAAGAGAAGCCGGGTGTGGGGTTTAAGTGCAGCTAGGGGTTTCTGGTCACTTGGTGCCTCCAAATCTGGAGAACTTGACATTCTGATAGAACGAGGCCAGGGCTCAGCAGTAGCGTCATCTTCTCGCTGGCTGGCACCAGACAAATACAGGCTTAATTGTAATTAGCAGAGCATGTGATGGGTGGAAATAATGAAATGCTGCCTTTTCCTAACCCATGCTGGTGATGCCCGCGGAGCCGAGCAGGCGGCCCTGCCCTTGCACCCGCCAGCCATGCGTGATGTTCCTATCGGCTCTGCAGGCTAGCAGTGGTCAAGTAGTAGGGGCTGTGTCTCGTGCTAATCCTGCCCAGAGTGGTGACACCTGGGCCTGGGAGGCGTCTTCTCAGCTCCCTCTCCTGCTGGGCACTTGAGGTCATGCCGCATGGCTTTGGGGCACCAGGGCCATCTTCGGTGGCTTTCAAGCCCGGCTGGCCAGATGTGTCCCTGAGGCAGGTGGGCCCTTTCTCTGTTGCAGCACCTGGGTTCAGAACAGGACGGGGCACCCAGCCTGCACCTGGCCCTGCCCCTCACTGTGTGATGCTGTCGCCAAGCAAGGGCCGCACGGCCACTGCCACCAGAGATGCCTGTCAGAGCGTCCTGCCGAGGGCCAGTCCCCACCAAGGGCAGGACTGGAGTTGGTGACAGTCTTTGAAATAAATGGCTTTATTTACAGTGTGTTTCTGCACCAGACATTTATCTTATTAATAGAGCTGCCATGCACAAAAGCATATTCCTTGTGGCTGAGGAAATATTGGAAGCACAGACAGGCTGCCGTGTTCCTGTGTGTGTGCATCCATGTTTGGCGGAGCCTGGCTTAATTCATGGGGATGTATCATATGTGCTGGGGAGCGCGCTTGTCAGCTGCTTTCCGTCCTGCCGCGGCTCTGTAAGGCCACCTTCTTGCTGTTGCTTTGCCATGTAGACAGCAGTGTATTTAAGTGTAGGAGTGGTGGCCGTGTGCTTTGCGACGACTGGCATCAGGCTTGGGCTATCACAGTGCAAGCTTCTGGGGTCACAGGCAGTGTTGTTACTTGTGCTGAGTTGGCACGGTGCTCGGCGGCTGAAGGGTGGGTGTCCAGTTGCACGATTTACGTGGTACCACGGGCCTCGGCCCCCATCTTATCTGCCTCTGCAGGGAGTGTGGCTGGGGGAGGGGTCTCTGTTTCGGGTGTTTTACTTGCCATGCATCCTACTTAGGGTTTCCTCTCCGAGCTGCATGCCAACCTCTGCCCACCCATCACCTGGCTGGGCAGACGGGTACTTTATTCCCCAAGAACTCTGCATCTCTGGTGTCGGGCGTAGCCCTGCTGGCTGCACTGGAGATCACCCCCTCAGCCTCGCATCTTTGGCTTCCTACTGCCAAGCAGTGTCCCTGGGGCTTCCCAGCTATGTCTCCTTTGGGCTGGGGTCTCCTGCCCCAAGCCGCAGGACCAGTAGCATCTGGCCCACAGTCTGGCCACCTACCCACGCCACTTGTATCCTGTGGACTTTGTGTTCCTGGCCGGCCTAGCTGCTCAAACATGTCTCCCCTCGGTGGGGTTTCAGAACAGTGTGACAATCCTAGTGCACTGAATAAAGAATAAAATTTGATTGGCTAGCTCAGTTCCAGGGTGTGGAGACATCTCTACCCTGCGGGCAGGTCAATTAGGGTGGTATTCGGGTCTTGGTCACCAGAAAAGACCTGCCTTGAGCTGAGTAGGGAAGGTGGAGCGGGTACAAAGACCTGCAGAGTTGGTGGCCCTGGGGCTGTACTGCAGACCTGGCTTGGGGTCCTTCAGGCATTTGGGGTGGGGGGGCAGGTTCCCAGAGGTCTGGTCAGCATTGTCTTCCGTGTCCCTCCTGTTGAGAAAGGTATGGTGGGTCCTGGACTCGCTCTTGAGTGAGTTGTAACCTGTAACTGCTTTCTCCCTCCTCTTTTGCAGATGCCTTTGTGAACAGCCAGGAATGGACATTGAGTCGATCGGTGCCAGAGCTCAAAGTGGTGAGTGGCTCCTCCTGGCCTCGGTGCTCTGTCCTTGCCTATGGGAAGGAAGGGGCTTCACAGGGGCACGGGCCCACCTGGGCTGGGCTCCATGTCTGGGGCCCAGAGGTGAGGCATGCATCCTGGTGTGTCCTGGGAAGGGTCACTTGCCCCTGGCACCCTGGCTGTCCTTGCCCCAGCCCCCACCCTTGTCCAGAGGATGGTGCTCTGAGTGCAAGGCCATTAGCACCCGTACATTTCTCTGCTCTTGGCAGGGTGCCATAAGGATTTCCATAATGAGCCTGTAAGCTTTGCTGTTTATTCTTAAGAAGTCGACTTTACCATATTATGGTCGACTTTACCATATTATGAAATATTGGCATAAAATTAAAGTGTTTTGTGTTTTATTATAAATGCTACTCTTCTGCTGTAGTGAAGGGCTAGGTTGATCTGCTTGTCTGCCTCGTGTTGCGATGTGATACCTGAGGCTGATAACTCAGAGGAAGAAGAGTTTACGGCGGCTTAGGGCTCAGAGGTGCCTTCATGGTCAGCTGGTCCCGCTGCTGTGCCTGGAGGAGAATAGAATGGCACGGCGGGGGACATAGCTCCACAGGCAGAGCTTCAGCTTCCTACGCCCAGGAAGGAGGAAGGGTTGGGGCCCAGCACCAAATCCAGGGCTGTGCCCTGTCTCTCCACCACCTCCCAGTAATGTCATCAAATTCTGGTCCTGTTGGCGAATTGATTTGGTGGTGAAGTTAGATCCGGTGGTCTCTAGAGGCATCTGCAGTTGCACCGGAAATGCTGGACAGATTAGCTAGGTGTTTCTCCACCCAGTCGAGTTGACAGTTGAAATCGGCTAGCGTGGCTGGCTTATGTGGAAGAGGCCTGTCTTGGTCACCTTGAGGCCTGCCCCACTCACATCACATAGTGCAGTGGGGAAGGAAAGATCAAGTCCACATCTTAAATAATTACTGTGGCTGAGTCTCCACACCCCCTGCAAGCCACCTATAGCTGTAGTGGGCCTTTCTCAGAAGCACCCGGATCTCAGCCTGCGGCGCTGGGTTACAAGGGGGCGTGGGTACTGAATCAGCCCACTGACTGGCTTGGCCCTGCCGTGATCCCGGAGCCCAGATAGACCATGAAAGGGGCAGGAACTTCCGCCTCGCTTGCTCTCGCGCACCGCTTGTGCTGGACCGCTTCCGCTCTGGAGGCTGCCCCCCCCAGGCCACCGGGCCTTGCAGCCCGCTGACTGAGCTGAGACCTCTGCAGACTGTGAGCCAAGCTCACTGGCGCCTCCACCCTTGGGAGTCCAGTGTTCATTACCGTGATGAGAAAAGTGAGACTGTGGACTTGCGCTGTCACCACATAAGGCCCGCAGGGCTGTGTGTGCACGTGGTGGGCTCTGACCGCAGGGTGCAGCCCAGCCGCCGCGTTCTGGTAGGCAGCGGGCTTGGTGGGCGTGCCCTGGAGTGGCTCCTGCATGCGCCTTCCTTCCCTGCTGCACTGGCTGTTTTCCCCCAAGCCCCAGGCCTGTCTTCTCACCAACCACGACTTCCGTGGGTACTTAAGAGATGCGGCAGGATGGGGACAGGGCCCTTCCGGGTTCTTGGTCTCGGCCAGGAAGTATAGCAATAAAGACATTCAGGTCTCTGAGGAGAGCATAGAGGAATTGCTGCCACCAAAAATGCATGCTTTCAAATTTAAGAAATAAAGAGCAGTGTGTAGGAAAGCCTGAGACCAGAGCCTGCGTTCCATCTCCCAGCCCACGTGATGTCCTTGGGTGCCCTCCCTGTGGTCCTCCCCTGTGGCCCTTCCTGCCTTTCTCTGCGCACCTGTCAGTAGCTGCCTTTTCTCCCCTCAAAGTAGCCTTCTGACCAGGTGTCTGTGTAGAAGTCCTGGCACTGACTGCCAGGCAGCCCCATGCTCACCCTGACTGACGTGGCAGCCTCAGGTCCCATGTGGCTGTCCGGGACTGCAGTGTACCTTTTGGGACTGAGAAACTGAGTTCTCAGTTTTATGTTTAAGTTGAAAGGACACGGAGCTGTCATGTGATAGAGCATTAGTCAGTTTTCCTCTTGCTGGATGTGACCTGTTTCTAGCATAAAGGACAGCAGGTTTGTTACGGTTCTGGGGGCTTCGGTCTGTGGTCAGCTGGCTTAGAGGGAGCATCAGGGTGGATGAACGTGGCAGGGCAGAGCTGCCTGTCAGCATGGCGCCAAGCAGCAGAGCAGAGAGCAGCTGTAGGAAAACAACTGGCCCGGGACCATCCCTAACCCTCAGGGCTGCCTCCCGTGACCCACTCCCACCAGGCGTCCCAAGGAGATAGACCACCAGCCTGCGAGGTATTTCTTATTCTCTCGTTGCTGAGCAGAATACCTGGTGGCCAAAGTTAAGGGGGAAAGATTTACTTGGCTCACGGTTTGTGGAGGTTTCAGTCCATCCGTGGCTGGCCCAAGGCACAGTGGCACATGGCAGAGGGCAGCAGTTCATGGCGGTGGAAAACAGTGAAAGCAACTAGAGCAAAAAGAGAGAGAGGCTGGAGCAGGCCTCGCTCCTCCCTTACTGTGCACACGGGCTGCTGTCCCAGGGCGGTGCCGCTCTCCCATCTAGCATCCCAGTGTTAGACCCTGAGTCGGTCAGAGACTAGAAGCCACCCCATGATTGCACAAGGCTTTGGGGGCCACCTAACACTGGTGAAGTTGACATATGATGAGGGTTACTCATCAGACTGCCACAAGCAGAAGGGCCCCTCTCCTGAGAACCCACTCCAGAGATCTGTGTATTTCCTTGCCAGCCTGTAGTCTAAGACATTAGCTGCCAAACCCCTGTTTTCTGCGAGTCTGTGAAGCATGTGGCTGTCTAGAGTATGCAGCTCAGGCCCGGGGGTGGTCACCCGAGCAGGGCCTCCGTGCGGGCCACAGTTCATGCCTGGGATCGAACTTTCCCGAGACCTGAGTTCATGGCCAGGGTTGACTCTGTGTCGTGGACCAGGTGCTGGCCCCCGGCTGGTCTCTGGTGGGACGGCCAGTGCTGCTGTGGCCTCAGGCCTCCACAGGGGCAGTGTCAGGCCGCATGCGCTCCTCGGTACCTCTTGTTACTGATGCTGCTCAGGCCCTAAGAAACACCTTTATCTGTCGGGCAGCCTAGAAGCACTCACAGGGCCCGAGACAGGTAGCCCCTGAAGTCAGCGCCTTGGGACCCTGGCTTGCTTCTGGGCCATGAATGATGTAAATGCAGGCTTCCAATCGGCCCTTCGTGTCGTGTCTGCTGTGAATCTTCGGGCATCTGAAGGTGTGCATCAAAGAACACAGTGCAGTGTATGCGGTCCCTGAGACAGTGGTAGTCCCAAGTCTGGGCTTTTGTGGAGTTGTGTTGTGCTTAGATCCTCAGCAACCAGTTAGTGGCTGCTGGGGCTGCAGGTCCATGCCAGGCAGCACCAGCCTCATGCCTCTGCCTAAGTGGGAAGCGCAAGCAGGCTGTGGCCTTCTCCCTGTGGAGGGGCCCTGGTCGGTGGTTGGTGCTCTCTTGCTTGTGTGTTTTCTTTGACCTTGGGGACTGGAGTAGAAGGCTCCATTTCCTTTCCAGAAAACTCCTGGTTACCAGGTAGGTACAGAAACGCAGAGTCCCAGGCCCTTGCTTTTCCTTCCCGTGATGCAAGGATGCTGAGCTCATGGCTCGGACTATTCAGAGCCCGCATGTACAGTGTGGGGTCAGGGGTGACAATCTCCTGGCACGCAGCTCTGTCGCACAGGTGCTCCATTTCTCCCCACGAAGCCATTTGGCCCAGACTAGCTTGATTGCTTGCCCTTTGGCTGGCACACAGTGCAGCAGTACAGCCAGGCCTCAGCTTCCCAATGGAGCATCAGAGCCTGTGAGTGTTTCCCACCACTCCTGTTTTCTCCTGACAGTCAGCCATTGCTTTCTACTAGTTTCGAGTGAATGTTGCCCCCGTAATGTCTTCAAGATGGCCGTGTACACTAAACACTTCCCCACCTGACAGGGACCAGTGTTGTTCCACTGCAGGCTGTGCTTTCACAGGCTGACCGGAGTGCTGCTCTGTCCAGTATGTACTGCGCTCGACTTGGGACCCTTTCCTCCTCAGGGTAGACTCTGGTCTTAATTAAAAATTCAATTCTGTGGCATATTGTTTTGGATTTTCTCAGCATGAAGTTGACAAACAGCACTTGCCCTTGAGTGGAAGAATAATTATTAGGTAGCTGTTCTCAAGTTACAGAGGCCGCAGGTAAAATGACAGAAGTCACATCCAGAGGGGAGGTGGCTTTCCCCAGGTCTGCCCCATATCCTGGCTTAGCACCTACTCCTTCGCCACCGTGGAGGCTTGAGCTCTGCTCATGCATCCTCATCTTCCTTCCCCATCCTGGGGTGGACAGCAAGACGAGTGGGACCGAACCTGCGACCGTACGGGGCTGGGCCATCGGTGTTGGAGGGAGGACACAGCCCATCATCCCAGTGTTACCTTAGGAGTCGGCGGCCTGCAGGGCTGTGGGGGGTCCCTGGTTGTGACCGCAGCACCGGGCAGGTAACCAGGCTGCAAATCTTTAGGCTGGGCAGCTCATGAGCAACAGGCTGTTTTGTTTTTTTTCTTAATATTTTTTATTAAATGACACATTGGAAGCATAAAAGTTGCCCTAGGCACAAACAAGTTTCAGAATCCTGTGTGCAGAAGCACTGTGGGCTCCGCGTGGTGAGTCCAGTTTTCACGGTGATGGTGGCACATCAGGGTCCAGCACTGTCCCCTCCAGCATTTACGTGGTTGCGGTTCCTGAGGGAACCCTACATGTCCACCACCAGCATCCCTCGATGGAGCCCAAGTTCTGTAGGGAAATTCAGGTGTTTAGATTGCCACGTACAATACAGTGCAGTTCATAACTGTAGTAGGGTGTTGAAGAAAATGGAGCTGGGCCCTTAATAAACTTTGCATCTGTACATAAAAAGACTTTGTTTCCACACCATTCTGGAGGCTGGTGCCCGCCTAGCTGGAAGTGGAGTGGGTGCTGGATTCCCTCTTAAGCTAAGGATTTAAAGTGCGCGTTGCTGGCCATGCAGTGCACGCTTGATTATGGTTGTGTTTGGGGTTACTGGATATTTTCACCCCTCTTCATGTGCAGAATGCCAGACAGAGTGATTTAAAGACCCTTAACTTTTGTCCATTTCTTTGCTGCAGGGAATTGTGGGTAACTTGGCCAGCGGCAAGTCGGCCCTGGTGCACCGGTACCTGACGGGCACCTACGTGCAGGAGGAGTCTCCAGAAGGTATGCCACGGGGCGGGCCGTGAGGGGCAGCGTAGGCGAGGCTAGGCTTCTCAGTCTTCCATTAGTGTATCCTAAATCACTGCTTTGAGGTACCGTGTACCAAGAGAGTAGTGAAACATAACCAAGCAGTAAAAATCTTTTAAGTGTAGTGTGGTTCTGTAAGAATTTTAACAAACCAATTTTATTCCCCCTGGCATTTGGAACAAGAGAGTAGAACCATGAAGTGCTGTTGAATGTATTTCCTGTCTGATGGTTCTGTCCTTTGCAATGCTAGCCCATTGCTACTCCTAAATACTGATTGGCTGCTTCCCTGATTGGATATTGCATGTACTGTAATGTCACTTAGCCATAGACAGCAGCTTTTCTGGGTGAGAGCTCCAGATTATCACCACCATATGTTTGAGTATGTTACCCTTTTATATTGTATTATGAACATTTAATAATCATTTTGCATGTGAGTTAGGTATTTCTTTTGCCATTAGACATTTGCTTCTTCCATTAACATATCCATGTTTTATTTTTTGCTTTAAATATAATTATAATAATGGTAGGAAGCCATGTAGTTCCTTAGTGCAGGTGTAGTTCGCAGGCAGTTTTCTAAATTATATTTTCTCTCCATGTAACGGTTTCAATCCAACTGTGAGACACTGAATTTCTGGTTCCTTCTCTTTCTTACTGGCTGTTCCATTCTTTGCAGATATGGATGCAGGTAACTATACACTTTCTTCATGGCAGCGCTTGTCTTGTTGTGGAGAGAGAGCAGAGACACAACTGTACTGTAGCCTTCCCTTCCCTCCTTGTTCTGTGTTTCATCCTATTTTGTTTCATTTTTACCTTTCTTTTTAAGTTCATCATTCCACCCTGTTTTGTCCCTTAGATGTCTTTTTGAGCAGTAGTTGTAAGTAGCTTCATGTGTCCCCGTAACCTGTTCTAGTACTTAACTCTTGTCCTGGCTACTGTGGGTCCTTCAGAGAGAACAGAGTTCCGAGGGACTCTACCCATGGCTCCTGCACCTTGCTACAGAGTTTTACAGTCATGTTCTGCTAACCTCGTGGCAGTCACATCAGGGAAAGGCTTGCTGTTGAAGTGCTGCCCCTGAGGATGGCTTAGGAAGGCAGGAGGATCAAACTGAAGGCTTGTGTGCGGGCCTCGCAGGGAGGGGAAGTGAGGCTGTGGGGAGCAGCAGCAGGCGCTCTGCGCTCACAGGTGTGGTGACGTAGGTAGAGTCCTGTTCCCAGGCACCATCCCACTCCTTTTGGGGACCTGTCTCTGGGCTGGGCGTGTGTGTTTATTTCTTTGTGTCTGAGTGTGAGTGGAAGCCCCCCAACTTGCTTGTACCTGGACAGTCTTGCCCCCCTGTTGTCTGGGACTTTCACTTGTTTCTTGGAGCTCATGTTGGAAGAAACAGTGGGATCAGGGGCTGAGGGTCTGCTGCCGAGCCAGCGTGTGGGAGTCACACTCCTTTTCCAGGAAATGCACCTCAGGTGTGCTTTAGGCTCTCCAGCCCGTGCCTCCAGCAGTCTAGGTGCGGCCCTGAGTGTGCTGCTGTCACCTTGCTCGGCTGTGCCTTCCCCTGTTGCCTGTCAGCCATGTGGGCAGCTTCCGCTCTTTCCCTTGGGGGTCTCTGTTTGTCCCATTGCACTCGCACCTGGCTGTGGTGCCCTGCACTGGATCACGGGCCCCTGAATTTGTTTGGCAAGGGCCGTTGATGTTGAGAGTACACACAGCAGTAAACCTGAGCCCTGTGCGGTGGCCTGACTGTGACCGCTAACACCCCCACTTGCTGGTTGTTTTTTTAAGTGACACTTTTCACTAAACTCAAATTTCAAAGGTTTATAAATGGTTTTACAAAATCCCTTTCTTTATCTGTAGGCTGGGTCTCACGCTGTCCAGGGCTGCTGGCGGCTGTCTTGGGGTCTGGGAGGGATTGTCTGGGTTCTCAGCTTAGGCCTCTGGGCTCACCCAAGCATCTGCTGTCTTACCTCTTGACCCCAGTCCAGAGGAAGATGAGAGCAGCCCCATGCCCACTGAATCCCAAGGGGGGTGTCAGGCCCGGGGTACCCCACAAGCACTCAGCCCTTCCCAGCATGTTTTCCTGTCGCTGCCACCTACGCCTGTCTGGATCTAGGCAGGGCGTGACATTACTCTTTTCCTGATAGCAGTGCCTTTCCAGAGCCCCCTGTGGATGTGTCCTTGAGCCCTGCCCCACAGCAGAGGGAGCTGGCGCTGGCTGGAAAGGAAGTACAAGAGAAGAGCCGCGATTCCCTGTGCTCCTCGCTGTCCTGAGGTCTCTGTCTGGCCGGGCGCTGCTGGCAAGGGCTCCCAGATCTTGCCCCACAAGCAAACATAACATGTAGGCTGTGCTTGCTTGAACAGAGTTGGCGTATGTCAGGATGTTCCGAAGTTGAGGTGTGAGCTAGTGTTGTACCCAGGTGCGCAGAGTCTTGGGTGACGTGAGTCACGTCAGTTATTTGGGAGCTAGTATTCAAAGCTGAAAATAGCAGGTGGGGCCTGGCCAATGTCTGGGTGTTGGCATTTGAATGAGTTGTCTGATTCCTCTGAATCTTACTGTTATTCCTGATTTGTCCTCTATGAGGCTGTTTTCAGTTACTATAGCAAAATACCTGAGGCTGGAGACTTTATAAAGAAAAGATAATCAGCTCATATAGTTCTGTGGCCAGAAGTTCAAGGTTGGGTGGCCGCATGTTGGAGGCCATCAAGGCAGGGACACAAGAGGGCTTGAGTGGTGAGACACACAGCCTGCGAGCAGGAAGGGGACTGTTCTTTCTTCATAGCAACCCTCGAGAGACCTGACGAGGCTCCCAGGAAAATGACACTAACCCCTTCCCAGGGCGGTGCCACTGCTGCCCCATCCCCTTGCACCAACCCCGTCTGCCTCGTGTTCCCCACTTCCTAAGGCTGTAGCCCTGCAGAGACAGCTCCCTGCACCCAATCCTCAGACCGCCTCCCCCACCCCCAGCACCCCCTTTGCGCTCATGCTGCTGCTCTAGATGACAGGTGTTCGCCATGGTGTGGCTGGCAGGGCCCATCCTGCGACCCTGCTGCCTGTCGGCCTCCTCCTGCTGGCCCTCTTCTGGTCTGTGTGCAGGCCTCTGATTTCATTAATGGGCTAATACCCTTTGCACTGCTCCAGCCCCACCCAGGATGTTTGGGTGGCCAGGGGCAATGTGGAGGAGGTGGCTCTTCTCAGCAGAGGCAGCGGTGCGCAGAGCCAGCCCGGATGCCCGGGTCCTGGGGTCAGCGGCCTCTTAGCCTGCTCCTCGTGGAGACCACCCTCCCCTGATGTTTTCTTCCTCCAAGGAAGAGCACGAATTCATAAGATCATGCTAATGCTAACCGTGCAGCTCAAGAGCAGGTGCCCCCAGGTTTCGTGCTGAATCTCACTGGTGATCAGCTTCGTAGCACAAAACAGGCAGCTCGGGGGCGTGTGTGTAATACTGTGAAGGAGGGCAGGCCGTGGACTCGCACAGGCAGCTGCCCAGTGTGTGTGTGTGTGTGTGTGCGTGTGCACACACGTGTCCAGTATGTGCTTGTGCCGCAGAGTCCGTGAGCTACTGGGCCACTCTGGCGGGGTGGTTTGAAGCAGTTTATTCTCTCTCACTTCTAGAGCCTAGAAATCCCAAGCCAATCTCATAACTGGATCCATTGCTTTTGGAGGCTCAGGGAGAATCAGGTCCTGGCCCCTGCCCAACAGCTGATGGCTCCTGCTGTCTGTGGTGTCCTTGGGTCGTCAGCTCAGCGGCTGCCCAGGCCTCCCTCTAGCTCCCCTGTGCCTGTATAACCTTGTTCCACCCAGCTCCAGCTCCCAGGAGCCTGTTTGGAAATAACGGTCACACTGCAGGTGCCCGGGTGTAGGATCTGGGTGCATCTGTCCGGGGCCCTGGTTCCACCTCGGGCAGCACGTGTTCCACGGGAGGGTTTGTGTGTGTACATGTGAGTCTGCTCAGAACTCGCCCGCTGGCCCTGGCCCTTCCGCTCTCACACACTCCCCAGCTGTGGGTGTGCCAGCATTGTGGGCTGCAGAACTTCACAAGAATGACGCAGCCTACATGTGACCTTTACACCTCTGGGAAATTTCATAGCCATCATTCACATTCCAGAAGGAGCACTGGGTGAAAATCATGCTGTCACTGCAAGCGTCCTATTATTAGCTGCTGATTGGGATTGTGGTGGTTCCCGGTCACGCTGTCCTGGAGTTCTCCCCCTGTGCAACGGACGGCTTCAGTGCTCGGTGTGCTGCTTCCTTGGCAGCCCGCATGGCACCTCTTGGTGTTTAACTCTCCCCTCGGAGAGAAGCTCAAGAGTAAGACGTGGCTTGTGCAGCATCATGTGGGGGTGCTGGGGTACGGACTGGCCTGAGGCCCAAGACGCCTGATTTCTTGTGAGCTGGGCCGTGATGTCTCCGGTCCTTGTCTCTGCGGCATGCACACTGTTACGGTGTAGAGCCGGATGTGCCCCCAGGCCTCCTGCGCCCGTCCTCAGGCCTGTTGGAAATGATGGGTCTTGCTTCGTGGTCAGCCCCTGCTGGGATTGTAGCTAAGTGTGACGTGGAGCCTGGTGGAAGGAGTTGTTTCCTGGCGTGTGGCCACAAGGCTACTCCCTGATGCAGAGCCCATCGACCGTAGCCCGAACAGGAGTCAAAATGAACCTTTCTGCCTTTGACACCTTCCTGCCAGCTGAGTCCCCCGCCAGTGGCATACCCAACTATCCCCTTAGGCAGCTTATGCCACAAGTGGGACTGTCCCAGGCACATGGTGGTGGTGAGATGTGAATGATGACCCATCATTAAATGCTCACTGCAGGTGTCGCAGAGGTCCATAGTGAATGCCTGCGACATGGGCCTGTGCTTGGTCCTCCTGAGCGCCAGGATCCACTTTAGTAACCAACTCTGAGATACTTGGACAGAAAGCTGCAAGGCCATTGCTGTGCTGCCTCTGTCTCGGCAGTGGCCAGCAGGTGCCTGGCCAGGAGCCTGGTGCTGGGGACGTGTCCCAGGAAGTCCACCCTGGCCCTGTCCCCTCTCCAGTGCTAATGCTGCATCCCAGACCCTGTCTTGTCCCCATCTTCCACACATGTGCAGCTGCAGCCTGGAGTTCCTTAGCCCTTGCTTTTCCTTCCCAGGGGCAGAAAGCAGCGCACAATCACCACTAGAAGCCTGGCCCTGGCCCTCAGCTTTTTGTTTTGCCCACAGGACAGACTAATAGATTTGGAAGAATGTAGACAAAGAACCAGTGACAGATCTTCCCCCAGGGAGCCTGCTAGCAGGGCTGCAGGGAGGAGAAACCTGACTGCTTTCCCACATGAAGAATCCAAGACAGATGAGGGAGAAGGAAGAGCTTGAATGGCCAGGAAGGACAAGTGAGGAGCGAGTGTCATGTGCTGAGCGAAATCACAACTGCTAGGGGAGGATGGGTGTTATGCAGCTGCCTCGGGTTGGCCACAGATCGCGTTCGGGGCTGCCCCAGGTCCCGTGGTCCACAGATGCTCTGCCCCTCCACAAAGTGGCACAGTGTTTGAGCCTGCCTTGCAGTCCCCTAGTGTTCCTAGGGGACTTAGGATGCCTCGGGCAGTGGAAGTGCCATGCGAACAATCGAGGCACCGCCCTGTGTGGGGGAGAGTGACGAAGGCAAGTGCGCGTGGGGGCAGACACAGGGACATTTTGGGTCCTTGGTTGGCTGGCTCCGTGGGTGTGGAGAACCAGGTGACCCTCCCTCCAGCTGGAGGCAGGCGACGGTGGCTTTCAGAGCAGAAGGTGTGCCAGACGAACCTTATCACCCACACTTCGCTGAGCGCAGCCACTAGTTTGGTCAGTCAGCTTGAGGGGCGTCTGATGGGGAGGAACACGTGAGATGTGGCAAGTGCGACATGCAGCGCAGGGACTGTGCCGCACCGTGTGGGCAGCTGACTGCATCCAGGGGTCCCGTGGCCACTGACAAGAGGGTGTGCACTGGACGTGTCCTGGGATGCAGGAGCCTGGAGCTGGAGGGGCACCTTCCTGCCCTGCCACCAAGGGTAGGTCCTGCCTGCACCTGCCAGGGACCTGCTGAAGGTGGCTCTGCTTGCCTGCCGCTGGGCTCCCAGCCATGCCAGCTGCTCAGGAGTCTTGTGACGTTGAGCTGCTCACCAGCCTGCTGCCTCTCTCTGCCCAGCTACAGCAGCTGATGCTAGCCAGGTTATCAGCCCTAGGACGGCACCCTTCAGAGAGTCGCTTGAGCTCACCATTGCCAAGGAGGAAAACATGTCCTCCTGAAGTAGGTTTGTCACGTGTGGTGCCACGAAGGGTCCTTGCTCATGATCTTTCCTAGTCCTCTGCTTCCGCAGCAGCCCTGCCTCCTCTGCTGTTCTCCAGGTGTGACCTCCGTGCTAGTCTTCACGTCTGATCACACTAGGGTTCAGGTGCTGAGTCTGAGGGGTGGAAGAGTCCACCGACAGGAGACCATCGTGTCACACGCTGGGTGTCCCTGGGGCAGTGTGGTTATCTCGGTGCCCAATGCAAAGCCCAGGTGTCCTGAGACTCACCAGGCAGAACCTGTAGCAAAGAATAGGCTGCAGGGGTGGGCTGACACTGCGGGCCCCCAGTGCAGTGCGGGGCCAGGGACTCCAGTTAGTCAGGGTTGGCAGGTGCCCACGGCGGCGGGCAGCGTCTTTGTCTGCTCCTTTCCATGGTGTTCCCTGCGCAGGGTGTGTCCCTGGGCTTTGCTCTGCGGTTTTCGTTTGTGCTGATTTTTTGTGCAGCTGCTGACGTCGCAGGCGAAGGCCAATCTATCTGGTGGTCACGTGATTCCCACAAGAGCGCGGGGCCCTGCCCCAGGTGTCACCCTTGCTGTAACCCCACCTCAGGCCCCCAGAATCGCTCCTAGCAGATGTGTCCGGTGCTCCCAGAAGCAATTGGTCTCAGATGCTTTGTTAATGAGTGTTTACTTAGTCTCTTAGAAACAGGCTGGGAGGTAAACACCCAGCCTGATTTTCTGAGGCCGTGAAGTACATTTAAGCTGTCAGCTCCGGAAACTGTTTCCAAATCCAGTAAACTTTTGAAGAACGCTTGTTAGCTACCAATGTTCCACAGATGTTAGGGCTTATTTCTGAAGTTGTTTTTGGGTCCTGTTTAACGTCCCAGCTGGGGAGTGGGTGGGTCTGTACAACACTAATAAAATCTGAGTTGTTTTGAAAGCTAGCCACTTACATTTTTCAACATGGGTTTTTACCATGTTAACTTGCAACCAAGTGATTGTAAACGCATGATAATTTTTTAATGAGGATTATCTGTAATCCTGAGGATTATGCGCTTGCTGGTAGGTTGATGTAACAGATAGGGCAGGAGTCAGCTCAGCGGCCTCTGCAGTGACTCTGGCTACTAACCTGATCCCTAGCCTGGAAGTAACGCTGACCTTGGTCCCTGCCTTCATCAGTGGGGCAGTTGCAACACCACGCCCGCCCCCACCACACCGGGCTCAGGAGCCTGCGGAAGACCGGGTCCTGTCATCTTAAAACAGGTGAAGGAGATTGCAGTTGCTACTAGAACTTCAAAGAAGCCATTGGAAGAAAGCTTGCTGTCTTGGCTTAGACAAGAAATGAGCGCTGCAAAACCAGGATTCGGAGGCTGTCATGTTCCTGGCGCTGATGGCCTGGCAGGACAAAATGTGTTTTTCATTCGTTGTTTGGAACTCAGAACACATTGTCTCATACTTTTATCATTAATTTGACTAGAAACCAGGGATTACTGAAGCTGGGCTATGGGCCCTGGTCCTGCGGCTGGCATGTCCATCCCAAGAGAAGTTTCCCCATAAATAACTAACTCAGGACAGTGGTGTCCACCTGGTCAGATGAGAGTCTGTGAGCTGTCCACCGAGGACAGGCTGGCTGGTGTCTGCCGGGCACAGTCTAGGTCCCCTGGTAGCCACAGTGCCCTTTTAGATGCCACTCAGGGCTGGCTCCCTGGCAAGTGTGGATTTCTGGCAAACCGCATACCATGAGAAGTTCTGACAAATCCAGCAGAAAAAAGGAGACTCAGAGTACAGAGGTTCACAGTTGCAAACACAGGCCAATTTTTCTAGAGAAGTCTTACTTCGGATTGGCTCCGAAACCTCTCCCTGTCCCCTGCCTCAACGGGCATACTGCCCAGCTGTCCTCTGGGCTTGCTGCCGGCACTTCATTGGTGCCTCTGAGCAATCTTGCTGCTCACACCTGATGAAGAAAAGGTGACTTTTTCTCAGTGGCTTTCAGTGGACAGCTCTGACCTCATTTGCATCACGTTGCTTGTCTGTGGACCAGTCAGGATTGCCAGGGCCTGATAAGGGTGTTCTGATTGGCTGATCTGGCTGGGCCCCAAAAAGGGGCTGAGGGAGGGCAGAGTGCTGGGTCTGCATGTACAGAGCCTTCCTTGGTGTCTGGGTATCCTTGGAACTTGCCTCACAGCTGCCTGTGGCCAGAGTCTCTGGGACCTTTCCACTCCCACCTTGGCCCTTGCCTCAGACTTTTCAGGCAGTGTTTTCTTCCTTGGTCGCTGAGAGCTGAGCCCTGGACAGTTGTGCATTGTTTAGGTCTTGGGCGTCAGTTAATAAACCCTTCAGTGACCACCGCTCCTTCCCTCCTGAGCCAGGAGCGATCCCTTGCATCCCTTGCGCAGAGAGCACATGTGCTTGGCAGCGTGAGCCCCGCCCCTCCCTGCACCAGGTGAGGCTCTGTGCTGAGTAGTTTTCTGGGGAAAGGAGGAAGTCCTGTGCTGACCATGAGGGTGTGTGGAAGAGGAAGAGGCGGTTGGGTGGGTAGCGGGGCTTCCTAAGCTGCCCAGCTGCCCAGCTGCCCAGACTTGGGCAAGGAGGTCGCCAATCCGAGGAGGCCTGCTGTTCCTTAGACTGTGGAGATAATTGCACCTGCACGGTGGGGGTGCAAGTCTGGCACCGCCTCTGCTTTTGCTGATGGAAAACTCTTGGCCTGCAGATCTGAGAGCCAGGGAACTAGAAACTGACAGAAGGCTCCCTGGGCGTGTGAGGGGCGGTGCCCGAAGAGTGACAGGAGGAGACTGAGGCCTGGCTGGAGTGCGCATGCTGCCTTCCCTGTTCTCATATGATCCTGCCGAGCTGGGTGCCGCTGGCCTTCGAGCTAGGCATAGCTGCCAGCTGCAGAGCTGAGGAGGGCCCGGCCTGTCCCGGGCCTGTGCATGCACTGGTGGGGGTGTGCGCGCCGGGGTGTGTGGTGACAGGAGAGCTCCCATGTATGTGCTGGAGGCTGCGGCTGCTCTGTTCCTGCACACCGTGGGCAGGCACGTGGCCAGCGGTTGTTTTCCATAGTCCCCAGTTGAGTAAAAAGCAAGCAGCACCTCAAACAGGAAAGGCAAGGACTTAGTAGGGGACATTTTGGGCACCAAGTAAGTGACTGGCTTTGTTGAAGGGACAGTTGGTTTTGTTTGTTTGTTTGTTTGTTTGTTTTGCTGGAACCGGAGAGTGAACTCAGGCCTTGTGCTTGCCAGGGAAGCACTTATTCCCCTGAACCATCTCCCGGGCCCCTTGGCATGGTTGTAAGAGGGTGCTTGG
The DNA here is from genome assembly GCA_004027165.1 of Ctenomys sociabilis. NCBI lineage: Eukaryota > Metazoa > Chordata > Mammalia > Rodentia > Ctenomyidae > Ctenomys > Ctenomys sociabilis. Next base: position 134,011 of record PVKA01000478.1, on the reverse strand, counting down.
TGACAGATCACAGCCCAGACTGAGGCTTCACTGCTAAGCCCCAGGGGCACAGCAGGCTTTGGCTGCATGCTGAATGGAGTACCAGGCCTCGTGAGCGCTCTCATCCAGCTTGGGGGGCAGCTTCCCCTGCAGATGGGCCCGGCTGGCTCATGTGCCAGTTGTTGGTGCAGCCACAGAGAGAGGAGAAGCCCTGTGGCAGCATCTGGGCCGGTGCAGGCAGGCAGAGCCCTGGCTCAATGCCTCTTGGGATCATTAGCCCACCCCTGAGCTTGGAAGTAGACTGAAGTGAGAGCAGGGTGGCGTTCCAGGTCCAGCACCCCTAAACCTTGTGTACTGAGCTCCTGTGTCCCATGGGGAGCGCTGGCAGCTTCCTGCGTCTGAGGTGAGCTGCCCCAGGGTCTGTTTGCATGCGTGCACTCCACCTTTGGCGGGGTCAGGAGATGCTGCCAGCATGTCAGAGCCAGTGCATGTGGCGTTCCAGGGTATTCAGAGCACAGGAAGGTCCTGGAGGAAACCCTGCTCCTGGCAGGGTTGGGTGGAACCAGGAGGTGGGCGGGAGGCCTGGGCCTGCGCGGCTGGATGACTTGTCTTTGCCCACTCTGGGAGGCCTAGCACATGGATCTTACGTGCTGGGCCTCAGGTTCCAAGGGACCCGTGTCCTTCCAGTCTCGTGCTGTCACTGTAGGATTGCCGCACAACTTCCTGAAGCACTGTGTGGCGGGAATATAGAATGGAACAATTGTGTGGGAAGTGTGTCTTCATGCAGTCTAACAGCAGGGCATCCACCTCCAAGTTTCTTGCAACAAACATTTTATGGCATTCCGAGAATGACACGTAAACAGGCAACTCGCAAGCCAGCCCCTGCTAATTCCTTTCCAGGACTGCGCATTCTGGAACAGCTTCTGTAACACAATCTAAATTTTAATACATACTTCTTTAGCAAAGCACTGGACTAGAACATGCATTGTAAGAGGCGATGGGCCACTTTGCCCATGTACTGGACCTGATACTTAAGTGCTTAAAATAAATGTGCAGAATATTAAAAGTAAAACAAGGGGACGGCCTTCAGTATGTCCCCAGAGAGCTAAGCACACAGGAGTGAATGTGGCTGGGTCACCACGCAGGCAGTTCCCGAGATCGCCGTCCATGCAGGCGCTGGTGCGTGCCACGGTGGTGTAGCCGGGATGCCTTCCTACCGGTTCACTTGCTTTCTGGCCCACCTTACAGAGCTGTTTTCTTCAGAGGTGAGGTGCCTGCAAACCTGCCCCTCTGCCCCATGGCCCTTTGCATTTGGCAACGCCTGCCAAGCTGGCTGCCCTCAGCCCTGGTGACCTGGTTCCTGGTCCGTGGTGGGCATGTCTTGTCTTCTCTTGGCTTTGGACAGAGAGTTGTACCAGGCCCAGCACCCTCATGGTACAGTAGAAGACGGGGGCATATGGGAATACTCTTGTCAGATTCAGCCAAGAGCCACAGTGGGCAGGTGGCCCCTTGGTTACGCTACAGCTTCCCTGGAACCTGTGGGTAGGTGTTAGGAATACGCCTTGTGCTTGGGTGAGGCTGGCCCTACACTCTGTTAGAGAGACTTCGTCCTGAACCTTCTCCCGGGAGCCGTCTTGAGAAGCACCTGCCCAAGATGCACATACTCCCTCAGCTCCTTGCACCTGAAGGAAAACAGGAAGGAAGCAGTCCAGGCCTTCCAGAAAGTGGAATGCTGGCGTCCTGGGCGAGGCCTGCTGTCGCAGCGGGAGGTGGAGGGCAGCGTGAGCCTCTCTACCTGCAAGGTCCTAACCGTTGCACCTGTCGCTGAGTTTGTGTTTGGATAACTCCTCTGGTCTTGGTGGTGGGTTTGTTTTTCTGCTTGATAGTACATTTCATTTATTTTTAAACTTTTTCATTGGCACATTTTGGGCATACATGATGACTGCATTCATCGCTTGCCGATGATGTGTCTTTTGTCCCACTCCCCGACCCTTCCTTCAACTCCTCTTCCCTTCCTTATTTAAAAAAGCTTTATTTCCACTTATTTTTTTCTGTCTTTTTTTCTTACCTCTTTTTCCTTTCCCCTTCCTCCTCCTTTGTTCCTCTTTTCATTTGAACATTTTTCCCACTTCCGATAATATCTATTATATATTTTAGTCCTTATTTACACCTTCACACCAAAGAAATAAAGCAGCATTTAAGTGTGTGTGTCCAATTTCACTTAACAGTATGGTCTCAGGTTACATCCATGTAGCTAGAAATGGCTCCCACTTATCCTTCCTTACGACAGAGCGGGACTCAAAAAAATCCGTCTTCGTCCATCCCTCGGCAGCTGGGTGTTTGGGCTGTTTCCGAGAGTGAGCTGTTCCAGACCGTACTGCTGAGAGCAGGCTGTGCGTAGACCACTGTGGTACGCTGCCTTTGACTCTTTTGGGACGATACGAAGAAGAGGAGTAGAAGAAGAGGAATAGCTGGGTCAAGTGGAACCCCTGGTTTTTGTTTTTTGAGGAATCCCCACAGTGGTTGCACCAGTCTACACTCCCACCAGCAGTGGAGAAGGTTTCCTCTTTCCCCACACCCCTGCCAGCATTTATTGCTGGTAGCTTTCTTTCTTTTTTCTTTTCTTTTTTTTTTTTGTGTGTGTGATTTTTGTTTGTTTTTGTTTTTGTCGGAACCTGGCATTGAACTCAGGCCCTTGTGCTTGCCAGAGAAGTGCTTATTCCACTGAGCCATCTCCCCGGCCCCGCTGGTAGCTTTCTTAATAACCACCATTTATTCTGGAGCGAGATGGAGTCTCTGCATTGTTTTTATTTGCATCTCAAGTATCTGTTCATTGCAGATGCCGATTTTTGGATTGGGTTTTGAAATTTGAGGTGGATGATATTTTGAGTTCTTTGTATGTTCTAGATCAGCCCTTTGTCTGAGGGACAGTTGATAAGAATTTTTCCCACCCTGTGGGTCATCTCTTCAATGTTGGTGTTCTCTTCTGCTATACAATACCTTTGAATAAGACAGACGCTCTGGCCCAGGGCTATAGCTCAGAGGGTAAGGCCTGGCAAGGGCAAGTCCTGAGTGTGATCTCTAGTACCACAGCAAACAACAAGATAAATGAAAAACCTGGCATTCCAATTGTTGATTCCTTATGATATTTCCAGTACAGTTGGGTTCTTGTCCGATGTCTTCAAGAGTTCTACCTATTCAATCTTCTGGCAGATGTAGTGTTTTTGTTTTAGTAATTAGATCTTTGATCCATTTCAATTTTAGTGTGTGAAAGACAGGATCTAGTTGTATTCTTTGGCATATGGAATGCTAGTTTTTCCAGCACCATTTGTTAAAAGATGCTATCTGTCTTCCAGTAAACATGTTCGGCTCAAAGATAAAGTGGCTGAATGCATTTGCAGTTCTTTGTTCATCTTCTCATCTATTCAATTGATCCTCCAGTGTGTTTTTGTTCTTCCGGATACCACACTGTTCTTGTCACAATATTTTTGTAATATGTTTTCAAGTCAGAGTGTGTAGTGCCCCTTGGCTTGCTCTTTGTGCCCAGAATTGCTTTTGCTGTTCTAAATCTCTTCTTGTTCCAAATAAATTCTAGGATTGTTTTCCCCAATTCTGTGGGGTATGCTTGTGGCATTTTGATTGAGATTGCGCTTAATCTCTAATAGTTGAGTAAGTATTTCCATTCTCACTATATGTGTTCTCCCTGCCAAGAACAAGGGCGCCTTTCCACCTTCTGGTTTCTTCTTTGGTTTCCTTTTCCAGAGTACTGTGGTTTCTGTGCAAGGGGCTTTTACTTCATTAGTTTGATTCCTGCTTTTTTTTTTTTTTTAAGATGCCATTGTGAACAGTGTTGTTGCTTTGTTTTCCCGCTCAGTGAGTTTCTGTGCAGGAGTGCTATTAGTTTTTAAATAGTGATTTTGTATCCAGCTGCATTACTGAATTTGGTTATTAAATCTAGAGGTCTCAGGGCTGGCCTAATAGCTCGGTGGATTAAAGCACCTGCGAGCAGGTGCAGGGGCCAGGAATTTGATCCCCAGGCTGGCCATGCTGGCCCCGTCCCCGGTGTGTGCTGAGACAGGAATTGAGACTGGGTGTGGTAATGCATGCCTGTAATCCCAGCATGTGGGAGGCTGTAACCAGGAGAGTAACTGAGTCCAATATAGTAGTGAGACTCTGAACACCTTGTAGACCCTTCCTTAAAATATAAAACAAAATTTTAAAAAATCTAGACATGTTATCTATGAATAAAGAATTTAATCCTTTCCTTTCTTATTTTCATTTTATATATTTCTCTTGTCTTAATTACTTTGGCTAATGCTATCAGAACTGTATTGAATAAGAGTGGCAGTAGTGGACATCCTTCTCGATTTGTTCTGATTTGCATGTTTTGACCATTTTACATGTTGGTGGTGGTGACTGGTTTTTCTAGATTTACTTTTGTGTCAGATTGAGCTACAGGCCGTCTATTTCCATTTTCTGTGCGGTTTTTATAGTGAGTGGGTGCTGGACTTCGTCAAATGCTTTTTCCGCATCCATTGAGATGACCATGTGATATTTTTTCTTTGGTGCTGTTAATAGGGTTATTACACTACTGATTCGAGTAGGATGAGCCGACCTGCGTCTCTGGAGCGAATCCACCTTGGCCTCGGTGTATAAAGTCATCTTCTTGATGACTTGTGCATTGGGTTTGCCACTATCTTATTAAGATCTTCTGCATCCGTGTTCATTCTGGAGATCGGCCCATAGTTCTCTTTCCTGGTTGGGTCCTTCTCAGGTTTGGTATCGGGGTAATACTGGCTTCCAGGAACGAATTTGGTAGCATTGCTTCCCATTCAGTTGTATTAAAGAGCTTGAGAAGTAGTCGCATTAGGAGTCAGAATTTCTTTTTTGTACCCGGGATTGAACTCAGGACCTTGTGCTTGCGAGGCAGGTGCTTAGATAGCTGCCCAACTATCAACCCAGTCTAGGTGTCTGAATTTCTTGAAGCATTCACCAGTGAATCAATCAAGGTGTAAACTTTATTGGTAGTTTTTAAAATTACATCTTCAACCTCATTGATTGATAAGTGCTTTATTTAGAAATTTTTTTATCTTCTTGATCAAGTTTGGTATTTCATAAGTGCATAGGAATCTGTTCATTTCTTTTGTGTTTTCCATCTCATTAGAACACAGATTCTTGAAGGTAGGTATGGATGATCTTATGGATTTCTCCAGGATCTGTATAATTTCACCCTTTTTATTCCTAATCACATGGATTTCAATCTATCCTTTTTTGGATATGGTTGGGTAAGGGTTTGCCAGTTTTATTTAGTCTTTAAAAGAACCAACTCTTCAATTCATTAATTCTTTGTATGGTTTTTCTTCTCCATTGCATTAATTTGTGCTCTAATCTTTGTAGTATCTTTTCCTCATATGAACTTCGGGCTTGACTTGCTCTTCTTGTGGAAGCTTAAAGGTCAGCCCTTAAGCCAGATTATTTGAGTTCACTCTGTTCTTTGGATATGGGCAGTGCCCACTGTGCATTTCCCCTGTGGGACTGCTTTCGTTGCGTCCCATAGGCTGCAGCATGCTGTGCTGACGTCGTTATTGAATTGTAGAAGCTGTCTGTGCCCCATCGGTCTTCCAGGAGGGTGTTATTTACCTTCCATGTGTTCGTAAAGTTTTTGTGGTTTTTCCTTTGCCTTTGATTTCCAGTTTTATTGCGTGTTTTCTGATAATATGCATGGGATAACTTTAGTTCCTTTACATTTACTTAAGCATAGTCTATGAACTAGATGTGGTTTATTTTGGAGAACTTCCCATGTGCAGTTGAGAACAATGTGTATTCCGATGTCATGGGGCAGAACATTGTAGATGTCTACTGATTCCATTTGTTCAAAAGTTCCAAGGTTCAATTCGGACACTTCCTTGTTGATTTACTCATCTAGTTGATCTGTTCTGGTAAGGGAGGTATTGACACAAACCACATTGCAATTGTTTTTATGCTTATTTGATTTTTCATACACATTAATATTTAGTTGGGTATGATGGCATTTGGTACATACATATTTATGATTGTTATTTGTTCATCTTGTATTTTTTTTTTTAAGGCTGTAGTGACCTTGTGTGTCTTTTAATCAGTCTTGGCTTGAAATGCACTTTGTCTGCAAATAGAATAGCTGCTGATTTTTTACAGGTTCCTGCTACATGGAGTATGGCTTTCCACTCTGTGACTTTTCAGTCTGTGAATTCCTTTTTAAGTTAAATGTGGTTTTTGTACGTAGCATATTATTGGCTCTTGCTTCTTGATCCACTCTGCCAGTCTCTTACTTTGCTTGGGAAATTGAGACCATTAACGTGGACGGCCATACCTGATATGTACTGACTTACTCTTGTCATGTTATTTTCCTGTTGCTGGTTCCATTTTTGCCCCCTCTGCTTAATTACTTGCCTGGCCTGCTGGGTCTCCCTCTGTTGGGGTCATCAGGCTGTTGCCCTTGTTATCTCTTTCTGGGATATCCTTCAAAACATTTTGGAGCGCTGGTTTGATGGTCATGATTCCCCTCCAGTGCTCTTTGTCATGAAAGTCTCTGTCTTATTTCTCCATTAGTCTTGAAAGCTAGTTGTGCAGCGTATGTCAGTCTGTGATGGCAGTTTTTGTCTTCTAGGGCTTGAAATACCCCAAGCTGTCCTTAAGGGTTTACGTTGAGGTCGCTGCGATACTGATGGGTTTTCTCTCGGCAGGTGATTTGTTTTCTCTGATGGCTTTTAACACTTCATTCTTATATTTACTTTCTGGAATCCTGACTCTTCCATGCCTTGGTGTAGGGACTGTTTGATCATGGCTAATTGGAGTTCTGTATGCTTCACTTACTGCATGTTAATTTTGCATGCCAGTTTTTTTTTTTTCCATGCTTGGGAAGTTTTCTGCCATTACTTCTATGAACAGGTTTGTTCTGTCTTTTGCACTTTTTCCTGCTTTTTCTTGTTCTCTTTCAAGAGAGTTCCAGAAACAGCTGTGCAGAGGTGGGAGTACAGGAGCATCTGCTGTCCTGTCTGCAGGCTGCCTGGGACAGTGCTCCTCTGCACACCCCAAAACCTGCCGGCCGGAAGCCCGGTAGCTGACTGAAACAAAAAAATCTTTGCCCAAATTACGCCCATGGGGGATGTTACCCCATAGTCTTGGCTTGCACAGACTTGGGGTTGAGAATCTGTATTGCATTTTTCTAGAATACTACCAAACCTTTTGATTTACACATCTGGTTCTTTCTGCGTTTCTACAGAATGCCTTTGTCTTGTTATCTTTGTATAGTCTTTCAGCTTTTGGTAATACGATTAGCAGTCTGAGCTCCCACTTAGCTTTCATTGGGTCCCTTTGTCTTCTGTGATTGCTTCTCCCTAGGTGCTCTCAGCCGCAGCCTTTCGCCCACTTCTGTTCTGTGCTCTTGTAGTTGCATCTCTCAGTTGAGCCTTGGGTCTCCTGTTCTCATGGTGCCCACCTTGCAGTCACACTGGAGTGGAGGTGTGCATGAGGGACTCCATGGGTTTGGACACTGCACTTTGCCTGCTCTTTCCCTGGCCCCCTTCCCTCCCTCGGGCCATGGGTAGCGTCCAGCCTTCGCCTCACTGCCATATATCCCTTGCTGAGCTAAGAAGGGGTCGTTGTTCACTCCCTTTTGGGTACCTGCTGGTCAGGGTTGATCCTCCCAGTGAGGCCACAGCCAGGTCATGGTGGCTGAAGGGAAAGTTTGCCATGGGCCCATTCTGAGGTAGACCTAGGCTGGTGGGGGTGGGAGAGAGAGATGCCCCAGACCAGAGGGATGGACTGGTCATTGCATTTTTATTGGCAGACCTGTAGTATGGGCCCATCCCCATCGGGTGGGGGTGGGGCAGAGCTCCAGGGAACTGGTGAACCTCATTGGGGCTAGAGGCCCCCCCAGGAAGATGTCCCAACACCCTGAGGACCACAGTGCCAAGTAGGTGTGCTGTGTTCTACCTGTCCCCTACATTGCCTCCAGATAAAAGAAGCTGTCCTGTTAGGGCCCAGGCTCCTGCTCTTCCTGGGAGTTTGCAGAGTGTCCTCTCCCAGGTTACCCTGCCCTTCAGGCTGTGCACTGGGGCTCTGCCCCTCCAACCCCCAGCTCGCAGAGTGGCACAGAGCCTTTGTCACTCATTCTTGGGTTCCTTCCTTGTGCACTTTGGGGTGAAGCTATCCAGGGGCATTGTAGGCTCAGGACAAGAGGAGGACTGCGAGTGGGGTGCCCGCCCCTGTCGGCGTGAAGAGCCTCCTTCTCTAGTGCCAGTCTTCAGGTCACTGCACCGCTGTGACCTTCCTGTTCCCCTTCCCTGGGCATCTGCTTATCAGGAGCAAGGGAGATGACATCCCATCATGGGGTGGCCTTCACCCTGGGCTTTGCCTCTCCATCCTGTCTTCCTTGGGTCTAGTTAAAGAAAGTCGTTGGCATCGTCACAGCTGTCTGAGTGGCCAGCCACAGTGACACTTACTTGCTGGTGGGACACTGTTAGTGTAATGACTTTACTTCCTGGTGTCAGTTGCAACAACAAAATCAATTGGCAGAAGACATGCAACGGAAACCCTATTGAATCATGTAAAGGCGTAACGTTACCAGTAAAACTTTACCCAGTGTGAAAATAGCGTGGGGTCCGTAGTGCCATCCAGATGTCCCAACAGCTTTCCACAGCCTTTAGTGTCTTACAGTACTGACTGTAGTTTTTTTGTCAGTGTTTAAAGAGCTGCAATGGGAGGAGAATGGGCACTTTCATGATTAAATTTGTTCCATGGTCTCTCAGGAAGAAGCACAAAGGTTCATAGCCCCTCTCCTTGCACTCTTAATCCTTTTGCTTAAATAATTAGAAGAAGATATCCTTTACCAATACACTTCGTGTGTCGTCATGGTGAACAGCAAAGGAGATGACCTCTGCAAAGTATCAGATAAGCCTGCATGGAGACTACGCCTTGGCCGGAGGAGACCGCGTGCCTGTTTTCTCTGCGCTCCTCCCTGTCACAGCTGATAGGTGCGAGGCCAGAGCAAGGCGAGAGGGCTTCCTTGCTGTGGCCTCTGTAGGTACTAAGATGCAGCGTCCTGGTGGCACACACCCGTCACGCTGGCACCTGGGAGGATCGCCCGTTTCAGCCCAGCCGAGGTAGACTAGCAATTGAAGGTGACCCTGTCTCAAAACTAAAAGGGGCCATGGATGTGGTCAGGAGGGAGGCCTGGGTCCAGTCCCCAGGGCTCTCAGCCCGCCACACCCGCTGTCTTGCCGTTTCTCATCCCTGTGCTCACAGACTCCGAGTAGTTCTCAGGCTTCTTGTGCCTGGCAATGGAGCTGCGGCCCCTTCGGAGAGGCGCCTGGGCTCATCTCTGGATGCGGTAGGCTGTGGGCTTGTGGGACACTGGTGACAGAAGTTCAAGGACTTGAGAGGGGTCAGGGAGTTGCAAACTCTCCATCCTGTAGGTGACGGCCGGGGTGGCCCCAGCTTGTCCAGGCTGCCGGATGTTTGTGCTGCAGGATGTTGTAGGGAGACAACAGCACAAGCCGAGTCAGTGCCCGTTGCTTTGCCCCCGCCTGCTGCTGTTTGCAGAGCTGCTGATGACACGTTAATGGCTTGCAGTACAATTAGCGAAAATGATGGAAGCAGAAATGTCAAACATCTGCGGCTGTGTTTACTCCCAATGCCGCTCTTTTTGCGGAATAGGAAAATGGAGTTTGCTTTTTTTTTTTTTCCTGCTTAAAGCAAAACTGGTCGAATAGACAAGGTGCTGCTTGAGCCCCAGTCCCAGAGGGAACTGGCTGGCATCCTGCGTCAAGGCTCAGAATGGGCCCTCAAAACTGGCTGATGCCAAGGGGTGGCGGGTGCAGGAAGAACAGCGCGTGTCATCCACATAGCAGCCCCTCAGTGGGTGTGACTGCTGCTCTCCAGGCAGGTGCTGAAGTAAAAGCGAGGAGCGTCAGCTGCAGCCAGATGCTGGGAGGACACCTGCAAGACTTTATTAAAGACATTTTTTTAAAAGCCCACACCTGCCCCTTCTTCCAGGTGTGCTGGGTGTTCACCCAGCACGCCCTTGTGTTCCAGGTCTCACCTGGCATGCTCGTACCCCGTCGCTGCCCCGCTGCATCCAGGGGGCAGGAAGATGCTGAGTCGGGCAGTGCAATGGCCAGAAGCCCTGTCGCCCTGGGTGCTCTGGGGGCCTGCTGCTGCCCTGTTGCGATGAACCAGAAGCCTAGCGCCTCAGCCTGGGGTGCAGCTGACAGGAAACTGCTGCTCTGTGTGGCGTGGGGGGGACTGAACCAGGCCAGGACATATTCCCGTCTTCTGGAGGTGGCATCAGAGCTGCAGCATCCTGGTACTGTGTCAGAGTGGGGCTCAGCGGTGGTCACCCCAGTTCTCAGGCTGTCACCTGTGCCTACCCCACAGCTCCGGGGCACCTGCACGAGGTGCGCTGAGCAGGCGTATGCCAGTGGCGGCGTCCATGAGGGAAGTCAGACTTTGGGAGACTAAAGATGCTTTCTGGAAATAAACCAACCCTGATGCCTTTTATATTATGTAAGAAGAGCCGGCGGCAGAGGGCTGGTGCATTTGTAGTGGCAGCTGTGGGCAGGGCTCTGTATTACCGGTTAGGAGTACGGGGCTCATGAGATGGACCTGTGGAAAAATAATTGCTTGTTACATCCTCTAAGCTTTTAGTAGGAAAAAAGAAATTTAAAATAGAGGTTGAGCATTCCTATTATGAAAACTTACTAAAACACAAAACATTTTGAGAATCAGTATAATCTACCGAGTTTATCATTTGGGAGCCTTTTGGGTTTTCAGAATAGGGACACGCAGCCGGTGGAGTCTAGCCAGACGGTCCCAGAGCTGAAGAACTCTGAAGTGTCTCTGGGCCTCACAGTTTCCTACGAGGCTCACTCAGCCACGATGGGGTTGGTGGCCCCTACACTTGCCAGCAAGGCTTCGCCCCAAGGGCGTGCCTCAGTGCTTAAGTGGTTGAAGGAAATTGCAGAAAACGCATCTCAGGGGTTCTTCCGCTCCCCTCCCAGTCTGTCCAGTCTGTGGGCACTGTTTTGTCTCCATCGAGCCTGTGGGCTCGGCAGCTCCCTGCTTCCTCTTCCAGCGAGGAGGCTCATGTGTATATGCAGGGTCAGAGGTATTGTGCAGGATCCACTGGACCAGACATGGGGTGGACGGAGGCTATGCAGAAATGTCACTGAGAACTTCAGGCAGCGGTGGCATTCTCAGAGGTTTTGGGGTGCTGTGGAGTTGGGGATGGGCTGCTCAGGGACAGGGGCTTCATCTGTGCCCCCTGCAGAATACTCAGTATATTTCCACCTTAACTCTCAAACAGTTTCGCTTCTTAGCACCAATTCCCATATCATTAAACTGAGGCATGGGAAGTTCACAGGAAGCCTCCCAGACAGGCAAGGCTGGTAGGGCAGGGGTGGGAGCTTGGAGTCCAACTCTGCACACCAATTGCTTTCTAGACCAAGTTGGGGTAGAGCACCCCACAGTCCACCCTGCCTAGGGTATTACAGCATGAGCTGCTTCCCTATGGGATTTTGCTGGGGGATGGGGGTGGTTTGCAGCTGGGGCCAAGCATCCCCTGGTCACTAGCAGTAGCTGCTTCTCCATGAGGGAGTGTGGTGTGCATGGGGCTGGTGTAGGCATTTGGGGTAGAGCTACGCTTGCTCTCAGCCCCAGAATCCCTTGCAGCATGCATGTGCTGGAGCCCAGGTGCTGGGTCAGCCTGCAGTGCTGACTCCGGAGCCAGGCAGGTGCGCAGGTGGTAGCCTTGTGTGGGTGGGTGTGGGGAGCACCGCGTCACCTTCCCCACATGGGGCCGGGCCATCCTGCTTCAGCAGTGCCTAATCTTAGTGACACCGCAGTGGGGGGCTTGTTTGTCAGTGACATCCTAGGTGACTGGGGGCTGCACCATCAGTAATGCCATTGGGAGGGACAAGGCCACAGTGGTGTGGGTGCCGTGTAGGGTCGGTGACATTCCCTTGTGTGCACACCATGGACGACCTGCTGGTTGGGATTCTGTCTGGACGGAGGCCGCGTGTTGATCCCTCTTGGCAGCTCCTGGAGCACTGAGGCGATGCCTTCCTGCACAGAATGTGCCTTGCCTCAGTTTCCCTCACCTAGGCGAGTGCTACAGGCACAGTGTCACTCAGGGCCAGCCCCAGCCCCAGCCCCCACTCCTTGTGTTTCCCCGTCCCAGGCTGGCCCTGTGAGCCGCTGGCTTCCCGGGAGGTGTCTTGGTTACATCACTCGCCGTGTCAGGCGCCTTTGCAGTCAGAACCTGGAGAGTCACGGGAGAGGTCTTAAACTCCGCTGCTTTCTACTGCCTTCCCCTTGCCCCCAACAAGTGTGATGCTTCACATGTCAGGGATCGGTGTGGAGGAAGAGACTTTCTCAGTGTTGAGAGGGACAGATCTGCTGCTCAGGTGTTATTTTCCTTCAAAGGGTGGATTGTGTTCATCTCCCCCAAATGGCAATTTTCCAGCATCTCTTTTTTTAAGAACAGGAGAATGGAATTGATGGCTGTCTAGACTCCACGTTTTCCTTTCCTGAGAAGTTGTTCCATATTGGGCCTCTCTTTTACAAAAGCAGGTGATGACCTTTGGCCAAACTTGGGAGCAACGCTACTGACTGCTGCCAGGCTGCCCCTGTGGTCTGGCGCTATTCAGGGACTCTGTGTTAGCTTGTGCCCCCTTGTCCACCTGAGCATCAGTTGGGGGACACTGAGATGAGGAGAGGTGAATGAGGTGCCCACACAGTGGTGTGGGGCAGCCCACAGGGTTCAGACTGTCCAGCATGGGAACTTGTGTGGCTATCACCCTTGGGGAGTTATCTCACTTGAAGGATGTCAGAGGCAGTGACAGCACTGCAGGGAAAGGGGTGCCATGCCACTGTTGTCCCAAGTTACCATGGGTTCTTCCTGTGGCTCGGAAGTGCAGGTGCAGCTGTGAGCCTTGGCTGGGTGCAGCGTCCTAGCTGTCCCTGCTGTGTCCCCCAAAGAAAGTGCCCTTCCACCTGGCCCTGTGTAGTGACCTCACCCCTCTTCTGCTTGTCTGGTATACCAGCCCAAGAGCAAATCTGCTTTATTCAATACTGAAAGTTTTGTTTGTGTTTCGTTATTCAGCAAGCTGATCTCAATGAAGCAGGACTAGTTCTGTGGTACAGGTGGGCATGCGCATGAATGGCAGTGCATGTGCACACCTGTGTGTGTGTGTGTGCGTGCGTGTGTGTGCGTGTGCGTGTGTGAGTGTGTGCGGACCGGCCCACTCTAGCCGGCCTTCCTGGAGGGCCGTGGACACTGCTCTAGAGCAGGGGAGATTAGAGCAGTTCAGCAGCTCAGGTGCTAAATTCTGGGCTGTGGAGAGGCATGTCCCAGCTGAGGGTGTGGCGTCAGGCAGTTCTGGGAAGCAGGGCCCAGGCGCAGCCTGGTGTTCTCGCAGTTGTTATTTGGGGTTCTGATGAGGTTTCTGGGAGTGGCTTCCCAGAGCAACAGGAGGTGAAAGCCAGGAGTGAGTGCTGGGGTTGAGAGTCCCCGTGAGGGTGACCCAGAGCAGTCTCAGAGCCTGCCGCCCGCTGGGCCACTGTGTCCCGAGGGAAGGAGGGGAAGCCAAGGCCTGAGGTCTGGGGCCAGCCACCCACTGTCCTCCATCTCTGTCCCCCCGGTGGCTTCTCGCTAACTCAGCGCGGTCGCTAATGCCTCCTCGCTAGCCGCTGCACTGCCCTGCCCAGCCCTCGCGGAGCCCCATCCAGTAGCTTTGTCTAACACCTGTGTCGTAGTTGGCATCCTGCCCTAACTGTGAGCCGTGGCCACGGAGACCCCATCCTCATGGTGTTCTGTGTCTTCCTTCCAAGAACTGGGTTTCCCTTGAGGAGAATACAAGTTCTGAGCCCTTCGTTCACCCAAGCTGCAGGCCAAGGAGCCAATAAGCAACAAAATCTGTTTCCGTTTTGTGGAAACCCAACAGGAGCATGGCAATTCCAGCGCTCGCTGTGCCCTGGCCAGCATGAATCTCTGAACTTAGGCATGAAGGCTCTATGCAGACCCTGCGCCTCTCCAGGCAGGAGGCCTCCCTGATGCCACACCTTCTCAGCAGAAGTGAGTGTGGCTCTTGGGGATGGCCCTTCGATCTGAGTTCAGTCGCTATCGAAGTCAGAGGTTGCAGGAGACAGCTCAGACCTACTCCCAAGTGCTCAGAGTTGGTGGTCCCCAGGCTGGCCACCTAGGGCGTATTTGTCCACAAGCGAAGCCCATGTCTGTCTGCCCTCCCGCCTCTCTGCTTTTCTTCCGTAACCACGTGTTTTGTGTGTGGCAGGTGGCAGGTTCAAGAAGGAGATCGTGGTGGACGGACAGAGCTATCTGCTGCTGATTAGAGATGAAGGGGGCCCCCCAGAGGCACAGGTGAGTACTGCAGGCTAGTTGGCCTCTTGACCCGGGGTTGCAGGTTGCTTTCACAGAGGGGCAGGAGAAACCCACTAGGGGTGTTTCCGCTTGGCTGGCTTTTTGTAGCCTAGCACATGTTTTTAGCCAACCATAGAAGTGCTCCCTGAAAGGATAGCCTTTTGCATGTTTTTAAGGCAAAGTCAAATTGGCACTCATTTTGCATATTTGTGTTTATTTTTTCCCTCTAATTGGCTGGGGTCTCTGGAAGGGAGATAATTTAGTCTTTCACATGGAATTTGGGTCTGATCTTCTGTCTGCTTCTGGCAGCTGGCAGGACTCGGCACCTCCATGAGCCTGAGGCCCTCTTAGGCTGCTTCAGGCTTCACCAAAAACTCACTTCACAGTCCAGAATTTCTTCAAAAGTTCCTAGAGTAAGCTGGGCATGCTGGTGTGCGCTGGGAGGCTGGGGCAGCGGGATTGTGACTTGGAGTCCTGCCTGGGCTCCTTAGTGAGGGTTTTTCTCCAAACCAGGCGCTGGGGCTGTAGCTCGGCTTGCTGCAGGCCCCTGCTTACAGAAATAAATGAAGGAAAGTAAGAAAAAAAAGAGAAATTCCTGGAAAGATAGTCATTGTGGCTGTAAAATGAGAGCTTGAGAAACTTTATTTACTCACTCAGCTCATTTCCTTCATATCATACTGTCCTGCACAACTGAAAGGATCCCAGGGGCGCTAACAACCATGACCCCGATGAGGGTTTTTTTGAAGATTGGTCGTTTGCCTAAGAGGCTAACGTGAGGCTGGCGGGCATGGGCACGCTGAAGGCTTTGTACCCTACGCACTGCAAGACCGCACAGGCATTCTGCAAATGTACCCTTTCCCATTTTCCAGCAACCCTGACGCCACTGACGGTAAACCACACTTGGATGTGTCCATTCTGTCGTGGTTCTCAGCAGCAGCGAGCTGCAGTCTGCCCGAAAGCTATCGAGATGATTTTCCAGCACGCTTGATTGTGGGAAGGAAAACTCCCCTGAGAGATGGGCGGTGGAGAGCTGGTTACTGAGCTCTGAGCTCCAGGTGCCTGTCCTTGGTGGGCCAAGCTTTGGCTTCCGGCTGATGTGATCCCAAAGGCCCGCAATGCTGGCCAAAGCGAAGTGGCTCCTCCTCGGCAGGCTGAGCGGGGCGGCTGAGCGTCTGCAGGGACGGGCCTTTGGCCCGGGCTCCTCCGAGGTGGCCGGGACTCGGGAGACTCAGCAGGGAATGTGTGGAACTCACCCGGCTCGAGTTCTGCCTTCCCCAGGACATGCGTGTTTTGGAGCAGCCAGGGACAAGCATGGAGATTCTGCCCTAGCAGGGTGTGACAGTGGGACATAGATCTCCCTGGGCGGTGTGGAGGGATGCCGGCACTGCTGCTCGGGTCAGTACTGGCTGGGAGCAGGAGGGCCCTTGGGTCCGGAAAGCTCAGCCACAGGGGCCCACAGCGCCTGGAGAGGCAGCGCGGGGGCAGTTAACCTTGCCGTGAGTGCCACCAGGGCTGCCTTGGTACTGCACCCACTTTGGAGTGCAGGAGGCATGGCTTAGCATTTGTAAACCCTTGGGTTCCACCCCTTCTTCAAAGACTAAAATAAGAGATAAGAGCACATTTTGTTGCTTCTATCATAAAGCCCTCACTGGTGTTTCTGCAGCACCCCCACCCCCACCCGTGGACAGAATGCAAGTCCTGTATCAAAAGCAGAAGTTTGCCTCAGAAAAAGATCTTTGCCCTAAGAGCAGTGGGGGCCTGCAGCTCTTGTATAGCTGAAAACACCTAGCACGTGTGACGTCACCAACAGAGACCCACTTCCCTTCCTTTCAGGCACTGTGTTTGTTTAGGGCATTGTTGTGAGAGAGAAGCAGCCCAGGCTTGCAGGCAGCTGCCTTCTCCGCTCCTCTTGTGCCTTCAGGAGGAGTGCCATGTCCCTGGGCTACTAGGGCCAGCTCTTGGCTCCCCAAGGCCAGCCTGCAGACAGGTCATCCCAGGTCAGCTGGGGCTGCTGGCACCCTGAATCTTGCCCTGAGGACGTGGGCCTTAGGGACCTCCTTCCCTATAGCCTTTCCAGCTCTGAGACAGGGCTAGGACCTCCGTGTTTGTGTCATCTGGCCATGAAAAGTATGGACTCAGTTTCTGTAAGGAACCCCTCCCCCCCCATATAGCACACACTCCTTCTGAAGTGTCTAGTCCCCAAGCTTAAGTCATGATGGTGAACAAGTTGTCTTTTCATCCATTTGGCTCCTATATTGCCACCCTCCTGGCCCTGTGGCAGAGGTTCTGTGGACATTTTGCTGACAGGCTTTTTTTTTTTTTCTCAAAACTAGTTTTCTGAGGGGGCTGCTGTCACAGGGGGTACACTCTTTGGGTGGTGGGGCAGACTGTGCCCTCCGGGAGACAGGGACATGGTAGTGTGGGTCTTGCCTTCCGTGGTAGGTATAAGCCACCTCGCTTTTCTCCCTGACAGAGATCTTCCTGACTGCCTAGATATCCTCACAGTTGTGGGTTTTTAAAGTTTAGTCATGTAGATGCTTGACATGCAGGTGGAGGGCAGAGTATAATTCATAAAATGTTTGTCGCTATGTGTACAAGGCTGTTCCTCAGACCCCAGAACTTCCCAGGGACTGACACTGCTTGGGGGGGGGGGGGGCAAAAAGGATTTTGTTTCATTTTCACTTAGAAAGCGAATGGTGTGTGGTACAGACACCTCCGTGTGGACTCTGTGGGTTATGGAGACTGCTTCACAGGGCCTTGTCCCCTCCCTGCATGGCGGTTGGTGAGGAGCAGGTGACAGAAGCCGAAAGGAGGGCTTTGTGTCCATTGGACAAAACCCTGGCAAACCAAGATTAATAGGACGGCAGGAGGCCACTGCGAAGTGTCCTGCCTGCTGGTGGTAGCTCTGTGGCAGCCCTGCACGCACAGTGGCACCTGCTCAGCTCCTGCCCTGGCCCCATCTCTCCGCAGTTCGCTATGTGGGTGGACGCCGTCATATTTGTCTTCAGCCTGGAGGACGAGATTAGCTTCCAGACCGTCTATCACTACTACAGCCGGATGGCCAACTACCGGAACACGAGCGAGATCCCTCTCGTGCTGGTGGGGACCCAGGGTGAGTGGCCTCGCGGCACGGGGTTGCAGAGGGGTGACCCTAGCTCGGGCACCATGTGGGGGACTGGCAGGCATCTGCAGAAGGGCTGCAGTGAGGAGCAGCCGAGCTGGCTCACGTGCTGCTGCTTGGTGTGATTCTGTGGAAGCACAGCTGAGTCTGCAGCCCAGGCAAAGCACACACAGGGCAGGCACAGGTGCACAGGCAGCCAGATGTGGACGCACGCGCGTGTGCTGCACAAGTACACGTGCATCCACACACACACATTGCAGGAACTTCAGAAACAAGAGGGGCTCTTCTCTGCTTTCTGTGTTATGCTGTTTTATTGTATCTCTGTAGGAAATGGCTTATAAGCCCAGTAAAAGCATACTTAATTTACCTTCTGGTCCGTCCCTACCACGATTTGCAGAGTTCTATTTCTGCTCGCTGCTGCTGTGCAGCGCGGTTCTCTGTGTCCATGTGCTGTGACTTGCTGCCCGTCGCACAGGCTTCCCACATGCAGAGCCACACTGGGCGCCGTTCCTGTTTTCTTTCTGTGGTCTCTTAGGAAAGCTCCTGCCATGGTGGCATGGCACAGCACAGCTGCTGCTCCTGGACTCCTGCTTTTCTTTTTAATGTATTTAGTACAAGGACTACAGGGTCTCACTACATAGATCAGACTCGCAGTGGTCCTCCTGTTTTCATCCTCCCAAGTGCTGGGATTAAAGGTGTGCACCACCATGCCCAGTCTCAATCACAATCCCAGTGTGCTTGGGGGGGGGGGCTGACATGGCACTTGGGGATCAAATCCCAGCCACTGTGCTCTGCCTAAGCAGGCACTTTATTTTATTTTATTTTATTTTATTTTATTTTATTTTATTTATTTATTTATTTATTTATTTATTTATTTATTTATTTATTGCAGAACCAGGGGTTGAACTCAGGCCCTTGCACTTGCCAGGAAAGCGCTTATTCCACTGAGCCATCTCCCCCCCCCCCCACCTTTTTTTAAATTTCCTATTTTGGGATCGTTTCCAAGCATTAGATGCAAACCACCTTGTAAGATGGCTTTGGGCTGTTCTGTGTACTCAGCACGTGCACTCCTGGGAGGCTGGCTGGTGCATGTAGTGTGTCTAAATGTTTCTTACTGCTCCTTCTCTCTGCATCCCTAGATTCCTTCGCCATCTGCAAAATGATGGATTTCTCAGGAATTGAGCCGACACAAAAAATAATCATGTCAGGCCAGCGAGACAGCTTAGTGGACTAGGCATCTGCTTAGGCAAGTGCAGGGACCCAGGTCCGATCCCTGGCAGTACCTGTCACACCAGCCCCGCCCCCAGGTGGGCCTCGTGCCTGTGATTCCAGCCTTAAGAAGCTGAAAGTACGCTCACGAGTCAAGCTGCATAGTGAGACCCTGCAACAACCAATACATTTTTAAAAAATTAAAATAACAATCATGTCAAGAAAAATTATAGCGCCCCTTCAGTTGTGCTGTTGCCAGAGCACTGCTTTGGCCCGCGCCTTTAGACAGCCTTGAGGCTGTGCCCTCCCAGGCTGGTTGCTAGACTTCCAGTCACGTTGTTAGAAGTGGGCCAGCTCAGGGAAGCGCTGAGAGGGCACTGTGCTGCCTGCTGTGCCAGGAAGTCGTGCTGTGCCCTGCGGGCAGCAGCTGTGCGCACTCCTGGCGGAGGTGAGGTGCCCCTTGGCCCTAGATGGCCAGTGCTCACCTCAGTACTGAAACCTTGCAGCCCCGCCAGAGGGCCTTCTTCGTGCCTGCAGTGCCCTCTAGTGGCCACCAGGAGACAAGGGCACCCCAGTGCAACCTTGGTTCTCAGGTCCTTCTTTCTGCACTGCAGGTTGCAAATCTGAAGATCAACCAACTTCAAAGAAATTTTTTTTCTTTTTTTTTTTTTTGCTGCTTCCTTTATGTTTTTATTAGTCCAGATGGCTCAGCAGACTAAAGTGTCTGCTTAGGCAGAGCATAGTGGCTGGGGTTTGATCTCCGGCATGCCCTGCTGCAAACCCCCACATCTCACCCCACCCCCAAACCCCACCCTACCCCGTGTCCCTCACGCACTGAGATGGTGTCTGAGGCTGGGCCTGGTGGCACACGTCTGTAATCCCAACACTTCGGAGGCTGATAATAGGACAATCACTACGAATCCGATCTGCATAGTGAGACCCTGTAGACCATGTACTAAATACTTTAAAGAGAATTTAAAAAAATGTTTTTTAAATTTGTACCCTAAATATAGAGACCTTTTCTTGTTATTCCCTGAGCAATTCCAGACAACAGCTGTTAGCATTCCCATGCTGTGTTAGGAGTCAGAAAGAACGTGGAGATGCTCAGAGTCTGCGGAGCTGGGCGAGGCCATGGGCAGGCACTGCGCCACTTTCTTAGGCACTGGAGCAGCATGGGTTTGGCCGACCAAGGAGGCCTAGAACCGTCCCTGTGGGCACCGAGCGAAGGTGCTGTGTGCTTGCTGTGGCGGACCTGGAAATTCTTAGTGTTCTGAAATGGGCACTCACCCCAGTCCTGCCGCCTGTCCTGCAGGCCTGGCCCGGCAGCTCTCAGCAGTCTGCGAGGAATGCCATGCAGGGCTCAGGAGACTGCCCTGCTGCCATGGACCCACCGGCACAGGAGCTCTGGGCTGGGAGGATCAGGGCAGATGAGTTCGCCCCCAGCTTCACCTGAGGGCAGCCTATGGCCAGGCATCAGGCCACACAGGGCTGCGCTGGGCCTAGAACTCTGGCTCCCATGAGCTAAACAGGAGTTTGTGGAGGGTGCTGGGTATGTCAGCGGCCACATAGGGTGTGGCCTCATATTTCAGCACAGGCTATTTTCCTGAGGTTCTGCTTGGGCTCACAGAGGCATGTGCCTCTCTGCCCCTCTCCATCCCTCTCTGTCCTTCTCCTTCCCTCTCTGCCCCTCAACGCCCCCTCCACCCCTCTCTGTCCCTCTCCGCTCCTCTGTCCCTTTCTGTCCCTCTCCATCCCTCCTGTCCCCTCTGCCCCTCAACACCCCCTCCACCCCTCTCAAAGGGATGATACCTTTATTGAGGGAAGTGCAGTTATGAGCAGGTACCTGGGCACCCAGAGTCCCCAGAAGGAAGTCATAGCAGTGCATATTGTCACCTAGCTGTTACGTCTTGGTGTTGTGTTGCAGATGCCATAAGTTCCACGAACCCGAGGGTCATCGATGATGCCAGGGCGCGGAAGCTGTCCAATGATCTGAAGCGGTGCACATACTACGAGACGTGTGCCACCTATGGGCTCAACGTGGAGCGCGTCTTTCAGGATGGTAAATACTTGCTGCTTGGTGTGACGAGAGCCTCAGGCCACTGGTAGGGCACTGGGGAGACCAGTCTGGGCAGCATGCAGGTGGCAGGGGCCTGTCAGGTGCTGCGTGGACCTTGGACCTGGAGTGGGGGCGATTCTCAATTCTGCCCCACTTTCTGTGTTGTGCTTAGGAGGGGCAGTGAGACCCCTGCTTCCTGTATGTTTTTATTAGTCCACGTGTGACAGAATGATGGTGTGTGGACATCACACATCTTAATTCTTTTCTCCTCTGGTCTTTCTCCCTTCCTCTGACCCTTGGTCCCTGTCCCTTTTGATGCTGCCCACGCGGGCCCCCTACCCTCCCCGTTACACACCTCTCTGTGCCCAGGTGGAAGTGTTCTCCTGCACCCCACATCCTTGGCCCTCACTGTGCACCTTCTTTTCAACCATTGCCATTGCTTATTCCTAACCCAGACCTGCCTTTGGGAAAGCATGTGCATATTGAAGGTTAGGCCCTGCGGGAAGTGAGCTCAAAAGTTAGAGAAGGCTAGCCAGGACCCCCACCCCTCAAACAGAACCCCACAACACAATGCTAAAAAACCAAGCTAGCATTCCAGGCCAAGATCGAGGGTCCAGCACTGGGGAATTGTCTTACTCTATTGTATTCATTATTGACCTCCACCCTGGGACCTGCTGTAAATTGGAGGGGCAGTTTCCCTGGGAGAGCCTAAGGGTCTGCCTCAAGCTGTGGTATATGGGCTGTAAAGGGAGCGAGAGTTGAGGCAGGGAGGAGGTCTCCAGCCTGGTGTCTGGGAGGCCCTAGCTTTGGAGCTGGAATCTTGGGAGGGGGTGCCTGGGCTGTGCACTGGCCCTGAGAAGTGGCCCCTGCTGGCTCCAACAGTGCCTGTCCTGTGCCCAGGAAGCCCCATTAGCTCTCCATCTGTGTGTGCGGGGGTGGCCGGAGGGATCCCACACTTGTTTTTGGTGACTGTGTCAGGTTTCCAGCGTTGCAGCCTCTCTCTTCTCTGTCTCACGGAACCATCCCTATTTTTCTGCACTCCTGTGCCATTTGCTCCTTCCTGGCTCATGCTGCCTATGGCCTACCCAGTGCCAAAACAGCCCAAGACTCCCCGGAGAGGCAGCAGGGCTGGGACTGCAGCCCCGGCCTCTTGCCGCCCACATCCCGGGCTAGCTCCACTGGGAGTGTGTCCTGCTGGCAGCAGCCTGCGTAGGTCTGCTTCTCGCTGATGGAATAAAATTCTGTGCCTGACACTGGCGGCTTACAGTTTGGGGGTTTAGTATCCCGATCAGCACCTGCCAGGCAGAAAGGGAGTGGTGGTAGGGGGCCTGCTGGGGGCAGCTGCAGCGGGAGGGCCCTGCAGAGGCACAGCCACGAGGGACCCGCACGAGGCTCAGCCCTGTCCGTGTATTCAGCATGAATGCTTCCGTGGGTGAATCAACCCATGAGTGCAGCACCTCGTGATCCGGCCGCCTTCCGGAGCCTCACCTCTGGCCACATGAGCGACTTAGGGGCACATTCTAGTCTGAATCCTAGCGCTTCCCATGAGAGCCCGGTGTGCACACCTCTCATGGGGATTACAGGTCCAGGAGGGGAAGGAATGGCCCCAGGAAGCACTTGGTCTCCAGCGGGAGGTGGCCCCGCAGAGCAGGTCTCTGCACAAAGGAAACTGAGGTATGTTGGACCGAGGACCCACACCGGGGCCACAGCCGGCCACGGCACTTGATGCGTAACCATGCCTGTGAGGGGTCTGGCTGCCCGCCAGCTGGGAGAGGCTGCACGGCCCGCAGAGCCTGAGGCCCAGCTGGAGTCCGCTGCAGGGTGGCTGCCCGTGCTCAGGGGAGGGGTGGACTCTCCTCCAGGAGTGCTTTGCTTCCTGCGTGGCTGTTGCCAGCATCCATGAGTTGTCCACAAATAAATGAACTCATGAAAACGATCCCAGGCGACAGCAAGGCCGTGAGGCTTTCCTGTGAGCACTGTGGTGCCGCCTGCTGCATTGAGCCCGTGTTGTTGTAGCGAAGCCCCTGGGCCAGGAGTCTGAAGAGCCACACGGGCTTCCTGGACTCCAGCAGCTGAACACTGAGACAACACCCAGGGCGTGGAGGGCAATGTGCCGTGCGCTGGCGGGTGCTGATCGGGAGACTCCGGATACCAGGCCTGAACTCTGCTCCTGGGCTTTTCTGCGATGCACAAGCGGTGGCACGGGGGGAAGAACAGCCCGGCGGCGGTTCTGACAGCCAGGCCAGAGCATCGGTTACAGGCTGCCCTGATGACCTTCGGCTGCCGTCAGACGTCCTGCATGTTCAGTTCTGATGGCTACAGGGGGCTGCAGAGTAACTGCAGAGCCATGCAGTAGTTACAGAGCTAGGTTGTTTCAAACAGAACAAAGTTTTAAAGAGAACACTTTCTCATGGGTGGTTTTCCCCCACTGAAAGGGCTGGCTGCGTTGGGCTGTGGCGAGGTCTGCTTCCTGTTCACTGTGTCCCCGCGTGGCTGTGGGTGGAGAGGACACTGGCTCCATCCTGCCTCTTGCTATAAGGGCACTGATCCTGTCTGTGAGGGGTCCACACTCATGACCCCATTCTCTCCCAGACACCCCACCTCTTCGCTTTGTTGCCCAGGAAGACGAGTTTCCATGCATGAATTTGGGCAGCACAGCAGGTGGTGCAGGCTGAGGCAGGAGCATTTCAAGTTCAAGCCCAGACTAGACCCTGACTTACAGTGATAAATTTTAAAAATGGATTGGGGCTATAGCTCAGTGTAAAGGCTCTAGGCTCAGTCCCCAGAACTGGATGGAGAATTGGGGTGACAGATACTTTAGGTGGTAACACACTGAGAATGTGTGAGGCTATTCCCAGCCATAACCTGTGACCTGGAAGCACTGTGTTGCCCTCTCCAGGGTGGGCGTGGGCAGGAGGAGGAGGAAGACCACTTCCTAGCTGCTTGAGTACTAAAGGATTGGGTGTCCCAGCAGGGTCCTGGTGGGCATGTGACCCCCACTGTCCATCCCATACCTAGTGTCTGTTTCCAAGTTTGAGCACCTTCAGTTCATTTTATTTCCTATTTCAATAACATATCAGGGTCAGGGACATTATATTCAGTGACACAGTGGCTGCCTGGCAGTAGGAGGTCCTGAGTTCGATTTTTGGTAACAAAACAAAAAAATTCACATTTGTATTTTACAGAATAGGACAAGGTACTACCATATTTGGGCAACATGAAAGGTTTTGATCTGTAAAACATTGTTATGTGAAGATAAGTTCTTAAACTAAAGTCAGGGTCCCTGCCTGCTGCAGTCACGTGGCACATACCTTACATTTTACTTCAGCCCGAGCTCTCTCTTGAGGTACAGGTCATGGCTCAGCAGGGCCACTCCACAACTGGCTCTCCTGACAGACAACACCCCAGGGTTGGGGAGACCTCGGAGGATTCGTGGTTACAGAAATTGAGGCTCTGAAACGTCAGTGGACCTGACTGAGACCCGTGCTGGAGGGGTTCTGGGCCTGAAGCCCTTCTGGGGGGTGCCATGGCCTGGGGCCTGCGGTGCCCACCACACATCAAGAGGAGCAGGCCCTGGGCCGCAGCCGATGGCTCCCACCTGCTGCTCCGGTGCCCTTGGACTTCAGCCTGCCTGCGTCCCCTGTGGCTGTGTCATTGCTTTGCAGGAAAAGTGGACACTTTATGCAGACTGGTCGCTTATGGAAAGGGGGCAGAAGCAAGTGTGTCCATGTGTAGGTGGCCCGCAAGCCCTGAACCCCTGGTGTTAAGATGCCAGGTTCTTCCCCTCCACCGCCATAGCTTGGCTCTGTAGTGTCCCGAGCCAGAGGTGACCTCGACACAGCCCTTTTTGCCTATTTGCCCTTCTTTCTGGCCCAGAAGGAGGCCACAACTGAGGGCATCTGGGCAGCTCAGTGGGGAGGGGCTCAGTCTGTCCGAGGGACACTGCTTTGCACAGGCCCAGCCAACGAGACAGAGGTGTCACAGGAGCACAGAGAGGGTCCACAAGGTCTAGGACATGCTAGATAGTCACCTCGAGGGAGCAGTGCTTGCTGCCCAAGGGCAGGCACACAGATTGGGCCTGGCTGTGCCCTGTCTCGCGGAATGCCTGTGTCCCGGTTCCCCAGCTCCCTGTCCCCTGGCTAGTCTGTAGGGCTTGAGGGCAGGATGCTGGCCTCCACTAGGGGGTGTTTTAGGCAAACTTTGCCGCTGTATTTCTGTTCCTGCCGGCCAGGATGCAGTGTGGGATGGCGGTGGGCCTGGGCTGGCTGGTGGCTCAGGCTCAGGCCTTGCAGGCTGCAGACGGCCTGCCTCACTTCTGGCCCATCACCTTGGACTCTCTCAGTCTCCTGAGTGCTGCGATTATAGGTGCATCCACCACACCTGCTGGTGTTAGGGTTTGAAAGCTCCTGGCATTTCTTCTCCTAGGGCTCACTCAGGTGGATGAGATGAAAGGCTGTAGAGGCACTCCAAAAAGCAGTTCATTGTCTATAGACCTCTTTTCTCGCTGAAATTTTGCTTTTAGAGAAGTTTCTTTCTCTCAGTTTATTGAAGAACAGTTCCAGGATGGCACAGTCCCTTGCCAGGAGCCCAAGTCTGCCATGGCATCATGCCCAGCTGAAAGAGCTAAAGGATAGCATTGGTGGGGTGAGGCCCAGCCTAGGTGGTTGAGGGTGACCTGGAAGAGCTACAGTAGCAGCAGAAGTAGGTTATTTCCCTAAGGACTGGACAGTGACCAGAGTCAAAAAAGCCATTGCAGGGGGTCCCAGGGCCCCTTTGTGCATGTGCCGTCTCAAGAGGCCTGGTGCTTCCACGTGGTAGTAACAGGCCTTTCCCTCCAGCTGGCAGATTTTGGTGACTGTAAAGTGCAAGTGTAGCCTCCCTCACAGAGCCTTTGTGAGCTCAGTGTACACCAAGTGTCCCCGCTGAGAACGTACTCACTTCAGGGCCAGGCCTGTACAGTGCTGAGCACAATTGGAGTCCCTTCCAGGTTCTCATCTCAGTCTAAGACGTCAATGTTTGTAATTCCAAAGATACATTATTGGAATCCCAAGTTAACTCCAATCTACCACTCACAGTGCAACCCACAGAGAAAGTAAAGACACTAAAACATATTTGTAATTATTGGCGAGCCAAAACTGTCCAGCCAGGAAGACCGCTTTTCAGAAGAAGAGGCTGACCCAGGGCCACCCCCGGGTTTTAGTCAGCGGAGGAAGAGTAGCCTGAGGAGGAATGACTGAGAATTGTGGAAGCAGGAGAGTACTATGAGCTGAGCTAGGTGGGGGCCTGCGTTCACCTCTGCCATATGCAGAGAGAGTAATCTGTGGTCCTCCATGCGCAGTGATTTATGTCACAGTGTCTTACCTGCAGGGAACCAGCTGTGTGTTTTGATGCTGTGTGAGGTGAGGGAGACCAGAAACTTAGGATCCCGAGTTTTGTGGTGCTCAAGTCTCCGACCTACAGAAGGTGGCTCATCCTATGGACAGGGAGGAACAGAACCCGGTAGCAAGTGCAAAGAATTGTTCTCTTCTGGCCTTATCTGTGCTCCTTGATTCCTGATACGCACACCCCCTGGGCTGAGACAGATTTATAGGAGTCGTAAGCAGAGTCTGCATTGCTCATATTCACCAGTAGTTGTCTCGTGTCAGTTATTCCATAGATGAAATTTAATGTTCTCGCACATATTCCCCCCAAGTGCTCACTTGTTAATCTCAGCACAGAGCTGAGATTATCCACATCCCAGAGGCGTGCTCCAAGCCCTTCCTACTGCCTGCAGCTGTGTGGTCTTCAGCAGCAGTTCTGAGGCCAGGCCAGGCCAGGATGTACCTGAGGAAGGCACACTTAACTCATAAACTATCTGTGACCAAGGCCGGTTCAGCGACCCTGTCTGTGCAGGAGGCTTTCATCCCAGGACGGGCTTTCATGCAGGAGAAACATGCTTTCCATTCTGGGTGCCCACGGTTGGGGAAGCGGGGCCGCTGCTGGTCCTGGCCCCTCTGATACATACTTGTGCACATCACCACGGGTGTGGTGTGGGGACACTTGTCCTTCGCCCCGCTGCCCTCGCTCCTGGCAGCCCTTCCCCCCTGGGTTTTGCTTCTTCCTGGACATGGCTCACTTGGGCGTTTGCAGTGCATTTGCCAGCTGGGAGCCGGGAGCACGGGGCCGAGTCGGGGAGCCGCAGCTTGCTTTCCCTGCCTTGCTCCCCGAGGCTGAGATCCCCATGTGGGAAGCGCCATGTCTTACCTGGCACAGCATCAGCAGCTGCTCGGCCGCGATCGCGGGAGAGGCCAGACTGAGCCTGCTCGTGCAACCTAATTGCGCGCTAAGCGTCATCAGACGCGGACGATCCCCGGGCTTGCTCCCGAGCACCGCACTGCCCTGAGCCGCTCCGCCCTGCTGAGGCCGCAGTCCTTCGTGCCGGGGAAGGACACGTCCATCGGGCCTGCTCCCGAAGCCTGTTCCTGGGACCAGCACCATTCTCATTGGTTGACCTGCCGTATTATTCTCACTGCTGTTCTTTTTCTCCTATTTTATGTGAGAAATTACATCAGAGCTCGGAAAGTGTATGTTTAAAGAGTACTTTTAAAAATAAGATCTTCCACTTTTGAAAGCAAAGCCACGTGTATGTGTATTGAAAAGATGGACTAGTGAGTCCTTAAACGTCTGTTAATGCAGTTGCACTGCCTGGCATTGATGTAGAGGTTAAGGGCCCCAGGGGTCGGACAGTAGACCCCTATGAGGCCTAATGTGCCTTGGGAGACACTGATTGTCGTACAGCGCAGCTGGTAGTATTTGTCTTGGTCACTTTCCTCGTGCTAAGACAAAATACCCAATATCCAGAGTGAGAGGGGCAAGCTTTGTTTTACCTTGTATATAGCGCAAGGTGTGCTCCAAGGTGGGAAGGCACCAGAGGAGAGCTACTCAGGGCGTGACTCACCGGAAGTAGAGAAAGTGCAAGGAGGAAAGGGAGGGAGGACCAGGCTCACAGCTCCCCCCCCCCCGCAGGCCCCGCCTCCAGGCAGCCCCCCTTACTTGGCTATGAGCTCAATCCGCTGATAATTACCACAGCTGTGCTATCCGTCGCCTGCCCAAAGCCCCAGCGATACAGCTGTGAGGCCTCAGAGGCACATGTAGATGCAAGCGTGGGCTGGAAGCTGTATTCTCCGCGCCCCTCGCGTGGCCGTGTCTGCGCCCCCTGCGCAGGGGCTCCCGGCCAGTCTGTACTGTCCAAGACCACTAGGATGGGAAGGTGGTGGTCTGCTTTAGGACAGGACGAGGAAGGGTTAGCTGCTTCCATTGTACTTGTTAAAGAGGATTGTTCATTTAAAATGTCTTGCAAAGGTGACATGAGAAAAGCGTCCCTCTTGCGTTAGGCTGGGCGGTCATGCCAAAGGAGAAGAAAGCACTTCCGGCTCCTGCGCCGCCGGTCCATCTCGATCTGGCCTGCCGGCCGCCCTGCCATTGCCGTTACCCACGTGCACCATCAGCTGTGCACCAGGGTGGCTTTGGGTCTCCACCGGAGCCACGTGTGGCCAGGAGGCCTGATCTCTCCCAGATGCAAAAGATGCGGGTCTGGAGTTAACCTTAGGAGGAGTTTTATGTCAGCCAGTGGCTGAAGGTGTTTGTCTGGAGCCCTTTTCCTTGAGTGTAGCCCTCTTTTGAACAGGAACGTGAGCATCTTTTATAAAACACAATGTTGCCAACATCCCTGAGCATACATTTTAAAATTCAGTTAAGTGAAGAAGCTTAGATTTTTTTATATAGTAAAAGTAAAGCATAGATTTTTTAAATATAGTACATCTTATATTCAGAGATTTAAAAAAAAAAAAAAAAAACCTGGTGTGTTTTGGAAGTTTGTACTCAGACATTGTTACAGCTGCTCTGCTGTAAAAGCACATTGTGTAGCTGAGCTAAGCCCCTGGCACCTAGTGAGACAAACATCCTCACTAACTGGAGTGTATAGGGTGAGCTAGTTACTAAGGGACCCCAGACATTTTCAGCACTAATTTGAGAATGTGAGGTGATTATCCTTAAGCACTGCGAGTGCTTCTGAGTGTTATTATTTCAGTTATTTCCCCTTACAGACAGGAAGTCGGCCTCTTTGTTCAGAGTTTTATCTTTGCTTGGATGAGCTGTGCACTGAGCCAGAGGCCAGGCTTTTAGGGAGGAATTCTCCACTTATCAGATGATTAGCATAAAATCATCCACCCAAGATGAACACGTTTCAGTGGAGCCTTTCCAGATTGTCCTTGAGGGCCACATCCCACAGCTGCCGTCCTGAGAAGCTGGTTCAAGGTGGAGCTTCTTGAAGAGGCATTGGGATTCTGCGTGTGTCCTATGGGGCTCGTGTTAATATCTTGGTGCCCAGCTTGGCTGTGCTAAGTGAGAGGGCCATGAAGAGGCTGGGCTTTTGTGGGAGGCCTTCGGGTCACTGGGGCGTGGCCTGGGAGGGCCCGGAGGGGCACCACCCCTCCTCTTCCTTGGACCTTGGCCCTCCTGGGCCCTGTGCACCCACGTGGCATGTCACTTTGCCACATACCCCCGTGCTTTGTGGTCAGCTCGGAAATTGGGCCTCGGAACCTATGAACTAGAGAGAACCATTTCTCTTTATAAATAGAGCATCTCAGGTATTTGTCACAGAGACAGAAAGCTACTAACACACATCAGAAGTACTAGGGACGTCTTTGTAAACTCTTAACAATGTTGATATTGCAAGCCAGCTGGAGTTAGTAGGTGATCTCTGATTTTGGTAGCATTGTGGGAATGCAGGCCCCCATCCCTTCCAGCAGTTTCTTAGCCTCAGTTTTGAGTGTGTGCGCACCATTTCTCTCCAGGGAGACACTCAGTACACATGCACACTCACAGATGTGTGCCTGAATTAACTCTCGTGCAGCCAGGGTTCGCTTGTCAAACACACTATTAGCAAGTGCTTTCTGTTTTGATTTTCGTGTTAAGACCCATCTCTTTGGCTCACAGAATTAATTTTATCAATGACATAGAAAATGGTTGTTTTAATATTTTTCTGCACTGCGGCATCGGAGCTGTATTTTGCCCCAGGATTCTTCCTGATGACTTTAGCCAGCTTGAATTAGCTTGATGTATCATTAATGCATACAAATGGCTTTTATTTTTGCTCATAATCTGTTCATAATGCCGTGGTGTTCTGCTCTCCTTAATGTTTTTAGAATGATTAAACAGTGATGTGCTTTTTGACCTATTTAGCCTTCTGCAGATTCTCTGATCAAGAGAATAAGAGTATTATTTAACGAGGAGCCGGGTTAGTACAGCGTGGAGCTCCTGTCACTCTGCTATTTCAGAGTCTTGTAGTTGGTAATGGCTTTTGTCCCCTTCCAGGTAGTGAACCTAGGGCCTTTGTACCAAGCTGTGTACCGATCCTCACCAAGTCACCTGGGCCAGGCTCTGACTTGTGCTCCTCTGCCTCAGCCTCCCAGAGCGCTGGGTTACAGGCACCAGCCACTGTGGCTGGCTCAGCACTGTGAGTAACCTTCATTCACTGAGGGCAGAGCCACAGGCTCTGGTCGCCAGCTCTGAACTTGTTCGGCTCATAAAAGAAAGATAAACAGGCTCCTCCGGAAAGGGTGCCCTTGTGACCCAAGACAGACCTGACCTTTGCTGGCACGGCTCTTGGCAGGACCCAGCAGCCTGTGGGGCCAAGGTGGGAGCCAACGGGGAGCAGGCCTGGAAGGCGGGCCCATGAGCCTGTGGCTCGCTCCAGGAGTCCGTGGAGAACCATCAGAGCTGACACAGAGGCTCAGGCCTCACGTTCCCTGGTGGAGGCAGGAGTGAGCCATGCAGAGGGCTGCGCTTTGTCTAAAGGAAGGGCAGTGTAAAAGGGCCAGCGAGCCGGGTGCCGGGACCACGCCAGAGTGCAGGGAAGGCGGTCTCAGAGGGATACAAGACTGGGAAATAGAAGCCCGCCCATAAGGCTTCCGCCAGGGAAGATTGCTGTGAAGGCTGTGCGCGCATGCGTGTGTCTTGGTTATTTCTTTCCTGAAATACCCAACACCCAAAATTAAGGAAGGAAGAGTTTGTTAGCTCACTGCAGGTTTCAGTCCATAATTGGCTGACTCTAGGAGAGGGTGGCCTGGCACAGGAGCCACATTTCACGTTGGGGCAGAAAGCCAAGGGCAGGGGAGGGGGCACGGGGCAGGAGAGGCGCAGAAGGGTTGGGCGGGGCACACCTCTCTTCCTCCATTGTGTGGTAAGCTGATCCCTGCCCTAGGGTGGGTGTAGCACTCAGACCTTCCTGCACGCCTTCCTTTTGCCCAGGCTCAGAATGTTCACAAAGAAAGGACCCTGGCGCCCTGCTGAGTTGTAGACCCCTGAGCTGTGCCCTGGGGCAGGCAGGGCACATCCTGTGCAGCCCAGGCCCGGGGCCGCTGAGTTACTCAGGCTTCTGGACTGCCCACGTCGACCCTGTGTCAGCAGTCTACTGAATGAGTTCAGTGGTTTTGGGCCCAGTCTCCCTTTGGCCATTAAGTTGACATTTTCTTCCCAACCGTCCTCCCACCCCAGTACCAGGGATTGAACTCAGGCTGAGGCAAGCATAACGTCCTGAGTTCAGTCCTTGGTACTGAAAACAACTAAACTCGTCATTGCCACCACCACCTTTGGAAGCAGAGTAGAGAGCCCCCTCCCGGAAGGCTTTTGATCTTGCCATCAGGCGGCCTCCAGAAGCCCCCCTCCCTCCTTTTATGCACCCTCTCAGTTTCACTTTATAAATCTCTCCTTTTATAGCTAGAGAACAAAGACTGTTGTAAATAGGTTTCTTCTTTCTAGGAGAAGTTCACCTCCCACAGACCTTTGTTTTGCTAAGTGGGGAGTTGGTGTTTCTGGTGGCACTCAGGGACCAAGCAGATCGTGCTGTGCCTGCAGATGGGCCCTCTCGGATTCAACCGGAGGTTTGCTGGCTCCGGCGCCCAGTGCCCGGTCTGTGTGCAGCAGGTGGGAACTGCAGAGGCTGCTCTCACACCTGCAGCGGCTGCCCTGCAGCTCCTGGGCACCCAGTGCTATCAGCATGCTTCAAGCGTCAGGGTAGAGACAGGTGTCTGGGCTCACGGCCCTTGCAGAGCGGGCTAGGGACTGGGAACTGCCGGCTCTCCCCTCCCCCACCCAGCCTGCATCCTGCTAGCTCCGTCACCAGGAGCCCTCGCTACCCTCCCATCCTGTGTGTGAGCTCTGAGGAAACAGGCACCGGTCAGCTGCTGGCCGCTGGGAACTGCTCCCGCCCGTGCAGCACCCCGGCAGCGCGCAGTCCTGCCTAGCCATGGGCCTACAGGCCTTGGGGCAGGCGGACCTGGGGGGCCCTCGCCTCCCCGGCATTCGGCTCACGCTGGTTCTGCTGGAGATGCTGGGCGGCCCTCCGCACCTCTTGGCCACAGTTTTACCTTTATGTTAAATGCCGCACTTACAGGCCCTTGGTGCCATTTAAAGACCTGTGTGGACCGCAGATGTTTCTTCAGGTTGTTCGTTTTTTTCTCGGTACTGGGAATTGC
The DNA here is from genome assembly GCA_004027165.1 of Ctenomys sociabilis. Taxonomy (NCBI): domain Eukaryota; kingdom Metazoa; phylum Chordata; class Mammalia; order Rodentia; family Ctenomyidae; genus Ctenomys; species Ctenomys sociabilis. The sequence continues at coordinate 101,714 of PVKA01000478.1, read as the reverse complement.
GTCTAGGGCTTCTGCACCGAGCCACACCCCCAGCTCCAGCTAGGGTGCTCAGTGCCTGGTCTGGGTTCCAGCCTGGGTCCTCCGGCCTCCGTCTCCCCGGGGGCTGGCATTAGCAGTCTGCACCACCAGTGCAGTTGCCTACGAGACACCAGTAGTTCTTGCATTAAATCCAGGGCTGTAATCCAGTGTGGATTATTTCCCCTAGATTCCCAGTGGAGACTTTTTTGCTTAGCCTGTTTTCTTCCCATGATACCACAGGGACGTAGGAGGCCGTCAGCCTCTGGCCAGGTCTGTGACAGTGACAGTGTGGCAAAAACCAAGTGCTTCTGTAATTTCCTGAGCGGCCACTAGAGGACAGCAAAAGCACACATTTGGGGTTTTTCCTTTTCCTTCCACATGGGGAAAACCCACAAGGTAGAGCCAACGCTGGTTTAGGAGGCCATTTGGACCAGGGATAAGATACACTCCATAAAATGTGCGGACTGTGGGGTCGGCCACCCACAGTGTTTGAGCTTTCCTCACAGGAGTACGCAGGAGAACAAAATAAAGACCAGATTCAGTGTTCTGTGGCCAGAGTCCTGCCTTTTGGGCTCTGCTTAGCTTTGTAGAAGAATGAAAGAAAATTGGGCAGAAAGCTTTCTTCCTCGAGTGGGAGCACATGGGTCGTGGGCCCGTCCTTGTGTCTCATAGCACCCAGCTGCACTTCCGGCCTAGGGTCGTCCCCTCTGAGCTCCAGGCAGCAGGCGCCTGACCGCTTCCTGTTGCCAGAGGCATCAGCCTGCCTCCTTGCCCGGCTCCCTGAGGCTGGTGGGAGGCAGTGGGTGGCTGGGTCGTGGCTCTGCCTTCTGCACAGCTGAGCAGCGATGGCAGTGACCCCCGGGGCCACCAGGGTTGGCACGGCTGCGAGACTGCAGCAGGTGGGCCGGAAAGGAGGGTGCTCTGCCCTGCGTGTGTGCTGGGGGCATTGTCTGCATTCTTGAGTTTTTTGTCTTAAACTTTTCCCCTCCTGTTCTTCACCACCTAAGGCAGAGGGCATTCTCGTCACCGTCTCAGTATTTGCATATTTTTCCTTCTATCCCTTCCTCCTAAGCTATAAAGTCCCTTAGAATTTTAGACATTCTAGTATCTCTGGTCAGAAAAACTTCAGGCAACCCACGACACATTCCGTTCCTCAAGAGTTTATTAGTTGAGTGCCTGGAACTGAAGGAGGAGCAAACGCAAATATGTTTTACAGAGGTCTGTCATTATCCATCCTGGGGATAGTAAACATTTGCCAGAATATTGTGGGTAAGAAAATGTTAGGTGAAAATGAGGGATTTTGTCAGGTTGGCAAGTGAAGAGTTGCAGTCCCTGAGGGCTAGGGTGACCTCAGCGTCCAGCGTGGATGCAGCGGTGGCCCCAGTAGATGGCATTTTGCACAAATGCCATAAACCACCATGTGGGGTGCGTCCCTGGGGCCGCCTAGGGGAAGCACAGCTTTGCTATGCCCTGGAGACACGCACATGGCTCCGTGGCCACCAACAGTGTCGCCTGATGCGCTCGTGTTCTGTGTGGGGCCCAAGCGGTCAGCCCTCTGGGCCCGTGTCCAGCTCGGCCTTTGTGGCTCCATCTCCGTGTCCTGTGAACCAGAGCCTGAGATTAATTTCTTATGGAAGAAGACAAGCCGCCTGCTGCTCAAATGCAGTTGAGAAAACATCGATCTTATAAATGATGATCCCCGGTTACAGACCTCTGCGAATTTCCTACTGACTCAAGTAATTCCAATTAAATGTGAGTGATCTGATCATGGGGTTGGATTAGAAGTCAATAGCGTGGGGTCCATCCCTGGCCGGTCTACCTTTGTGCCCTGGGTGCTGGGATCTCGGAGTCCTACTCTGCCCTCTCCATGGAGCTTCATCAGGGCCCGCGCCTGCCATGGCACTGTCAGGGCAACACAGCCTTTACGCGGGGACCCAGGGCATGGCTGGCCTCTGCCTCAGGAGCCAGCCCAACCCCTGGCCAGCGAGCCTGAGGCGCGCGTGCAGTGCGCTGCCTCTCGCTGCAGGGCTGGCGTTATCTTCCCTCCACACTGGTGGCGTGCTCTAAATAATATTGGTTTTTTTTTTTTTTTTTTTTTTTTTTTGTCTTTTTGAGACAGGGTCTCACTATGTAGCTCAGGCTGGTCTCGAACTCACAGCAATCCTCCTGCCTCAGCCTCCCGAGTGCTGGGATTACAGGCATATGCCACCATGCCCGGCTAATAATATTGTTTTAAAAACTGGACTTGGAGGGCCGGCCAGATAGCTCAGCGGACTAAACTGCGTGTTCAGGCAGATGCGGGGGGCCAGGTTTGGTTCCCCGTGTGCCACGCTGGCCCCGCCCTAGGGCGCCCTGAGACGGGGACTGGGACTGGGCGTGGCGGTGCGCACCTATAATCCCAGCACTCAGGAGGCTGGAGACAGGATCACTGTGAGCCCTGTCTGTGTAGAGGGACCCTGCAGACCCTGTACTAAATACAAAAAGATAAAATATAAGTTGGATTTGGACAGGAGAGATTGTGACAAACCCCACTCCTTCCCCCAAGGGAGGTGTGTGCCGTCGTGTGGTGCAAGGACAGTCGAAGAAATTAAGTGAAGGACGAAAACTCCCTGAGAACACTCAGCTCATGTCATTGCCATTAATCCTTATGTTCAAGATGAGGGCGGAGCATGGAGAGCCAGCTGTGTGGGTAGCGGACGGCACCACGGGCCACCTAACGCCTGGCCGGTGCCCCCTTGGGGACGCACCAGCCAGGTTCACTGCCCGGGCACAGGCGGGGGTGGGCTCCAGGACGCTGCGCTCAGCTGCTAAATTTGTGCTGCACCTTGCTGTGAACTTGTGATTTTCAGAACTACAGATCATATCTATTTGCACTCATGGAAGGTGCACATCTACTATGCAAATGTTCTGATTAATGTAACTTGGATTGGGAGCAAACAGAGGTGAGCTGTCTGTGCTCCCGCCTGCTGGCCAGGCCGGCCACTGCATTCCTCATGCCCACCTAGCCAACTTTCAATTTTTTTGAAATACAGGTGGGGCCTAACTCTCTATCCCTTTTAATGATTTGTTTCTCAGAGACCTGGGACTCTTCGCTGTGCTGCTTTATGTCTTCCAAACCCTCTGTTCCTGTGGCCTTCCCAAGCTGGAGGCAGCTCCACAGCCCGGCTAGCCCCGGAGACCAGGCTGGGCTATGCAGGTGCTTGGGAGCCTGCAGTAGTGGAGATCACTTGCTGCCCGTCCTGCGCTCGTGGCCACGTGGCCTCCTCATTCACACCAGGCCTGGCAGGCTGAGACCTGCCCCGAGCACCTGCGTAGGGACAGCCGTTACCACAGGTGCTGCAGCTCCCACGTGTGTGGATGGGCTTTCGCCTGTCACAGTCACCTCTCCTGTGTCCAGTGGCCAGGGATGGAGGGAGTTCCTCCTTGCTGAATGAGATGCTCATTGCAAATAGCAGGATAGGTGTCCCTGAAGCCGTCTGTTGGGTGAAAGTCACAAATGGCCTCAGGGGCTTTCTGAGCTCCCCTTTGGGTTGGCAGATTACAGAACGGAGTCAGATTTTATGAAGACCCATCCCTGAGTTCTCCGTAGTGACGTACCCAGTGGTACACCTGTGTGGCTGGATGGAAGGAACAGAGACCCTTGCACTGGAGGCCACCCTGGGAATTATCGCAGACATACATGGAAGTGGCTTAGAGGGGCTGACCACCGCTGGTGGCTTACCAGAGTCAAGGTGGAGTGACTCAATGGCCAGTGCTATACCCAGGCCGCATGGTAGGCAGGAAGATGGGCCAGGACAGCTACACCTTCGTGTCTGGAGTCCTGGGAGGACTCTGGCACGCTGGGAAAAGGGCTCCTGCAGTGGAAGTGAAGGGTCTGGAGTGGGCGGATCTTGCATTTTCCACATGGTGCAGAGCCAGAAGTAGAGGAGACAGCAAACGTGGAGATAGAGGGTTGTGGGCGCTGTGGCTGTAGCTGAAAACCACAGGCTTGGGGGGAGGTGAGGCCCCACGAGCCCCTTTTTATTGCAGCTGAGGCCTTCCCCTTCCCCCCACTCCTGCCCAGCGCTGGCCCCCAGCACCTCGGGCTCACCAGTCTGGGGCCACGGATGGTGCCGTTAATCTTGTGTCAGGCCCTTTCCCTCAGACACTGCGCACAGCTGCAGCCTCTGCTCCCAGGAATCCCAGTGCAGCTGCTGCTGCTCCTCCTCAGCAGGTTCTCCTCCCTGCCCAACCCTCCTCGATGGATTCCTTGAGCCCCAGCCCCAGCGCTGCATCTTCTCCCAGCTGTGGCCTGCCGTTTCCCTGACCCGGTCCGTATGTATTGTGAGCATGCCTTCAGCGCCGCTGTGCCCAGCAGGGAGGGCCACTGCGGTCAGGCCTCAGCCAGCAGTTTATGAGTACCACGTGTGTATGTTGGGTGCTGGACCCAAGTGCAAGGGTGCTCGCCTGGAATAATGCTTGCCTCCCTAGACCAGAAGGAGCTATGGGGTTTCCTCTGTGGATGAGAGGGTCCCACGAGGCTGGAGCTCTGCACCAGGACGTGTGCTTTGTGATCTGTGTAAGTCCACCTTGGTGCTGCTAGAGGGCAACTGCAGCCCTGCCCCAGCTGCCACAAACCAAACTCGGTGGAAGGAGCCACTGTGGCCTTAGACGCAAGTCAAACGTCCCCAACTCAGCCGAGCCCGCCACTTTGCTAATGATGCACCAAGAGGCTCCACTTTCTCTTGGTGAGCTTTGTGTTCAGTTCCTGAGAGACAGCTGTTAATGAGCTAGCTCCTCCAGAGAGAGTTGAGTCTTCCTCTCTGATGTTGCTCCATTACCCAGAAAGGAGGACTTGAGGATTCTGGCCCATCAAGTGAAGCTGGGTTGAATGGTAGAATCTTCTGCACCATGGTTTGGCAGCTGGCTGCCCCAACTTCAGCCAGCTGTGCCATGGAGGTACCTTCCGTTATTACCTCCTCCTAAGAATGCCTCCAACCAAAATGTGTCTGTAGCTTATGCACAGATAGTTTTTAAACAAAGTAGCTACCTAGGTGTCCTCCCAAGCCAAGGCTTCTGCAGGGGCTGAGTGCTACAGTCGTCCCACTATGGCACTCCAGGGCAGACAGGCCTAGCGTGGGCGGGAACCAGCCCCCTCTGCCCTTGGGGAGGCCTCCAGGACCTTCCAGGTGGGGCTGCTTCATCGGCCCACAGGGCTCTATCCAGCATACATGGCTGCCAGACACGAAGCTTGGGATCCTCGGAAGCAGATTAACTCACCGTAAATTCTGACCCTTTTAAATGGTGACTCGGACTTGTTTATCAGCTGAGTCTGTAGAGTGGATGGAGAGGCCAGGCCCTTGGAGCTAGGGGGCTGGGCTGGTCCTGTGGGCCAGTCCTGTGGATGCTACAGTTGAGTGGCTAATTAATTAGCTGCCCTTTGTTTCCTTTCTTGTGCTAAAACATCACCTAAAAGAGCTCTGCTTGGAAATATCACCAAGGTCTGTGAAGAGACTTGAGACTTTCATACCCCAAAGACGTATTTTCTGTTTGAAGACGGGCATTTCTGTCTCTGGATGGCTGCTCAATTTAATCTTTTTCCCTTTTTGGAAGATGTTTACCAAAATGTAGCAGGCCTGATGCTATAACTACCGTGACCGAATCTGAATTTCGGGCTCTCGCTTCTCCTGGCGTACTCTCCTGCAGTCCAGGACCAACATGGGTCAGCCAGCCACTTGTATGGTGTCTCAGAAAATTCAAGTAATGGGTCTGCATTCTGGAGGGCGAGCACCCCTCCCCGCAACTTGGGGACCTGCCCGAGAAGCCACATTAAGAAAGTTGTGAGGCTGACGCCTAGCTGCCCAGCTGCCTTCACCGCCCACTGGATTGAGCAAACCTGCCAACTCCTGCTTTTAAATAGGCCAGGCCTGCCTGGACGGGGTGCCCCTTGCTCCCACTGAAGTGAGCAGTGCCCCCAAACCAGTGTGGATTGGGTCCCGTCAGGTAGGCTAGTGGAAAGTCAGAATCAGACAGCGAGCCGGAAGAGTAGTCTAGTCTCCTCAGGATTGCTGAGAGGAAAGTTGTCCAGAAAGGAGGAAAGTACCATTAAAATGGAAGTAGAGCCTCTGACTCAGAGGGGAGCTGGACCTAAAGGCAGTAATTAAAGTAGGGCCACCGACCTACTCATTCTCAGGGGCTCCACAGCCCGCCATGCAGGGTGGCAACCCCACTTCCAGGTGAGGGCAATCCTTTGTGGAGATGCTGCCTTCTGAGAGCCACTCCCATTTCTGTGTGGAGAGCCTTCCCTTGCTGGCAAGAACGTTCTGGGACTGGAGCGTAAGAAGCTAGCCTGGTGCAGTGAGTGGCAGAGGGCCCTGGCCTCTCCGGGTCCCACAGGGCCCTCCAGCTTCCTGGAGGTTGAGCTTCGCTGTTCACTTTTGCCTTGGTGGTAGAATCGGGGGAAGGCCCCTCCTTGTCTTCCACTCAAAGTGCACGGGACGCATCAGGACTTCAGCCTCCCGAAGCATTGCACAGACTGAAGCTTGTGACAGATCTTCTCAAAGCCTCGGCTGGCTTGCACCTGAGGCTTTTCCTCCAGTATTTTCTTGGTTTCCTAGAGAAGTATCACTCGGGGCTTGGCACCACTTGGAAAGGGTTGCACCCTCTTTTGAATGCATGCCAGGTGCAAGCTTTTCCTGTAGCAATGATTGCGCTTGGTAAGCCCTGCAGGATCCAAGATGCATCTGTTTCCGATGTGGGCTTGGTGTGCGGTACTTGACGAATTCTATGTACAAGTGGATAAGTGAGTGATGGAGGAAGATGAAGAGCCCGGGGCCCCATCCTGCCACCTGTCCATCGGCCTCCCCCCAACATCAGGTCCTTTCTAGAAGCCCAGGCCTCCTCCCGCCTCCCTTGGCCATCCACCTCTGTATCCTAGGAGTGACCCACTTCCTCCTCTCCATGGCCTTGGGCCAGAGTTTGACTGTGGTTTGTCCCAGCTGGACAAGCCCTTGGTGGTTTCCAGACTTGCTCTTCTTGGCTTGACCCCTCCCACCCAGGGCTCCCTTTAAAGGTTGCCATGTAGGGCAGATGTCAATGAGGGGCCTGCCCACCCCCCAGACAAGAGCTCAGAGAGGGTCTCCCAGTGCCAGACACCACGCCAGAGTGTGCCCCCTCCTTCCACTGTGCACTTTGAGCTCCTGGCCGTTGCCTAGCCTAGATGCTAGGCAGAACCCTGTGCACCTCGGACATCAACCCTACCTCGGATCCCCTTTTCCTGAGCCTTCCTGTGTCCCTCCACCATCTTTCCTGCCCTAGTCTCTGCTTTTTCTGCTTCTGGAAGCAGCTTCAGGGAGATGAGACCCCTGCTCATCTCCTGAGCTCCGGTGTGCTCCCAGCCCGAGCTGATCCCTTCCTACAAGGGTCAGCCAGGCAGGCCGGGGGAGAGCCACTGCAGGGTTGCCAGCAGGTGCGGGGCCACTGCCCGCGGCTTGCACTTGCGCCGCTCCAGCCACCACCCGGGCCACTCCCGGCCTGTGGTACTCTCCTGCATGTCGCCTGAGCAGGCTGCTCGAGCTCAGACAGGCACACCTTTCCTGAGCATCGCAGCAGCCCGGTGGTCCTGCCGAAAATGCCTTTCTGAAGGTGCTGGCACATGGTGATGTCTGTGACCTGTCTGGTTGGTCCTGTGAGCTGGGAGCAAAGAGCTGAAACAGAGGGGCAGCATTTGGCATTCGTATGTGCTGACAAGGGTGCTAGGGGTTCTTCACCCCTGCATCTCCTGAGGTTTGAAGGTGCTCCTTGGGAACTGGCTGGGAGCTCCCTGTGCCTTGCTCTAACCCTGACTCTGGCCTGCTGGGGACCCAGTGACAGGGTGGGGCATCCACTGAAGCTTAGAAGAGGGAAAGGGTGGTGATGGGACTTGCCTGCTGTCTTGGAGACACCTCAGCCCGTGGAGCCTTGTGCGTCAGCGCCAGGGAGCTGTGCTGTGTTACTCAGGCCCTTCTGACCGTGTTCCCTGAGGCACAGGCTGTGTTCGCTTTGCAGCTTAGGAAACAGAATCCTAGAGGCCCCGAGAACTGGTTGGACACCCTATAAGCTCCCTGCAGCAGCAGGGGGCTCGCTTCACTGCTTTGCCCTCCTCAGTGAGGTGATCTCAGAGCACTGTTCATCAGGACTTGGGGAGGAATGCCCCAGCCTTGAGAAGCAGTGACCAGAGGACTTGCCTAGGAAGACCCTTCCAGGTAGAAACGGGAATGGAACTGTGCTTTGTGCTATTTACTGAGCTAAGGTTCACCTGGTGTCAGTGGCCATTAGATATCTTTTGCTTTTGTTTTTAAATCATGGTTTGCCTCAGTAGCGGGGAACTGGAGCAGGACACCTCCTCCTCTAGGGGCTTCTGCCCCTCCCCCTTGCTTTCTCTTCCTGCCTTCAGCATCCACCTCGCTGTTTCCCACCAAGTCTCTTTTGTTTTGCTTTTTATTAATAGTTTGAGTCTCATGTAGATCCCATGTTAGGTCAGCTTCATTGTCTGGTTTTTCACCATGCTATGGTCTCCTCGTTTCACGCTGCTATTTTTCCTGCAGTTTTCTTGGGTTCCATGGGGTCTGAAAGTGTGCGCGTCTGTGTGTTTCCTGTGGTCAACAGTACTGTCGCTTATCCCAGTGCCCCTGGAGCCGGGCAGACCTCATCCGTGGCTGGGATTGTCACAGCTTCCGCTGCCACTCCTCCAGAGCCACGTGCGCCCAGTGGAGGCCACTAGATGGCAGTGCTGTGCCAGCTAGAGATGCCCTGGCGTTTGGCCTTGAGCTTAACCCTGCCTCCTTTCCCTGAGGTGGTAACCTGTACTCGTAACCTCTAGGTAACCTCTAGGCTTTTGGGGTGAGATGCACCAATTTCATTTGAAAGACCATTAAGTCGGGCCTGCAGTGGCTGTGGCCGGCTCCCATTCATTGCAGCTGTGGAGGGCTTGCCAGGTGGATGCCCAGCGTGCGAGGCCAGGTCTGCACTGCCTGAAGAGTGGCGCGCAGCCTGCGTCTGGAGAAGGGGCTGGCTGTGCCTTTCCCTGGGGGACATGGAGCATCAAGCTGTCCCCGTGAGGCCTGGTGGTGGCGAGCACACAGTAGTAGCCCAAGGGTTGCTGAGGAGAGGCCCGGGCCCTCCACTGCTGCAGTGAGACAGCCCTGCTCAGTTGTATTTCCAGAAGAAAATAGTTTGTTGCATTTCCTTTTTAAAAACCCTTTTAAAATAAGTTGAAGAATCCCAAGGTTTTTTTTATTTTTTTAATTTAATAGGTACAGGTAACTGCAAAGGATATTATTGGCAGATGCAGCAAAACTATATTTCCACAGAAAATTGGATTTTGCACATAAAACTTAGTAATACTAATAAAGACAGGTCATTACCAGTTTTAAGCCAAGTAAACAAACTCAAAGAGATCTGCTGTCGGTGTGATTCTCGGCGATTTTTTATTTTTTCGAGATGCGTAAATCAGCTTTAGCGTCGCGGATTTGCTGCAAGCCTTCCCAGCCCCTTCTGACGCGGGGCACCGGGTAATTTACAGTTCTGTGCCAAGGTGTGTTTATATTTAAGCTGTGCAACGGTGTAGCTAATGAGAAAGATAAGAAATTTATGGTCCTTGGTGATTGATAGGATTACTGCCTGGGCTCTAATTGAAATCTGAGGGATCACAGCTGTAGGCTTAAGTTAGGGGGAAAAATTACTTCAAGTCAAGGAAAACTTCCGGACTCACTTCTTAGCATTTCCAAGGTAGCTTTCCTGCTGACAGTGTGCTCAGTGGTGGGAACAGCCGATCCGCGCCGAGCCGTGGGTAATTACACTGAGATAATTATGGTATTTGCCCTGTAACTTCCCCCAGTAGGTGGTTTATAAGTGTAAAAAAAAATTAAATACTGTGGGTTTTTTAAATGGCTTTAAAATTTTACATGTATAATAATAAAGCCTCTATGGCTACTCTGCTAAATATTCTCTGGACTATTATTTAAGACAATAAAAGAATGAAACTCTAATAATGGCAGAGGCAAGCCTGTGGTATCAGTCATTGCCTTAAATTCCCACTGATTGCATTTAATCTGGTATGTCTAAAGTAATCTTCCAGACCTTTCTCTACCTGTCATTTTTTAAATGTACCATTCCTGCTGAAGCCTGCTCTTGTGAAAATGTCTAAATTCCCCCATTAGGTGCTTAAAAAGTAATAAAACTAAAGTCGTTAGACTTCACTCATCAGAGCTGTATCAGGAGAAATATTCTTCGGTGCAATAAATCTGACCAAGAGTTCGACATTCATATCCCTTGGATTCACTCCCTGGAAATGGACGTGTGACGGCAAATTGCTTAAGTGAGGCAGTTTAAATTTTTAATACAATCTTATTGTAACTGTTAGCCAATGATTGAAGCGCAGGGGGGCCTCCGATGTTTTGTAAGATTTATAACAAATGCTCTGTGATGCCTTTCTGTGCTGAATTATGGCTGTTATGACAGCTAAAATGCTTAGAAAGGCACAAATGAGGAGTTGGGTCCTTACAGGGGACTAACTCATAATCCCCGGTTGCGCTGCTTTCCAGTGGACGCCGCACTTCTGAGCAGTCTCTGAGCACAGAGGGCGAGCAGGTCTGAGCCCTGGGGCAGCGTCAGGAGGAGCAGTTTGCGTTGGGCTGTGTGAACCAGGCTCGCTCAGATGTCGTCTTTTTGTTCTGGCAGGTCCCCTCTGGTGTTGGGGTGCGGGCATGGTGTGGCCTGGGTGCCGGAGGTACATCGATTGTGTCACCTCCTGGTCTAGTGGCCAGCCCCACGGCCCAGGGCTGCTGGTGGCTGTAGCGGTTAGGTCCGTGGTCACAGAGCTTGCAGCACGTGGCCGTCACATCTGCCTAGGGACGGCTGCAGGCCGGGAGGGCGCAGGCCTGTGCACAGCACACGGCCCCATCTATGCATCCAGCCTCGAGTCAGAGCTCTGAGGAGTGGGATTTTAGCCCAACCGAAGGTGGCGCTAGCTCCCATACAGTAAGTGTATTCTCTTCCATGTTAGCATTTTTCACTCTCCAGTGAGAAATGTTTTGAAACAAAGATGTAATCGATACCTTGATCATCTTCTCTAACTCATTCTCTCGTGAATGAAGAAATAAATCCCAGGTATCCTGAACTGTTTAATCATCACCTGCCATGTCAAATTACCCAAGCCCTAGCTTGCCTTTCATTTACATATGTCACCCACAGCAACACTGAGTGTCCTCTGCAAAGTGACAGCAGCACCTAGACATCGCTCTCTCCAGGTCCAGAGGTGGGTTCAAATGGTTTGCTCTTGGAACCAGCGCAGACTTGGATTCTTCTCATTCCCACACATTGCTCTTCTCCCTCTGGATGAGTTGCCCAAAGCTTCCCTACAAAAGTCTGTGTGTAAAACTGGTGGGAGAACTCCTGGCCTGGAAGGAAAATCCTGGAAGGAAAGCTGTAAGCAAAGCCTTCCTTGAGTGACGTCAGCAAAGCCCCTTAAATAGCTCCTGAGACATGCCAGCTTCCTGGGCTTGCGTGCCAAGGCCAGCTGTGGGCGTCCCGGTGTCGCTGCCCCCAGGAGTGCTGCGCTGGCAGGGAGAGGGAAAGCACCGTAGCGGGTGCTGTGAGCTGCAAGGCTTTGCTTACAGCTTAGCTTTGTGCTCTCTGGACTCTTGGGGCACAAATGATGCTTGTCTGACCTGCTGGGGTGTGTGTACGTGACGGCGAGAGGAGCTGGTCTGTGCTGCTTTGACCTGGTTTGGAGATGTCTCTCAGGGTTATTTTTTAAAACCATTTTTCCCAATAAATTTGATCTGTGACATCCCACAGCACACTGTTCCTGTTGGGTTTAGGCTTTTCTTTTAAGGAGTATGTTCTTAGGGAGGGTTCTAAAGCAGGACTCTCTGAAGGGTTCTGCATTTACAGTCTGAAGAATTATCATGAGCTCTCTCTCGGTGCATCTGGCAAGCACTTGTGTCCCCTAGGTCCAGTTCGCTTAGCAGTAGGCTCGGCGTTCTGCAAGGTGGAGCGCTTTGATGCACCACAGCCTTGGCAGGCTTGGAGAAGACACAGTCAGGGCTTCCTCTCTCTGTGGGACGGGGTCAAAGCTGCCCTTTCCCGGGAGCCCTGTGGAGGTCTGCAGAGATGAAGACAAGAGTCCTCCTGTTGATGGCTCTAGCATATGGTGTGCAGTGAGTTACGCTGAGTGAAGAGACACAGCATAGCGCTGTGTGTGTGTGTCTCACAGCAGGATTTCTCTAGAGCAGTGGGCATGTTTGTGTTTAGGGGGGCTCGTGGGATGATACCCCTGCCTATGCAGGTTTTTTTTTTTTTTTTTTTTTTTTGTATTTTAGGGAAGGGTCCACAGGGTGCTCAGGGTTTCACTACTAGATTGGATTCCTAGTGATCCACTTGTTCACAGCCTCCCAAGAGCTGGGCTTACAGGCTCGTGCCACCACACCCAGTCTCAGTTGCCATTTCAACACTCCCCAGGGACGGGGCTGGCGTGGCAGGCATACCAGGGATCAAACCCTCGGCCCAAAGTCTGCTTGCAGGCACTTTAATGTGCTGAGCTATTTGACCAGCCCTGCCTATGCAGTCTTAAAGAACCCTAAATGTAATAAATTCAGTGCTGTGTATGCTGAAACGTGGAGGAGCGGACTAATGCCAGGCCCTCGGAGGTGTGAGACAGGTGGTGGAACAAAGCAAGCACAGTGGGGCGCCACAGATAGTCTTGAGTAGAAGTGCGCGCATTCTCTAAATTGTGCAGTAGAGCATTAGGGGGAACCCAAGCAGTTGCCCCAGTGCCTAAGATGCCATTGTAGGCGTCTGCCTTAAGGTGGGACCAGATAATGTGACAGCAGCACTCACAGGTGGACACACAGCCACCTTTAAGAGTTTCCTGAGTGGAAAGGCTTGGGAGATAGTTGGAAGAATTTGGGTAGAAGCCGCTGTGTCTCAGATGGAGGTGCTCTGCGGCCCTTCCTGTTGCTAAATCAGAATCTGTGATGATTGAAAATCAATCAGTATTCTCCACTGAACTCTAATTAACACTTAAACATTATTAGTCACAAATGTGAAGTGTTGATCGGCGATGACCCAGAGTATTCTAAATGTAAATAAAATTAGATTTGGAGCCCTTTTAATTACCTGAGGTGCTGTGAGTAATTACAATGGCAATTGGTAAACTTAATTTCTTATTAAAGGAGAGGAAAAAAAAAACTTGCAAAAAGTTTTTCTGTGCTTTGTGCTTAACTCCTCAGTCACTCGGGCCTCTGCCAGAGTCCTGCGGGCTTTCCTGTCAGCCGTGCAGGGGCCACACCATTTGTCAGGGCCTCGTGACTGGAAGGGCTGGCAGGGCTGTCGTCCCACAAAGGACAAAGGCGTCCCTTGGCAGAGTCTGAGGAGTTGTGGCAATGGATGGGCGGTGCGGGCGGGGTTGCAGGCTGGACGCGCAGAGCCCTGTTGAGAGCCAGGCGGACTCTGCTCTGTGGCCTCATCCTTCTTGCTGATTGCATCATAATACGTTGTATAATTCACCTGTGTGTCACTGTCACCGCTGCTGAGGCCTCCCGTCCAAAGGGCCACGCCGCCAGCTCCTTGTCAGCAGGGCCGCGGAGGCAGGGAGCTATGTCCTCTGGTCCCGACCACGACCTCCTCTCCTGTACTTTAAGAAGGAAACGTCTGTTTTATGGAGATTGTTGAAAAAGGTAATTATTTCCGGAACTGGACCAAAAAACTCAGTTGTGATGGATAAGTCCATTCTTCTTGGAAGTTACAGGGTACCTGAAACAGGGTGCTTGTGACATGGGGTACTGGAGAAGCTTGGAAGCCATATACTTTCCTCATAGCAGAGCTATCTTAAAATGGGGTGCATAGGAGACCAGACACATTTGGTTAGGCTACTACTCAACAAAGCATATTAATTATGTACCAAGACACCTGGCTTTTGTACTTCACCGTGCTTGTCTTCCGGTATCTGAGGTTGCTGTCTGATCCCACCTCCTCTCGTCTGGGGACCTGCCCTCTCCTGAGCCTCAATGGCCTTGAGTTCTCAACTGTTTTTCTTTAAAATTTTGGGTGATTTCTTTGGGCTTGAATAATGGAACACGGTTGAATACTCTCGCTTCTGCGAGGTTTTCCCTCCTCCCTCTTCTTGCTATGTGCAGTACATCGTATTCCTCTGGTAGTTAATTTGCCTTTCTTTACCTTTTGACTTTTTTCCTCATTGATAAACTGTTTAAATATATTTCATATCTTGCACTGTGGCCTTTTAAAACACAGCAATGGGAAGCTAGACGGGGCAGCGAGCTCAGAGAGCAGCCGCTGCGCGCAGATTGAAGGATCGCCTCACCTTCCGGGGGTGTCAGAAGCGCTTCTGCTGCGGGGCGATCAGCTTCCTCCGCGAGACAGCTTGATGAGTTGGGAAGAAGTGACAGGTTCATTTTTCCCCTCTTTGTTTAAGCCATTTATCTTTGAGATCCTTCCCTGCCATCTAAATTGTATTGCCAATTTATTGGGATATTCGCTTGCCGCGGCTGGGAAGGCTTCTGATTTGCATCCAACCGGAGAGGGGCTGAGCGGGCAAGTTAATCATCTCGGGCCTTCCAAACAGATGATCTGCCCTGGGTCTAATTGTAGCATGTGAAATGTGCCATGCTTTCTCATCAGTGTCTCCAGGTCGCCCGTGACCTGTGGGCCACACTCGGAGTGAAAACGGGGGCTGACCTCTCTGGAGGAGCTTCGCTTTGTGCTTCCTGCACCTCGACCCGTGTCAGATCCACCTGAGCTTGCTCCCTGCGCTTAGCACCGCCCCGCCCCGCCCCGCCCCGCCCACCAGCAGGGCTCACTGGTGGTGCGCCTGCGGGGTCCCGTGGGCCAGCACGTGCCACTGTTGGTACAATCAGAGCCAACCCTCTCTCAGGTTTTGGGGCGTTTGCTAGATTTTTTTAAAACTAATAAAATTAGTACAGGGACCAGAGAGATAGCTCATAGAATAAACGCTTGCTTGGCAAGTACAAGGTCCTGAGTTCAATCCTTGGTACCACCAAAAAAATAAAAATAAAAGTAAAATAAAATAAGTACAGAGCCATGGTTCAAGCTGCTAGCTTTTGAGACATATGAGTTGCCACCCTGTCGGGAACACATCAGCCCTGCCTGCTTGGTTTGAGGGCCTTGATCCAGTGAAGTAGGGGAAGGAAGTGTGAGAGTGGGTTGGATGCAGGGTGAGATGGCTGCCCTCTCCCTTGCTGTCCCAGGTAGACGCAGGTGGCGCCTTTGCCCCCGAGCAATGAGGTCCTAGAGAGAAGCCCGCCTGCGGTCAGGCAGACCAGGGAGGACAGGGCATGGCCTTGCACTCGGGCACAGCCCTGCCGGGTTCTCTCCTCCCCCCAGGGGCCACTGCTGTTGCAGGCATTGCCCGTGCAGGCCTCAGTGCCAGGCAGGGCGGTGTTTGTGCTGCCCTGCTGGGAGCACGGGCGAGCAGCAGCTTTCTGCTTCTTGCCTTGGCTCTCAGGTCTCCCTCCCAGGTCTCATCTGCCCTGTGGTGTGTGCAGCTGCACCCGCCAGGGCTCCACGCTGAGGTGTTTGTCCTCGCGAGCTCTGGAGCTGCTGTACTTTTGCTCGTGTTTCATTCATGAAATGTGGGTATTTCCTGCTTTCTCTGTTTCCAGCGTCTATAACATGTCCATATCCCCCCTTTTTCCTATGTATTTGCTTGTTCAGTTATTTATTTTGCGGTGCAGGGCACGGAACCCAGGGGCACACACGTCGAGGGCCCTGGCTCCTCCCTTCATGTGCCTGTCTCTGTAGCACTCCACTCCCATGTGCCGTGAAGCATTGGAGGCCCGGACAGGGAGAGCGTGAATGAGGTGCACAATTCTAAAATGGGTGGAGAGAGAGAGGGTTTTGGTTTTGGTTTTTGTGCCTTTCTGTTTGGCTTTTCGGTTTTGGTGGTGGGTCTGGGACAAAACTGATGGGTAGAGCCATGTCCTGAGACCTTCGTAAGGTACAGTTCCGCAAGTGCGTGGGAGGCGTCTTGTTCAGAGCACATGGTGGTCAGCCAGTGTCTTCGGGATCCCGGTTTTGCTGTCCGGCAAGTGACCAGCACAGACCAGCTGCTCGGGTACACGGTGAAAGGCTCTGTGAGCAAGGGAGGGCTGCTGTGCCCGGACAGCAGGGAAAGGGGAAGCAGCCTGCCCCTGTATCCCGGAAAGGGTAGGCGCTCGCGGGGGGGCCCTGGGGGCTTACCTAGCGCTGCGCAGATACAGACCAAGAGCAGCCAGAGCAGCCTGGGGCCAGCGCAAGCGTTTAGAGCATTTGGGGGTAAGAGCCTGTCGAAGTGCCTCCTGGGACCACGAGCGTGCCGAGAACAGTCTGCAGTGAGTATGAGCAAGAGTGTTGGGGAAATGAGAGCTCTCTAACTGCAGCATTTTGCACAGTGGATGCCCAAAGTGCAGCCCGGGGCGCAGGGCAGTCATGCGACTGGGCGGCAGGCTAGAGCTGTGCTTGAAGACAAAACCCTTACCCCGAGGGTGGTGAAAGACCTCAAAGAAATGTGCGGGCAGCCAGTTAGACCGCGCAGGGATGGCAGGGTGAGATTGCACAGGGGAGGCTGTGTTAGCAGGCCAGGAGGGAGGGGTGTGCGCACCTACACATGTGCAGGACCATGACCACAGGAGCTGTGCCCTGGCTGGCGTGGACAAAGCCAGCTGAGTCAGGGTGCTGATCCTTATTTTTCAGAGGAGGGAGTGACCACAGTGCTTGGAGATGGGGCCCCGTGTCCTTTGTTTTTTTTGTTTTTGAGACAGGGTCTCACAATGCAGTTCAGGCTGGCCTTAAGCTCACTTTGTAGCTCAGGCTGGTCTCAAACTCACAACAATCCTCCTGCCTCAGCCTCCTGAGTGCTGGTATTATAGGCCTGCACCACCATGCCCAGCCCCCGTGTCCTTTGGAGGTATGGAACCCCAGTAAGCCACCAGCACCGTGGTTCTGCTGTCCACTGGCCCAGCACTGGGGCAACTGAAGGAGTCCAACATCCTCAAATTGTGGAGGCCTGATCTAGGGATGGCGTTTTGAGTTACTTTGTGCTGTGCGAGAGCAAGAGGAAGCTGTTCTCCTTGCAGGGCGGCTCCCGTCCCCCGGCCTCAAGTCCGGATCTTCTGTCAGTGTGCGCACAGAAGCTGTGTTGTCTCCATGCAGGCTTCCTTTGCAAAATACATTTTGTGTTCTCACCCTTTTTGTCTAAAAGGGAAAGCCAGTCATCTTGGACACAGTAGAAATTTCCCCGCATCCTAAAATTCTGAAATTAATGCCAGCGGCCTTGACTTTGTCCTGAAGGTAACTGTTTATTGCAGTCGGCATTTAAATCCCCCGATTAATAGGAGCAATTAAACAATAGCTTCATTTCCAGCAAATTAACAGCCCTAATAGGTAATTGTGACATAAATGAAGATAAATTTGTTTTAATACAACGAGATAAAAAGAATACAGACAAGAACTGAATCTCAGATTAAGAATTCACACCATTACTTTGGGGAAAACTTGCCAGTTTCCCTGAAAGACCTTAAAGCTTGGCTTTTAAACACTGCTGTCATGGATTAGAAGATTGGGCTTTGAAAAAACCGTAACAGAAATACTGTCGAGGCTGGGGGTGGAGTAGTGTGGCACATGTGCCCAGCATACACTAGGACCTGGGTTTGATCCCCAGCAAAAAGGAAGGAAAGGGGGGTCCACACCGGCGATCAGTCGTAGTTTGTGCTTCGCTTACAGGACAGCTGGCTGCCGTGGCTGTCCTCCTAATGAGGCCTGGCTTTATGATGTGTTCAGTTGTGCATGCCTTACCTTCTTCATTAGGGCTTGTTCTCATTGGAAAATTATTCCCAATGGATTATAATTCGTTTGATGTAACAGGGACGTGGCCGGGCGCACAGTTTCGAGGCCATCGAGGTGTCCGTGCCCATGGCAGCACACACTGGCAGCCCGGGCGGTCTGCTTGGGGTCCTGGTCCCGTGACAGCTTGAGGCCTCCATGCGCTAGGCGAGGGCTCGGTCGCCAGCCTGCTCTGCGGCCTCCACATGCAGAGACTGTGCCTCTGTCCTTGCGAGAGGGGGCCGCACGGCCACAGAACATTGCTCCAGGTTGAGCTCAGCTTGTGTCGTCCTGGGGAAGCCCCGAGGGCTGCCATCGCCATCACCAGAGGATGCCATCAGCCTTGCCTTCTGTGCTCTCAACAGTAGTACTGTGTAAGGGGACACCAGTAGCAGTTTGGGACATGGGCAGCCCAAAACAGCATGCTTTCCTGGCACCGTGGCATGCGTGAGTGCTCCTGGGTCTGTCAGAGCTGAGGCAGGAGGATCACAAGTTTAAGCCCCACCTCGGCAACTGAGTGACACCCTGTCTGAAAGTAAATGAGCATTTCCAGGTGTCCTGCTCAGCCTGTCCCTCCCCATCTGCTCCTAACCTTTCTCCCCTTTCCATCTTCAGTTCGCCCATTCCTTCCTTCACCCACTGGTGTGTGTCTAGTGAGGGTTGGGCACACATGCCCTTAGACACGGCACCCAGCTTGTCCATGGTGGGGTCTGTGGCCCTCTGACCTGACTTGTGCATTAACTGTATTTCCCAGTTGGCTCAGTCGGGAAGGCTCTCTGGGGTCCCTTGAGCAGCACACCGCAGAGCCCAACAACCCAGGCCTTGGAGAGCCTGGCGCCCCTCTTGCCCCTCTTGCTTTTGCTCTGATTTTCCTATTTTAACAGCTTCCTTCAGATTTCTTTTTCACTCCTAAGTCACATGTTCATTCCAAACTGGTTGGGTAATTTGATAATTAATTTCTTCTTAATTAATAAGTGAGTTTAATGATCACTCTGCTATAATTTAAAGCTGAACAGGGACATTAGGGAATCTTCTGTCTGCTCCTGGAAGATTTACAGTCCCATCCTGTATGGGCATCCTGCAGGTGAGTACCAGTGGTCCCCGAGGAGCGGCCGCTCCAGAAGGATGCAGTCGGGGCTACCCTGGGTGGCAGCCCCAGTGATGAAGACAGAGCACAGGGGCCCCAGCTCTGCACATCGTGCTGCTCAGATACTTTTCAGGGACGCATTTAGAGTGGGCCACAGGCCAGTTGATTTGTAGAAGTCTTTGTTAGACACCTGTGACTTTCCTCCAATGGTGCCCTTCTCAGTCACCAGAGGTGCTGGCAGTGCCCTCTGCACTGGCCTCCCTGCTGCCGTGGTCTCCCAGGCTCTCGCTGTGGCTCTGCAGCAGTGGCCCTCACTAGCTGATGCTCCAGGGCATCCTGACCCCACTGTCCCCACACCCCATGCGTCTGCTGGCCTGTGATCCTGCGGCTCGCCCAAGAGCTCTGCTCATTCTGGAAGAAGCCAAGGGCTGAGGCAGGAGGGCTGGAAGGCAGAGGAAAAGCTGGTGCGCAAGACGAGCACCCTGGGCCAGGCAGCATGGGTGCTGTCACCCCGTGCACACGGTGGGTGGCTGTTGTGGCTGTTGGAGGCACAGTTCTAGAATGCCAGGGTGCCCCATCCCAACTGTTCACCTTGGGGGCTGTTGGCATTGAGGTGGCGATGAGCCCTGGGCATGGAGAAGCTTCCCTGGGAGGAGAGGAGCTGAGATGCAGGCCCGCAAGGAGCCCCATTTAGAAGAGACCACAAAGGAGGGGACAAAGAGGATTTTCTACAGAGGGAACACCAGGGAAGTCAGGTGTCCCAGAAGCCTAAGGAAAGACACGAGAGGAGGGAGTGCCCAGCAGTGCCCAGGGCTGTCCACAGGTCGGTAGGAACATGCAACCCCAGATTCCTTACAGGGCAGGCCTAGCCAGCGGCAGGGGCAGAGGGGCAGGCCGGAGCCACACTGCTGACCTCCCCGCCTCGCTGCTCTTACCTGGGAAATGGGCCACAAGGTGAGGGCAGTGTGAGTGCACAGACCACCCACCCCACCTGTCTCCGAGCACCAGGGAGCAGGCAGGGGGCCCTGATGGAGAGGGGGCTGCTAGCTTTCCAGGGGAGATCCAGAAACAGCCGAAAGCAGAAGCCAGGTGTTCGTCACGTTGGGTTTTTGCCCCCAACAAAGGGTGCCTGTCGTAGTTACTCATTGCTGGGAGTGAATCCCAGCACACGGAGTTAGAGGTGGAAAGGCCTATTGTCGCTCATAGTGTATAGAAGTTCCAGTTCATACTTGGCCTGCTCCAGGCTGGGTGGAGTGGCGGAGAGGCATCACAGAGGAGAACTGGTTCATAGCGAAGCAGCAGGTGACGGCCACAGCTCCTCTGTCTCCTCTGTCTCACCCAGGCCACCCACCTAGGGCCAGGAGCACGCACACCCTCGATCCCAGCCTCCCACGAGAAATCAGTACTGGCATCACATCCTGGAGCCCAGCAACATGAGCCTTAGATCAGTCGCCACCGAAAAAAAACCCCATGTGACAGCGTGGTGTCCTGGGGGGACATCTAGACACGAGCTGTCACAGTGCTTCTTACTTTTTTTTTGGTGGAACCAGAGATTGAACTCAGACCCTTGGACTTACCAGGGAAGCACTTATTCCACTGAGCCAACTCCCCGGCCCCTCAATGCCACTTACTTTGCATAAGGTAGAAAAATTTAAATTTGTGAGTGTATACATGTGTAGTTCATTTTCAGATCAAGTCCCCAAACTTCTTTTTTACTCTAAGAACATAAATATATGCACAAAAGCACTTTCCGGACTTCTAAAGATCCAAAGCCATCCCCCAACTGGGCACCAGCCACCAGGCTTCCTGGGCGAGGCACGGCTAGACGGCCCACTCCGCTGGCGCCCATGTGCTGTGAGCCACCCTCCCAAGATCGCCTGCGGGGCCCCAGCAAACCTGAAGAGACCACAAAGTGACTGTGGGCCTGAGCAGCGCTTGCGGGTGGGGTGGGGTTGGCCAGCCTTTGTCTCTCCCGATGGTGCTGCTGCAGTTGGAGATCATACACACTTGGATTGTGTTACCTCGTGGGAGAGAACACCAAATCTGAGTGATAAAATTTTCAGATTTCCTTAAATTCTTTTTTTAAACTACCCTCATGTCCAGTAGACGTGCGCTTTCTTGGTACATCACAGATGGGGTGGTGGGTGGCACAGAAGGCTGAGGCGGAAGTACCATGAGCTCAAGTCTGGCCTGGGCACATAGCAACTTGGTGAGACCCTGTCTCACAATGTAAGAAGTAAGTCAAAAGGCCACTGTGATAGCGCGGTCTGACATCCTCAGGGTCAGTCTCTAGTACTGGGAAGGCAAGCATCTTGACATAAGCATGCAGCACTCATCTACTGAAAGACTGACCACAGACAGGAGCTCGGTGGTGCCCTGTTGGCCAGCCAGGTGGCCCAGGGACATTCTTTCCAGGCTACCGTCATTGAAAGATCAGTGTAAACACCATGCATGCATGTCAGATGGCCGCAGTGGCCGCAGCTGGCCTGGGTGTATGGAGGGTTCGCCTGCACTCTGCTGTCCCAGGCAGGCTGCCGGGCTGCGGCTGCCCCTTCCCCATGCTGGCCTCCTGCCCTCCCTCCCTCCAGGACTTTCCTGCGTTCTGCCCTGGTTCTGAAGCAGCCTGCACGGTTTAGAAACTCTTGCAATTCGGTTTCTGTCACTTTCATAGCAGGCTTTCAGATAATGCGGAAACAGGGCAAATACAAGATGAATCAGGGAAGTTTTTAAAAAGGCTACCTATTTCTTTTTTGGCAGTTCATTCTGACTGCGAACTCTGACTCAGTGTCCTAGTGTGCATACCCCCAGCCCCCAGCTGGCTACTATTTATTAAATGCCTGGACTTCATGTGTGTGCGTGCGCACGTGCGTGTGTGTGCACGCGTGCGCACAATGCACACTTAATACATGGGAGCAGTGAGTGCAGGTTCAGGAGTTCCGTGCTTGGTGCAGGGCTTGCGTTCAGTACAGCCTTCCCAAGGCTCTGTGGATGGGCGCGGGACTCGGGCACTCCCTCCTCCCTCCACTGGGGAGGGACAGAGCTTTATCTGCATTTGTAGTCTCATAAAACAGATACTTGACTTGTATTGGAAAGTTTCTCGGCTGAGCGTGGTGAATGTGCAGAGCATGTTCCAGAGACTCTGTGCCTGCACCTGTGCTGCGTGATGTGGGTGCTCATGGGTTTCCGTTGCCTTTGCTGTGAGGATCCAGCTGAACTTGAACTCTTTTTTTATTGGTACTTAGGGAGAGGTCTACAGGGTGTTCAGGGTCTCACTACTAGCCAGACTCATAGTGATCTGCCTGTTTACAGCCTCCCAAGAGCCGGGATTACGGGTATGCGCCACCATGCCCAGTCTCAGCTGCCATCTCAGCACACCCCGGGGGTGGGGCTGGCACCGGGGTGCTTACAGGCGCTTTAGTCGGCTGAGCTATTTGGCTGCCCTGAACTTGAACTCTTGACACTGATGGCACAAATAAAATGCGGGGTGGTTGGCGATCACAGGGCTGCCCTTTGCTGTTTGTCTTTACACACAGAAGTCAGCAGGGCCACATGTGACCGTGTGTGATTTTAACTTCACTTGCTTCTAGTCTTTGGGGCTTCCGCGCACATCTATAATGTGTTCTACAGCTCTTGGAACCTGACCTTAGATTTTATTTTTCAGTTCTCGTAATGATTTTTAAAATATTCTAATATATGTCTTCAAAGACCCCGATCGATATGCCAATGGTGGTGAAATGACAGAGTGCCGCGCTATTCCTCTGTAATTTAAACATGATTAGCTGATGAAGTTATGATCAATATACCACGGGAAGATAAATTAATTGATAGCACCCTTTCAGGATGATAAGGCGCCTATTGGAGGTGGGAGGTAACTAATGAAGCTGCTGCTTCTCTCTGGAGCCATTTTTTACATATCACATTTTCACTTTATCATATTTATACTGTCATTCATTTGCGTGGACACCATAAGCTGCGGACAAACCAGTTCCTTATTAAAACTGTGTTCATTTGGAAAAGAAATGATCTGAGCGCTGTGAGGCTTGGTCTGCAGTCTGACCTCTGGTCAAGGGAGCTGGCGGACCCTCTCCTGGGCATCTTCGGGACAGCGACACCCTGGGCAAAGACAGGACTGAGAATCACCAGACGTAATTACAGCTCCTCCTGAAGACGCACATCCACTCAAATAAAAACTGTAGTTACTCTCCTGCAGTGACACCTATTGGTGTAGGAAGAGTTTTCTAATCGTTGACTTCCTTTCTAATTAAATTCAATATGCTTTATCAGTGAGCCTATTTGCCAAAAGAAGGTATGGCTGGTTGAATTCAGATTTGTATTGATTAAGATAAACTTCCAGTGTGTGTGGTAATATGTTTAAATAAAAAAAGGTCTTTCATGTAATTACTTGTGCTGAGTATAACTCTGTGCCATGGCTTATACAGAATAATTCTTTAGGCAGTACAAAAAAAAAAGAAAGAAAAGGAATTCCGACTTTCGTGAGGGTTTAAGTTTGCTGTGGTAGTTAGGATTGTGGGTGCTCTGAGTAACTGCAAAGCTCACTTTGTGAGGACAGTGCGTGGTGTCATGGTGTCCGGCGCTCCCCTGGCCGGTTCCTTCTGTGTCCTGCACCACCGAGCATGGCTGCTGGGGCCACTGACATGTGCATGCATTTGGGCAGATACAGGGTAAAAACTGGGGAGGAGCTGGTGGAGGGCAAGGGCGGCCTGCTCTGGGCAGGAGCTCGGGAGGCTGCCGTGCGGCACTTCCTTCCGCTCCTGTCCCATTGGCCAGCATGTGCTTTCAGAGCTGCTCTGACCTGGGGACGAGGGGTATTCTGGGAACTGTGACCCGTGGCCAGGTGCCCAAGCGAGAATCATCCCGGGGCTCACTCCCCGGCCCTGCTGCTTCCCATCACCGGAAACCAGCTTCACATTGCTTCCTTTGTCTCTGTGTCCCCAGTGGCCCAGAAGATCGTAGCCACCAGGAAGAAGCAGCAGCTGTCCATCGGGCCCTGCAAGTCCCTGCCCAACTCACCCAGCCACTCCTCCGTCTGCTCTGCCCAGGTGTCAGCCGTGCACATCAGCCAGGTACGCCGGGCTGCAGGTGGCAGCACGGGGCAGTGTTTGCAGGGGCGACCGACTGAGTCCTCTCCAACTTCACAGCATGCTTGTAATGGGCTTCGCATTGCCTTTAGAAACTGCTGTGGCCACGTGGCTTTTATGGGAATCATTCTTTAAGGTTTGTAGTCCCCGTGCCTCTTGAGCCATGAGGCCTGCCAGTGCAGGGGCAGTGCCAGGTGTGTGCTGCTGTCACTGCTGTTGATTTAAATCCCCCTGCCCAGCTCTGCTTGGAGGTTGAACCATTCTGAGTAAGTCTGAACGTCGAGCTCACCTAGGCCTGGGCTCCGCAGCAGCGTTCAGCTGTAATTACCACTCCCTTGGGCCCCGTAGGAAGTAGGTCTTCCCAGACAACATTTTGCTAAATTATTTACTTGGAAGTGGGTGATATAATTGTCACTTCGAAGAAGCGAACCAGAAGCTGTGAAGGAAACTACGGGCTTTGTTTTGCTCGTCCTTGTTTTCTCATGGGCGTGTCTCGCAGAGGGTGCTGTCAGGGCTTTTTCCCAGGCAGGGAGGCCGCGGCATGGCGGTGGGCGGCTGCCTTTGCAGCTGGACTCTGCTGCTGCGTGGTCCCTAGTGTCCGCGTCCCCCCTGGTGCACCTCTCACTTTTCTGTGGAGTGTGACTCACTTGTTCACCGCAACACTTGAATTTCCAAGGATCGTTGTCAGAATTAGCTGTGGTTCCAGCAGGAACAGCCTGTCAGGTCCAAATCTGTTCAAGAAGGGAGAAGGAACCACAGAAGCCGTTTAGTTAAATCAGCTGCTTGGTTTTTCTGGAGAAAAAAAATAATAGCTTTCTTACCTCTTAGAATTTTTAGGCGATGGCGCCCTTCATAGCAGTCACTGTCAGACAAAACTCGGCTATGAGCTGAGGTTGCGTGCTAGGGTTAGACTGTGAACAAGCGCTCGGTGCTGATGCCAGGGCAGAGCTCCTGGCCTGCTGCTCCTGAGCTGCCTGCGTGTTGGCCGCGACCCCACGTTGGTCGACCTGCCGCTCTAGGAGCCTGCTGTTCATAAGACCTCATTCTCCTTTGTTGCAGACGAGCAATGGAGGAGGGAGTTTAAGTGACTACTCCTCCTCTGTCCCGTCCACTCCAAGCACCAGCCAGAAGGAGCTCCGCATCGACGTCCCTCCCACTGCCAACACCCCGACTCCCGTCCGGAAGCAGTCCAAGCGCCGGTCCAACCTTTTCACGGTGAGTGTCAGACCTGGGCCAGCACCTGAGCAGGATGCACTGAATTCCAGAGGACTGGTCCACTTGCTGAGCTGGGGCCAGAGTGCCTCTGCGGGAGGTGTCTAGGGGCCCCCAGGCTTCTGAGGGGCCTTTGTGGCCTTGCTTTGAGTCCTCCTGCCAGTAACATTAGGTAGATGACTTCCAGTAGATTGGACAAAAGCAGTCGCAGGACACCAGGTAGATCGGGAGGGAAGTGTTTTGATGCCACAGCGCAGATGTTCACCTCATCTGCTTAAATGGCACATGGTGGAGGTGCCTCACAGCCCAAATCCTCATGATGTGAGGGTGGAAGATGTTGCCCACGTGGCCATCCTGCTCCATGGAACACCTGAGGTGGGGCCGGTGGTGGAGCAGGGTGCACTACACACACACGCACACGCACACACACACACACACACACACATGGGCACACACACACGGGCACACACACATGCTCCTCTCTCTCTTCTCTCTTTCCCTCTCTGTCTCTCTCAGCCTGCTCACTTACACTCCTGCAGTGGGCCTGAGAGGGCAACCAGGAGGGGGCACTTAGCACAGTGAGCAGCTGGGGGCGCAGGGCCAGCCTCTGCTCCTGCCCCCGGTGACCCCCAAGAGTGGCCTGGGAGAGGACAGCCAGCCTCTGACACCTGCACAGAGCCAATTTTGCTGCTTGTAAAGGTTTTTGTTCTATGAAAGAAAGAACAAGCAAGTAGGGGTTATCTATGGAGGCAGGCCCCCTACACAGGGACCAGCACACCCCTGTCCCCACCCTCTGAAGGGGTAGTGTAGGAGCTGGGATACGCCACAAAATAGTGTGCATGACCCCAGCACCAGAAAACTGCCACCCCTGCTGGCTCGTATTGGAGACCACTTTATTTTCAAGAAGGAAGAATGAAAGTAATAAGCCTGCACATCCATATCTTCTTAGTGTCCGCTCGCCACAGGCGCTGGTTTTGCTCAGTGAGTGGGAGGATTAGTCATGGCTAGAGTTGGCCGCATTTGTGAGAAAGAAGTGGGACCTGAGTGGGGGGGTCTGCACAGTAGGAGGCTGGGGAGAGGGCACATGTGGGCACGTACCTCAGCAGCATCCAGGAGGCTACACTGGCACAGGCCATGTGGGCAGGTGCCAGCGCCAGTGGAAGCACTGCTGCAGCGCTGGACGTGGCTGCTTCTCACGACCCGTCCACACCAAGGCTGCCTGCGAGTCTGTGCTGGCGGTGTGCTCCTCTTCTCCCTGATGTCGGCTCTCATTGGGGACAAAGTTCCTGTGCAGATGGGATCCCGCTGCCCAGCTCGAGCAGGGGATCGGGAGTTGGGGCTGGTGAGAGAGCTTAAAGTGCAGATGGGCTGGACCGGTACAAGCCCCAGGCCAGAGCCACGCACCAGCGCTCTCTGGATGGGGCTGGTGGGGGTGGCGAGAGCACGGTGTGAGATCCTGAGCATTCTTGAGGTGAAGATCTCAGAACAGGAACTCCACTAGATGTCAGTGTCATCCAAGGAATGAAATGAAGGCAAATTAGTTTTGAAATCTATAGCCGTTAAGGAGCTGTTCTTACTGTTACCCATTTGCTTCAGTCCTCAAATAGGTAAAATTCTAGTCTTGGTCCCTGGGTCATGGTCCAGTGGGAGAGAGAGAGGCATCCAGATGCAAATAGTCAGGGTGGGTGGAAATGCACGTGGCTTGGGTCTGTGACATCTAAGGAAAGCACCATAGGCTTGTTTTTTTTTTTTAACATATTTCTTACAGGGTCTCACTGTTCATCTTGGACTCATAGTGATCCTCCTGTTTTCAGCCTCCTCTGCACTGGGATTACAGGTGTGCGCCCCCAGGCCCAGACTCAGTTGCAGGCTCTGCGCACCTGGGGGCAGGGCTGGCATGCCTTTTGGTGTCAGGATCAAAGCCCGGTCCCTGCGCTTGCCTGAGCTGTCTTGCCAGCCAGTGCCCACGTCACCTCTCAGTACCATTCTTGCAGAGTTCATACAGTAGGCCGGGAAGGGTCACACAGCACTTTGGACTCACGTGTTCTGCTTGCAGATGCTGCTGTGTGCGTAGACAGGTCTTTTTACAAATGGATCATGTACACCGTATGTGAAGTGGCATAAACCTAAAATCTCTCCAGAGATTACGTGTCACCTTCATAGCAGGAGTTACATCTCACTGACAAAAATCTATCTTACTTTGCTTCTTTCTTTGAGAAAAAAACACTTTTGTAAACAAACAGAAGATTATGCACTTATCCTGGTTTTGTGGTCTGATCTTTACAGCAGATAGTTTAGTGGCCCCAGTTTACATGCAGTTGAGCTATTTTATTGGAGAACATATTCAAATATAGGGAAATAAAAAAAAAGTATGTGTGTTCTCGCTACGTGGCTCCTCACATACAGACCTCGTCGGTTGCTGTGGCTGCCACCACGGCTCCTTAGCTGCCATGGCTCTTTAAGAATGAAGCAAACCAGAAGCAGAAACCAGCTTCCCCGGAGCTGCCGTCCTGCCCCTCTTCAGGGAGGGGTGATGCCCAGGACTTCGCGTGCGGTATCTGTGTCTTGCGCGCCTGCGTCCTCAAGCACCCCATACTCCTTGCCTGTCTGCGCTGTGTGACCACGCCGTGGCTGACGTGATGTTTTCCAAAGCTTGCCAAGTCAGCAGCTGGCTTTAAGCAGAGCTAAGCCTGCCGGTAGCCATACAATGTGAGAAACAGAGAGCCACCTGGAAAAAACAAGATAGGAAGGTTTGCCATCTAAGTAGAATTGCTTGACTGGTGCTCTGGGCTTCCCTGGAGGAGAGCCCAGGTGTGGCAGGTCCCGTGGGCCTTGGTCTTGCCTGGAAGGGAGAGGGAGCAGTGTCCGCGGGTCCTGAGGGCCCTCCTCAGCGAGGCTGCTGCTGGTATCCCAGCAGGTGTCAACGGAAGGGTCTTTAGGGCTTCCTGCACCTTGTGAGGGGAGGAGAAATGCTGTTTGTAGAGCGGTCGGTGCTGTGAGGTGCCTTACCCCTCCCTTGCCCATGTTGGCGTTGCTGGAGGCTGAGCAGCCTCGCCAGCCTGGGATTTTCCCTCCAGACCCTCTGTGTTTCTGGCAGGACAACAGGCCGGATGCAGGACACGATCGCTCCTGAGGCACAAGTGGGCACCGGGAGCATGCAGGTTCCAAATGGGGCAGGAAGACACTGAGCCCTCACCAGGGACTTTTAGGTACCGGAGTCTTGTATGTCCCCTGGACCTAGCCTCGTTGTTTCATTCTGTCTTCATGGATGTAACTTGTGGCTAAAGCAGTTACAGAACTTACAGCAAACCTTTCCTCTTCACCTCCGCTCTCACTCAGAATTTTATTTTTATGAGTCTTATCATCAGGACGTGATAGTTGTTAGGAAATCTTTGCAATTTCATTCATCTCTTAGGACTGAATATTGAGCCACGGTGCCTTGTATTCCTTTCCAGTGCTAGGAGTTCAGCCCAGGGCCCTCGCACTGACCTCTGCCCCAGCCCTTTTATTTGTTCATTACTGTCAGGCCGGGTCTCAGTAAGTCCCCGGCTGGCCTGGACTTGGGATCCTCCTGCCATGGCCCCCCAGGTGCTGGGGCTACAGGCATGCGCCCGCGCCCATGGCACTGTGGGTCTTCGCCACTCACATGCCAAGCTGTGGGAGGCAGCGGCCGTGGCCCTTCCTTCCTGCTGCTGGTGGAATCTGAAGCCTGCGCCGAGAAAGGGCGGCTGTGGGGACAGATGTGCCGCCTTGGGGAGGATGTTAGCATTTTTTTTCAATGTTTGTTTTGTTAATTATTCTGGTTAACAGAGAATAATAGAGATGGATTTACAAATTTAGAAACTTAGAATTCATAGAATTCCTGGAAGATTATTGATGGTCTTTGTCAATTTAGTTTTTTTAAAAATCTATCAGTGAGCTGAAGCTTAGGTCATACCTGGAGACCACAAGTGTCAGCTTCCCTGGAACTGTGGCAGGAGGCTCTGCGTAGTTCTGGCTGTATGTTACTCATGGAAGCATTAATGAAAACCCCACACGGCAGCGGAAATTCATGCCGAAGTCTTGGTACACATCTCCGCCTCCCCACCAGCCCAGAGGGGTAGTGTTTTCCTTGTTGCTTTGTATGGCGCAGCCTCTCCCGGGGAACTTGTTCCATCTCCTGCCATCTTTTCCTGTCCTAAAGAAGAGAGGCAGCCACCGCCTGGCACAGCGTAGGTGCCGCGCGGTGACTTGAGTGCCGCTCCTCGCTGACTATGAGTGGCTCTTACCGCAGCAGCGCCCGCGGCTGCTTCCCGGCCTCCACCCTGATTTTGGTGGACGCTGCCCCCGGGGTTCCAGGCCCGTCCCAGGAGCCCTTCCTTTACCCTGCCCTGTGGTGTCCATTTCCCCTCTCCACTGTTGTCTTTAAGCACTGGTGCGCCATCCCACGTTGCCTTGCAATGGGATTTCATCAGCCGTTCTGTGCGGCGCCGGACACCAAGCCTCGTTCCATATATCATCTCAGATTTGAAAAGCACATGAAAATGTTTCTCCATTTCCAATATTGCGTGAGTAATGTTCCCATTGAAAAGTAATGGAGTGAAGGTGTCGCTTGTCAGCACCGTTATTAAGGAGGACGAGTCTCAGATCTTTCTCTCATAATAAAATAAATCTGTCAGAAAATCATCCTGCTCACACTTCCTCGTGCCATCGGGAGAGGGGACTTGCTTGTGGTGCTCCTGTGGCAGGGTCAAGGTGTGCAGGGGGCCGTGGCCTGGCTGGCCACGGGCGGCCACCCTCCTGCCCCCTCCGGCCACCAGCCCAGTAGTCCCCTCACAGACATCCTTGCAGACAGCTGGTGCATGAACTTGGCAAACAAACAGAGCTGCTTCTCATCCCCAGTCACTGATGTTTTGAGAAAGAGAGAGTTTCAGCATTTTCCCCGTTATCATTGGTTGTGGTACGTACACTAATTTAACTTCGAAGTCACTGTGTTCTAACCACCCAGCAGCAATATAAGCAAACATCGTCCACACCTTGCTACTAATCAGGGGTATGCTGTTACCTCTCACAGTTGGCTAGTAATATTTTTTAAATCATTCAAGACATTAATTAAATATGTACATTTGTGGAGTCGGTTTTTGAAACAAGCAGCCAGGAGCCCTTTTCCTCCTCGGCTCTATTAAGTGCAGCTTTTGAATGTGTGTTCCTGTTGGGCGTTACTTTCTTAGATGGTCCATTGGTTTCTAGTAATTGAATTCTGAACTCTTTAAAAAAGAATTAAAAGATAATTTTGCAGTGGAAAAGTCCAGAGGAAAGTTTAGAACGTTCTCCATAGATCGGTGCGTCCATGCGGGGAGCCGCCTTGGAGTCTGCCGGTGTGCGCGCGCCCGGCCCCAGGCCTGGTTTCCACATCCGGGTTGGTGGGGAGTGAGCCCAGAGGCAGGCCGCGTCCATTAGCGAGGCCCTTCCCCAAATGCTAACTTTGCTTTGCTTTGCAGTCTCGGAAAGGGAGTGACCCAGACAAAGAGAAGAAAGGCCTGGAGAGCCGCGCGGACAGCATCGGGAGCGGACGAGCCATCCCAATTAAACAGGTACGCGGCCCCCTCCATGCCCGGCCGGACGCACGCACACCTCGGGTCGGCCAGGAGGGTGCGCCCAGCACCGGGTGGGTTTGATGTGCTGTGTTGATGAATGTCGAAGTCACTCACTTGACATCAATTAGAAGAGGTTCCTGTGAGTATTAAAATAGGATCATTAGAATAAGAAGACGAAGTGTGACAAACAGACCTAATGAAGTGCAGTCTGCCCGCCTGCATATGGAGTGCGCTTCCAGGCAGCGCTGGCTTCAAAGGCTGCCTTTGTAGCCCAGCTTTGATTGGGTTGCTGGCCGCCAGGCGGCAGGGGTAAATCAGATCGCTGTACAAGAGCCCCTTGTGATCACAGGAATGGCCCGGCGTGGCCCTAATTTGCTCTCGCAGACGGACATCTGAACACTGTTTCAGGCTGGTCTGCAGCAGCGAGGCAATTAGTTGTGATAATCATAGCCTGCACGTCAGCTGCTCGCTCTTGTTTGTAATTTGCTAATGAAGGAATTGTAACTTTGATTAGGTTCAGTTTCATTTAGACCTTATTATATAAAGGAACATTTACAGCGGTAATGTGGGGCCTTAATTAAACTTCCTCATTACACAACAGGACTCGGATTCAAGCATTTGTTTTGGCCTCTGTTGCTAGCCTGAAATAGGATTTCATTAGCCCAGAAACCGGATGCTGAATGACTTCATGTCTGCAGGGGGAGAAGAGGTAGCATTCACACGTGACGTATTCGGGTGTTTTATTTCTGAGGAGAAACAAGAATAAAGCGTGCAGCCCCTCACCCTGGCCTCTGGAAATGTCATCTTTTAGTTTGTCAAAGAAAGCCGACTGGTGTAGAGTGTGTTCTGTTTGAGTAAAAAGAGGCGGGACAAAGCCAGCAGGCAGGATGAAGGCTGCGCCTCCCAGGCCAGCCGCGGAGTGTGAGCCTGGCGGGTGATCTGTTCCCCGCCTCCGGGACACCAGGCACCAGCTACCCACAGAGAGGCGAAGTCCTGGGACAGAGACAGCCCAGTGGTGTCAGCACTGGAGATCTCACCCACTGGAAATAAACAGGCTGCGGCCTGCTTGCTCTAGCTGGAGGCAGGGCAGTGTCAGCTGGAAGCCAGTGGGAGAGAGGGTTTAGGTGGGCCACAGGCCCTTGGGGGAGAGCAGAGTGGGGGCTGCAAGGGGCTTTTGCACCCCACTGGGCAGCTGCAGGACTCAGCCCCCTGCCTGCATAATGAAGGGACAAGAAGGCTTCTCTGTGCATGTTCAGATGCCAGTCGACAGATGTGAGGGAGAGCACAGGCCCCAGTATGGGAAATTCTGTTCCTTGTATCCCTAACTGCAAGACACTTCCCCTGCGCTGGTGATACACGCATGTTCACCATCGATCCAGTGCTTTAGAGGTTCGTGCAGAGTTCTTTCTTGCTCATTTTTTTAAATAACCCAACTCTTAAGATAATTTTAAAGTATAATTTTTATGTCCTAGATGTTACATCACTTAGAATTAGGACAATTATTTAACTTTGTGTGTGTGTGTGGTCTAGAGCACTGGTGCTGGCATGGTGGCCTGCGGGAAGATTAAAACAGCGCAGGCAGTTCCCCTGTTGCACGTGTTGGGGACGGGGGACTCCTAGCTTGCTGGCACTTCTGTGAGCTCCTCCCACGCTAATGCCCTCATCAGGCTTTGCAGGTGAGACATGGAGTACCTGTGCAGATCAGAGCCGACCCTGGTGAGCACTGCCCAGGCCTTGAGCTTTACCCTCTTCGTGGTCTGGTTTCCTAGGCAGCTCTGTGCACAGGGAGCTTATTACACCCCCATGGGCCTCTGTGTGCTGTGGGCTACCCAGCCCACACTGCTACAGTGCCAGGTGCTGCCAGCCTCAACCTCCACCTCTGCGAAATGGGGAACCAGAGGTTGTCTGAACCCCTTGACACATTCCTATGGGGTGATTTTACAGAAAATGTTTCAATTCTAACAAAATTGGAGTTTCAGATGGGTGCTACTCAGGGCGCCCTTGGGAACTGCTTCCTGGGTATGCTGTGCCTGGAGGCCGGTTTGTGATGCCCCTCCATGCCGGCTGTGCCCTTGTTTGTAGAGCACAGATCATGTGAGAGAGACTGAGCCCCTTGCCCCCCTAGTGTGATGATGACCATGAACATGAGACGGTGACTGGCAGGCACGTGCAGCAGCCCCTCCCAAGTATTCCAGGAACCCACACTTCACGTGCTGCGGAATTGAGCACTTGGGGGTGTGCCTATGATTTCCGTGTACTGCACACTGCCTTCCATTTAACTTCAGCCTTGCGTGATGGAGATGGTTATGTTGTGCTGATCTCAGATACAGCTTGGAGAAAGCATCTGCGTGTTCTGAGCCAGTCACAAAAGCCCACAGAAAGCTTCAGAAGCAGAGGTCCAAGCGCTAGATGGTGTGAGCCCTGCCTTCAGGCCAAGAATGCCCCATAGAGGAAACCTGCTGGGCTGTGGCTGCAGTAGCACGCTTCTCCAGCGACCTGCGGGTGTGCACCCCTGTTGGCAGCTGGGAGAGCTCTTCTCCCCTGTGCATCATCGTAGCAGGCAGCAGAATCTCTGTGCCCGCTTCAGCCTGCACTCAGGAGTCCGCCCCATGGCTGGGCAGTGCACTGGCCAGCAGGTCCTTCTCTTCTGGATAGAGGTCTTGCTTTAGAAGCTCACAGCTTCCTGCAGCTGGTGGTGGCTGGGGCTTTGACCGCTCTGCTCCCCGCATGCCTCCTTATCCCCACCCCTGCGAATCTTCTACCCATGGGATGTGAACATTTGGGACAGGGATGTGGGGGTCCACACTCCCCGTTACTAACATTTATACAGATCGGACGTGTAGCAGCAGATCATTTTAACCATTTCCCTTGATGATTTACAGCTCATTTGTTTGAGAAGCAAGGCTTTTACCCCAGTATGGGGCCGAGTGGAATCATGGTAGTCGGTGACTTCTCTTTCTCCTCCCAATTAGGGATCTCTCACTGAGAACAGGATTTGTCTCCCGGAACCTAAGTTCATATGTTTTGGACCTGGACCCGCCTTGCACTTTTGCTCCCTTCCAGGGTCCTGGGCACACTTGGTTTGGAGAGTTCCCTGACTCTGTTACTAACAAGATAAGGTCTGTTCAAATAAAAATTAAAAAGCAAAGCAAGAAAAATAAAAGCCAGAGGCCCGGCTCAGCGGCAAGTGGGCTTGTCACGTATTAATTTTTCATTGCTGTGGAGAGTTGTACATACATAATCACTTGATTGCAGTGGGAGTTAGGGAGCTCCTGCGGTGTCATTTGCATAAATCTTGTTAAGTCAATGGCAGTTAATGAAGTACAAATGAGCCCGGAGAAGGTGACATGCAAATCGTGGGTGGCAGATGGGAGGTCTGTTTGGGGGACGGCAGCTGTGTGCGCTCCTTTCTTTCTTTCTTTCTTTCTTTCTCTTTAGCATTTTTTAATCTCTATATTTGACTGCAGACACAGCCATAAGCCTTGGCCTCTCCCACTCCCCTGACGCGGCCGGATCCTGACCCAGCGTGACAGTGACTGCGGGGTCTCATCTCCCACTCAGCGGTGGGCATCTGACTTTTTAAAAACCTGATCAGTCCATCTTGCCCTGTTTGAACGTGTATTCCAGTTGGCAAGGGTGGCCGCGTAGGACTTCCTCCCATACAGAGTCACTGCAGGCAGAATGTGGCCTCCAGATGTGCCGGGCAGAAGCACCGTCTGGGCTCTGCTTTTGCCTGGGGGCCTTTGCTTTCCTCTTGGGACAGCCAACTATGTACACTGTCATTCCCATCTGGGCTCAGAGTTGGGCCCCATGGTGGTTGCCAGCATGGTGAGCAGCAGAAATATGGAAAGTGGCCATTGCTCCCTGGCAAAGACCCCAAGCCGGCAGCCCAGGGGCCTCATGCCCTGCTGACCTGCGGCTCGGGTGTCCTGCCAGTGGGAGGTGCTGGCACGACTTACACTGAGGTGTTAGGCTTTCTAGGCAGAGACCTGCGTCCGCCACCACTATAGGAGCCTTGGGCTCATCCTTCGATCATCCGCAACTCTCCAGGAGGAGCAGATCTCTGTACTGAAAATGTAGGCAGAGGTGCGGGGAGCTGTGAGCCCCAGAGCAGCCATGGTGGGCGCATGCTGGGACACCCACTCCAGGGCCGCCTGCGCTTGGCATTTTGAGACCTCTCCTGGGTGGCTCCCCAGTCCTGCCGAGGACCTGTGACGGGGCATGCTTGTTCTTGTGAAGCCCCAAGGCTCACTCGCCGCCGCGGGGCTGAAGCATCCCAGGAAAGCTTTCTTTATGCCTTAAGTTTGACCTTAAGCCCAGAGGTCATGGCCACCCTGATTGCGGTCAGTAGTCTGGGAGCAGCTGTTTCTGGCAGCCGCTAGAGGCTACCCGAAACTTTGCGCAAAGCACTCCTCTCACACTGCCACTGGGCCTTGAACCGTCCTCGAGCTGAGCACAGATGTGATTCCTCATAGAGTAGAAAGTGGTGGACTGGGGAGATAGATGGGCAGTCTAAACACCTGGATGGCAAGTGTAAGGACCAGGGCTTGCTCCCCAGTACTACATGCTGTGCTTGCTCTTGAACACTGGGCATGCTGAGCCAGCCACTGAGACCAGGCATGGTGGTGCAAGCCTGTAATCCCAGCACTGGGGAGGCTGAGACAAGAAGACCACTATGAGTCTGAGCTTCATAGTGAGGCTTTGCACCAGAGAGACAGGCAGATAGATGATAGATAGATAGAATCTTAAGAAAGTGGTGATCATCGCAGAAGTGAAAGCCCTTTGGAGTTAACCCCCTGCTCAAAGGGCGCAGGCCACTTACCTGTGTTTTCTGGTCCTTGGGTCAGCTCACAGGTGCATTGTGTGGCACGGGCAGGAGGAAGGGAACTAGTGACCGCTTCTGACATGGCAGGCGAGGCAGGCACTGCCAGTGCTGAGCCCACTGCTGTCTCAGCTGCTACGTGCTGCCTCCCAGAGGACATGAACTGGAAGGCAAGCCTGGAGCTTCACCAAGAGCAGGACGGAAGCTGGCCACAGCGGGCTCTGCTTTCCAGCAGCAGGCAGAGTGTGAGCCGGGTAGGGATGCCTCTCCCAGGTGGACACAGGACTCTGGAGAATGTCCTGCACCCTTGTGCAGCTCTGCCTTGCAGAAACTGGAGAGGGGCGGCTTCACACAGAGGCACAGTGAGGAGGGCCCTGCCCGGCAGGGGTCCACTTGCCACTGTGCTGGCTTTACCATGCCTGAAGCCGGCTTCCTACATGGGAGCCACTGTCCTCCCTTCCATGTTGGGAGCCCTGTGGAGTTCCCCGGAAAGCAGAGCCACGTTGCAGGGCCACCAGCACAGGGGCCCACCCTGTTCCCCAGCCAGATGTAGGGCTTCCCTTCATCTCTTCTTTGTTGTCAGGTGTTGGGCCCAGGACTTTTGCTCTGAGCTGTACACTAGTGACCTGTGTGTTTGAGTTTAGGGCAAGCTTTAGCTAGGCGACAAGTTGCCCAGGCTGGCCTCACACTTGCCGCACTGCCTCCTTGCCTCCCCAGGGCCTGCACCGTCGTTCCCACCTCCCTTTCTTAGTCTGCCTCCCCAGGGCCCAGTGGTGGGTGACTGTGCCCTGTTGGGGCTCACAGCCGCGTACCAAGGCTGGTGACGGCTCAGGTCAGACGCTGCCGTCAGGGTGCCAGCTGCCCTTTCCTGTGACAGGAGCCAGGCCGCTGGCGGCTGGTCACTTGCCCTGTGGTTGGTTGGCCAGAACACACACCCTGACTTGGTGCAGACTCAGCCCTCCAGGCCCAGGGGGTGGGGATTGCGAGACCAGGGCCTGGGCGGGGCTGGTGTCTGGTGGAGCTCCTTGCTCCCCACCGAGGCGTCCTTGACCACCCCTCCATGTGCGCTCCAGCATACCTGCCAGCTCCCCTTGAGAGGACCTGCGTCCCCTTGGCGTCCCCTTGGCCAGGCCCCACCCAGAGGAGTCAGCTTCCTGCCTCCGGAGGGTCCCATTGCAGATGGGGCCTCTGACCCAGCTCCAGCAGGCTAGCAGCAGAGGGCGCTAGGAGCACAGCCCTGTGGGGCCCAGAGGGCCATCTGTCATGTGCTTCTGTCCTGGACCTTCCTGGTGCTGCGAGGTAAGGCCACTCCTGCCCAGCTTGTTCGGCAGCCTGAGGACCCGTTGTAGGAGGCGCACACGGTGCAGGCACTGCCGCGCACCGGCCTAGGTTGTCACCAGATGCTGTGCTGCCCCGTGCAGTGACGTTCTGAAGCAGTGGCTGTGTGGCTCCTGAGGTTCTTTGGCCTGCTAAAGTCGTTCCTGCCCCAGGGCAAACAAGGATGCTCTCTGACGGTCCCACAGTGACATCGCCCCGTCTGCTGCTACGCTCTTTTAACCTTCCTCAGCATGAGGCAGCACCTGACAGTGTCACTGTTTGAAGACTGAAAGATCGAATTCTGCTGTGACCACATAGGCCCGTCGGCACAGCACGCTCCGTCCCTGTTCAGAGGTTTCAGTCCTAATGTAGCCCCTGGATTGGATCTGAAAAGCAGCCCTCCTGCCCGTTGATGGTGTACACCTGTAATCCCACTAGTCAGGAGGCTGAGACAGGAGGATTGCCTTGAGTCTAAGGCCAAAATAACTGTAGCAAGACCCTGTCTCAAAAAAGGAAGAAAGGAGGGAGGGAGGGCTGGCAGAACAAAGGAGAGAAGTCCAGGATAGGCGTGCTTGTGCTGCAGGTACCCAGTCCTAGGGTTTCTCTGAGTTTCTCGTTTGTTTTTGCTGTATTGGGAATGGAACTGGGGCATTGCACAGAGCCTCTTCCTAACTTGAGGCAGGGTTCTGCGATGTTGCCTCCGCTGCCAGGAGTTCAGGATTGCAGGCGCGAGCATGTGATCCAACTCCAGCCATGGGGTTTGTCTTAAACATGGCTCTCCTTTCGGCCTAGGTAGGTAGGTAGGTAGGTAGGTAGGTAGATAAGACAGACAGACAGATAGGGGAATGCCCACATTGTCTTGTGCTTTTACTGATTTATCTTAGGCAGAAAAGATGATGCCCAGACTGATCTTCACCCCTGAAACAAAACCGTGCCAGGAGCACAGACCCTGTGCCAACTCAGCAGCTTCCCACCCAAGCTTAGAATTGCAGCACCTGTCAGACCTCGTACACGCTGCAGATTCCGCGTGGATGCAGGGGCCCCCGGGGTGCCCGAGCAAGTCTCATGATGCCATCCTGCCTCACCTCTGTGTCACCCACTGCTTCCTGAGCAGGGCCCTCTTACACTCCCTGCGGTCCTGGGCACAGGTCCAAGCCAGGGAGAGGAGTGCAGAAGCAGATGCCGAACCTGCTGGCATCCTTATCTGGACCCTCCCTTTGGCTTCCAGAGTTGTGACAAAATCACTTTATTTTGCTCAAGCCACGCAGCCTACGCTATTTTGCCGTGGCATCCTAAACTGATGGAGCCAGGACAGGGGTCAATAGCCTGTCTCTGGAACCTAACTCAAGGAAAGATCTGGACCATTTGAATATCCAGCTGTTTCCCAAACAGAAATTACTGGGTTCTCCAGCTCTTTACAGAGCAAGGACAGTAAAGCCTTGGGTCACGAGTAACTTCTGCCAGTGTTCTCCAGGACAAGCAAATGTCTTACTTGACAGATGAGCGACCCCTTGCAATACTGGTAGCACGTGACACTGAAGGTCACGTGGTCACAGCTGAGCCCATAGTTCCCCTCGCTGTGGAGCTATGTGGGTAAACCATCTCTTATGTGTGAGCTCAGTCTCAGGCCAGAGCTTTTGGCAGGAAACGGCGATTTCCAGAATAACAGGAGGTCCCCATAGCTGTCACCAGTGTATCTTTCATCACGTCAAAGCCCCTGTGGGCGAGCCTGTGCGTTACCTTGCAAGTACAAGCTCGGGAATGGTTGGCTTCATTCTGGGTCAGGCTGCCTGCAGGTGTGGAGCTTGTCCTCGGCTGTCCACATCCACACGGTGCGCCACTGTATTGGGGCTGGCGTCCACACGCATAGAGAGTAGCTCCAGTGCAGCAAAGGGTCTCAAAGACAGGCAGTGAGGGTGGGACAACTGTGGTGGAGCTGAAGGAGGAAATGAGCAAGACAGGCAAGCAAGGTGAGTACAGAGCTACGAGATTCTGTAAGAGGTCTGTGATGTCCAGGAAGAAATGAGGGGGCTAAGGGCCGGTGAGATAGCTCAGTGGGCTAAGCTCCTGCTTGGGAAAGTGCAGGAACCAGAGCTTGATTCCTGGGCCCACATCCATGTCAGCCCTGCCCCAGGGTGCACTGAGCCGGTGGTGTGCACCTGTAATACCATCACTTGGGAGGCTGAAAAGAGGAGGATCACTCACTACAAGTCTGAGCTGCGTAGTGAGACCCTGTACCAAATACATAAAAGAAGAGGGAGGGGACTGGGTACAGCAGACTGAGTCAGGAAAGTATCA
The DNA here is from genome assembly GCA_004027165.1 of Ctenomys sociabilis. Classification (NCBI taxonomy): domain Eukaryota; kingdom Metazoa; phylum Chordata; class Mammalia; order Rodentia; family Ctenomyidae; genus Ctenomys; species Ctenomys sociabilis. The sequence continues at coordinate 62,429 of PVKA01000478.1, read as the reverse complement.
AGGCCATGGCCATGTGTTGTGGAGAATGTTGGAAAGTTGCTTCAGGTTTGGTTAAAGGAGAAGCAGCTGGCAGATGAACGTGAACAAGAATGTTACCTGCAAGAAGGCGAAGAAGAGCAGGGCGTGGTGGCGCAGGCCTGTAATCCCAGCACTCGGGAGGCTGAGGCAGGAGGATTGTTGTGAGTTCGAGACCAGCCTGAGCTCAAAGTGAGCTTAAGGCCAGCTTGAACTGCATAGTGAGACCCTGTCTCAAAAAAAAAAAAAGAAGGCGAAGAAGGAGTGTGCCGACCTCCGGGGTGAGCTGCCCGGTACCTCGACAGAAAACAAAGAAGGCACCAAGGCAAGCAGGGATGGCACAGCACCTTGAGGAGGAAGAGTGGCGTTCCAGCTGTGGTAAGGCCAGGAAGGCTGTAGGATCAGCCGCCGAGGCAGCTGGGGCCTTCGCTGCCGAGGTCCAGAGGCTCCTGGCTTCCAGATGTTCTCTGCTGGGCGAGTTTTTAATTGTGATCAGATGGTGCATTTGGGAGAAAAGAAGCCAAAAAGAACCCACTTTACAGAAGGTGAGAATACAGTGAAAGGCTGTCTCACCCTCGTGTTTTATACTAATGCAGCTAAAGATTCCAAAGCCAAGCCCCTGCTCTGGTATCATTCTGAGAATCCGAGCCTTCCAAAAATGCGAAGTTAGGCTGGGGAGGTACTTCAGCCGTGCACAAGGTCCTGAGTTTGGTCCCTGGTACCAAAAAAAAGGCAAGGTGTGCATAGCCAGTTAAATGCAAGACTTGGGTCACTTCAACGTTGTTTATTGATCAGATCAAAAAGTTCTTCCAACTTTTGGAGAAGAAATAGCCTTGAGGACAGAGTCTGTCACTCAGGCCTCATGGTTGCAGTCAGTGATCCTGCCCAGCCTGCAGGAGTTGCTGGCTACCGGAAGAAGTCGAGTTCATGGAGCCCAGTGCCGGCCTCCTAGCACCCCTCCAGCCTGTGGCTGAGCAGAAGGTCCCGAGCTTTCCAAGGCTTTACACCGAAACACTTTCAGCAGTGCTTCAGGGTGACCCCAGGAGCAATGAGAGTACCGTAAAGTCATTTCCACATTGGGAGCCGCCTCCAGATCCTCGCTGAAGCACAGAATGGGGTCACCAAGGGAACCTTCAGTTCTGCTCAGAGGAAGCTGCGGCCTGCTTGCATCTCGGATTTGACTTGGAGGGCCTTGCTCAGCAGCAGAGGATGTGTGTGCCCAGGAAATGGGGTCCTTAGAGACGACCACAGACCTGGAGGTGCATGAGGAAGACACTCACGAGCTGGCGGAACGGCGTGGGCAGGCTCTGCGCCATGAGGAGCAGTGAGTGCTTGTGGAGGCTTCCTCAGTGGAGCAAGGATCCCTCACCTCCTGTGAGACGGGAGATGTGCGGACGGGAAAACTGCACGCTCGCGTAGAAAAGGGCCGCCTGCTGAGGGCAGCAGCAGCACCAGCCGTGAGTTTGCTAATGCCAGTGGCATGCCACATTTCTGTGAAACTCTCCAGAGCTGGCAGAAGTGAGTGTCGGAATGCAGGCTCCGTGCTACAGCTACAGGAAAAGAAAGCGATGGCACCGAGCTGCCAGTGAACAGCGGGGACTCCATCGGTGATGGTGTCAGTTGTCCCACATAGAGACCCTCCTTCCTCTTGTCTCCCTCACACCAGCCACGAAGGTTTTCAAAGGTGAGTGCAGGTTTACTTCTTTTCTTCATATTTAGCGTTTTCTTTATTTTTCTGGGTTGTATTACAGCAGTGCGGTTATTTTTATGTGAGCACATTTGGGTTGTGGCATGAACCCAAATGTCGGGTTTCCATTATTTCCTAGGGGTGGTTCTCAGTGACATGCACGTGCTTAGGATTCCAGGCGTGTTTCCCGACAAAGTGTGCTCCTGGACCAAGGTGTTACTGTACCTGAGTCCCTACTCCTCTGTCCTTGTGTTCTTATAGTCTTACTGTCATTGCCTGATCTAACCCTAAACTTCATTGTTCATAAATTCGGACTAATAACTTCCTATAATGCTGATGCAAGGAATAAATGATACAGTTACCTGGAACACCCCGCAGTGAACAAAACCAAAAGAACAGGCTGTAGGTGCGCGTTTCTCCCAGGGCAGTTTTGTTCCCCAGCACATGGGAAGCCCTGGCGGGCCTGTCCCTGAGGGAGCCTTGGCGTGGTGGGCAGATGTCATGTCTGTTTGGAGATAGCAGTGATGGCACTTGCCAAGCCCTTGGCATGGCACTGCCTGAGTCCCTGGCCAGAGCCCAGCTGAGCTCAGGCTGCTGGAGAAGGCCGTGTGCTCGGGGCCCCACCAAGCCCTGAGTCCCTAGCAGGAGCCCAGCTGAGCCCAGCAGCGCTTCTGCTTTGGTAATACTGCTTAAAAGCATATTGCCACGAATGCCCCTCAATCCCTGCCCCACACGCACTCACCCTGCCCCTCTTGCCGCTTTCTGAAGCCATTCTGCAAGTCCCCTTTCCTGTGTGTTTTTCGTTGAGCCATTTTGATTGCCTGTGTGTTCCCTGTGTCCCCTGAATGTCTCCCTTTCGTGGTCCTTTTGACTTGGGGGTGTGCAGAAGCCGCGTGGTAATGATGGTGGGTGCAGAGCCCCCATGGTGGCTGTGGGAGCCTGCTCTGCCGGCTGGTGGCCCGCTGTGGCAGCACTCCCTCCTGTGATACCTGGGCACTCCCAGAGCTGCTCCAGACAGTGGCAGGAGAGTGGCATGGGTGTGCCTGCGGGGAGGGGAGGACTGTGAGAGCGGTTCATGGCAGTGAGACATGTCGGACCTTCCCTATCTTGGTCATTCTTGTCAGTGCTCATCCTCCCCTGGGGGCTGCAGTAGGGCACTGCGGGAGCCCGGTGCCTGCACAGCTGGCCCCTGGACAGCAGGCAGTTCTGGAGTTTCGTTGGGGTGCGTTCTGGGTGCTGGAGGTGTTCCTCGGTGTGAAGACCCTCAACGTAATCTTCAGTCTTCCTGTGTGAAAATTACGTTATCGGAGAAGTTTGGTATTGCTTAAAAGCTACGGTGAGAAGCAGCACACTGTTTCTTGCATGCTCTAAGTTTAACTCTGTTCTGTGTATGCCGGACACTACATGGAGGTTACTCAGGAGTGGTCACTCTTTCTGTTTTCTAATCTTGAAGGAATCATTTCAGAATACTAATGTCTTCTAAAAGTTCTTCTCCATAGTCTTATAGAAGAAAATTCTTACGTATGGAGGTCTCTGTGCTCATAGTTTGGTTCCTGGGTGGTGGCTGCTGCCAAGGTTACATCTCTGGGCTGTCCGTGTGGCTAGCAGCGTCTGCACGGTGCGGCCCACGCTGGTCCTGTCGGCGGCCGCCCTGAGGGTGGCAGCGCGAGCCTAAGCGCTCAAAGGGATGAGCAGTGTTGGAAGAGACCACACCGCAGTGGAGGACGGCAGGAGGCAGACAGACACGATGGATACGCGGCTTCTTAATCCTCATGGCCAGAGTAACAGGAATTGAAGACACGAGACATCTTTTGGGTTTATCCTACAAAAGATGATAAAATCCAAGTTGAAGAAGAGCCTTGAAGTTTTAGAAATGCATCACTGTGCCGTCAAAAGCTGGTGCAGGCCTCGGAAGGGATATGGTAGCAGCACTTTCATAAAGAAGATCTGATTAGTTTTGCCTTGTCATCCCTCTTCTAGGAATGTATCTCAAAGAAATAATTCAGTAGGAGGAGGGAACAAAGACAGGATTCTTGCAGGTTCAAGACCAGCCTGGGCTGTAAAGTGAGCTCAAAGCCAGCCTGAGCTGTATAGTGAGACCCTGTCTCAAAAAGACAACAAAAAAAAAAATAAAAACACCAACAAAACAAAAACCTTAAGGGCCATCCAAATGGCTCAGTGGATTAAAGTGCCTGCAAGCAGGCTCAGGGGCCAGGGTTCAATCCCCGGCCTACCGTACCAGACGTACTAGCAGGGCGCTCTGAGATGGTGACTGAGACTAGGCGTGGTGGGCACCTGTAATCCTAGCTCTTGGGAGACTGTAAAGAGGTGCATCCCTGAGTCCAATCTGGAAGTGAGGCCCGGAAAACCCTGTAGACCCTTCCCTAACATTCAGAAAAAATAAATAAAATTACGAAATCTCTTAAATAAAACATCCCCCATGTGTGAATGCACATACATAGGTGTCTTTGATAGAACCGGTTTCTCTTTTTTATGTGGAGGATCTGGTAGCTGTCACACATGAAACAAGTACTTTAAAAATACTGATGAAATCGTAAAAGCCTTTTAATGTGGTTATACATGCAACTCAAAACAATTTCAAAGCCTACCTGTGACAGTGTTTTGGTTTGGTTTTATGTGGTCTCACTTGGATTTCCTATAAGCAGACCTTCACGTCAGTTCTTGCGGGGTCCTCCTATAGCAGGGAGAAGGCTGAGCTGTAGGGAAGGACTGGCGACCCCCAAGGGTGCCAGCTGCTGGGGCTCCCAGGTAGTCAAGTGGGAGCGGGGCCCCAGGCCAGGGCCCTGCGTACCATACAGTGGGTCTGGCTGGCGCCCAGGACTGGGTCTGCTCTGGCAGAACAGGAAGCTGCTTCTCGAAGGGGCTGCCCCGTCCAGCGTACCTGTTAGGGTCTGGCTCCTATTTTTTGCATTGGAATTGACAATTTTGTCATTTAGGTTAAGTTGTATTTTTCTTAAGTAGTTCTCTAGAGAATAAAGAATATATGAGACATAATAAGAAAAGGGGGTGCTTAAACTTTCTAAATTTTATTACAGTAAAAGATGTTGCCGCACATCCACGGTGTGCTCTCAGCTCGCACGTCTCGCTGTCGCTGCCAGGGGGAGCAGTACCTCAAGCCCTCACTCTCCAGGGTCCACAATAGTGCTGCTGCGGTGGGCTCGGGGTCACTCGAAACATTTCCTCCTCGTGGTCACTTTGGCTTTGGTAAAAATCCAGGGGCTGCGGCCCAGAGCTGGCCTGGGAAGGAAGCAGGTGGGGCGCAGCGCCGTGTTTTCCCAGGGGGAGGATTTTGAGGCACTCCCAACGTGCCGTTAACTGTGAGTTTTTGAAAATTCCCACACTCACTGTCTCCTTTGACCCTCATGCATGTGCATGCGAGTGCAGAGTGCGAAGCTGTACTAGTGCGTGTTCCTGAGTGCAGCTCATTAAGATCTCTTCCCTCTGCAGTCTTCTAGTCTTGCCAAATAACCTAAGGTGCTCCACATCCGCCTTGAAACCACTGGATGGGACCCTCATTTGCACCTGGGGAAATGGGGAAGCAGGCTGGGAGGAGGCTGGAAGTGCTGCGGGTCCTTGGGGTGGCAGGGGAGGGCTGTGAACAGAGCCCCTCCTCAGGGGCGGGGCGCCTCTTCCCCCTGCATTCGTTCATGAGCAGAAGCACTAGTGTGTGTCTGCTGTCTGACAGAGCATTTTTTCACTGAATTGTGGTCAGGGAACCTTCCTAAGCTGAAGCCTTACGCTCCACACTGTCTGGGGAAGGGCATTATTCCAAAGTGTGGCCACTGCGCAGATCTGCTCCCAAAGGGTGACCATCATTAGGGTGTGTGTATCCCGCAGGCTCGCAGTCCCCTGGAGCCCTGTAGGGTGAGGTTACATTGTTCTTTCTATTCTATAACAAGCACAGCCGGGCTGACAGCTCCACACTGCTGTGGTCCTGGCCCAGAAGGCTGCATCTCCTGAGCAGCCTGTATTGCTCAGCACTCACATTGCAGACTCAGGCGAAAGCTGCCCCCAGGACATCTGTAGAAGCCCTTCCTAAGCCCGGGGTCTGCAGCGGGCAGCGGGCGACAGGCATCTTCCCTGCAAAGGCTATAGTCAGGCCTTGTGCAGAGGCCTCCTCCTCCTCCCTCCTCCTCCCTCTCCTCCCTCCTCTTCCTCCTTCCCCTCCTCCCTCCTCCTCCTCACACAAACATCCTCTGAGCGCATCTAACAGCAGTTGTTTGTAATTGGAGTAGCTGGAATTCACTGTGGTTTTAATTAGTTGATTACTAGTTCTTTAAAATGTACTGTACTCACTGTGGGTCTTGCAAATTGGTAACTGGTAGCTACCAGTATAATTAAATATTTCAGAGCACTTGGCTACAGTAGCATTGAACTGTGAAGAAATAATGTTGTATAGCCAATCAAAAAGAGATACTTGTAAACTCATTTACAGCGCCAGTGTGTGTTAGGACCATCACGGAGATGCTCGTTGCAGGAGAAATTAAAGATACAATTTTGTGCTAAGAGGCAATATAGAAATTAGTTCCTGAATTACTTGTTAATTGATTTGGTAATTCCCTTGGGTGTACATGCTCCTTTCGCCCCTTTTTGTTGTCACATTCAGTTATCGGTGACTATTCCCAGAGCCGTGGAAATATTTTTCACACTTAGGTTAGGTAAGTCCTCTCCCCCACGCCCACATCTGCATCTGCGCGCCTGCCCTCAGGGCAGCTGGTGCCCCCAGGTGTGTGCGGCTGCTGGAGTGTTCTCCTCCCATGGCCAGTGTTTCCCCGGGGCTGCGTCATTTCAGCTGAAGGAAAGTGTGTGTTTGTGTCCCCTGTGTCCCGGCGCTGTTTCTCCCCCTAGTGGGAACCCTGTTTTTTTTTTTTTTTTTTTTTTAATGCGCGGTAGAGGAGATTCAGTAGACTTGATGGATGGAAGTCTCCATATTGTTTGCAATTCAGCAAGAATAACTACACGAGACCATTTGCAGAGAAGTGCAGATTGCCCCGGCAATGGGTGCTGGAGGGAGTGAGGCCTGTCTCTGCTCTGAGGGAAGGAGGGGGGTGGTGCCGGGCCTCTCGGGCCGTGCAGGGGGCTTCGACTGGGTGCTGCGTGGCAAAGGCCTTGGAGATAGTGGCGCACTCCATTTCTGCTGAGGACACTGCCAGTGTGGGGACGTGGCTTCACCTCGAGGGAGACTTTCTTACTATTTCGTTGGCTCAGGTTGGGCCCCAACAGCAACGTAAACCACTTCTGGAGCAGTCTCCCTGCGCTAACTTCAGGGCGGCCTGCTGTTTTTCACCCTGGCATCATTAACACACACAAATGTCATTGTACTTTTGCTTAATGAGGGAAGTCAGTGTGCTTCATCCCATTTAAATACAATCATAGCTCATTTTCAGTTAGGAAAAGCAGAAAATGTTCACACTTGGTTATCTCTTTTTTAAAAAAGCGTGAGGCCGGGGCTGGCACCGGTGCTCCGTGCACTGCGGTGCGGTTATTCCCCCATCCGGCAAGGACAGGTGCTCGCCCGCTGGTCAGTACGCCTAGGAGGAAGTGAGGGTGACTGCGAGTTCCTGCGGACGCTGCCTGCTGGGCTGGGCGAGGTCTCCTTTCTTTTCGCCCCCTGGGCTGGGGTGATGGGGGCCCCCTGCTGCACAGCCTCAGCCCCTCGAGGTGCTGCAGGCGAGATGTCCCATGGCCCAGCTGGAGGACAGGCACGCTCTGCCGCCTCTTGTTAACAGCCTTTGTTCCACAGATCCAGTTGTCGTGCAAGTCATCACCCTAAGAACGGTAAAGGAACCCACATCATCACTTTCTTCTACCAAACGATGGCAAAGGTCAAAATTTAGCCAAGCGACTAGTCCCCTGAAAGAATCCTTTTCCCCTCTCCAGTGCGGCTTCCTGGAGGAGTTCAGGCAACCTTCGGTCATCAGATGCCACTGACAGCCTGGCTAGAGGTGGACAGCATGGGGAGGAGGGGATGCCTCCAGCTTGTGTGGTTCTTGGGGTTCAAGCTTCTCCTCAGGCTTCAGAGGAGAGGAAATACAGCTTTTTAATTTAAAGCCTTCTTGCTATGGTCCGTGTTTCCGTTCCTCCTGGCAAGTTGGTCCCTGTTCCCAGCAGCCCTTCATTCTGTGTCTAGCTCCTTCCATTCCTCCCTCTGCCATCTCCTGCTTCCTTTTCCGTAAGCAGAAGATCTACCACCCTGGGTCCTGTCCTGAGTCTGTTTTTGAAAGCAGAAGGACACTAACATTTTATCCTCCACATAGACAGGCCTTGGCCTGCAGAGCCACACAGCTCCTGCTGCCTGGCCTTAGAGTGTACCTGCTTTTTCTCCAAACCTTTGGGTGGCCTGTTCTGCAGGAGCCTCGGGGCTTTGACCTCAGTGTAGACCAGAGGACAGCTGCTCCACGGCCCAGGGACTTGAGGAAGGTTGCGGGCCCCAGGGAAGTGCCACGGTGATAGTACTGACACTCAGTATTCCTCATGATATTTCTGCGCTTTAATGACTATTTCTACTAATATTGCACTAATAATTTTTAATGGTTCACAGTGAGCCAGTGACATTTTGATACATTAATGAGCATTATCGATGACTTTTAAAAGTTCTTTAGTGTTCCAGGGTACTTGCCCGTGGCCCGCAAAGGAAAGAGGAGAGAGTGTGGCCGTGTGCAAACTCCCCACCCCCAGCACACCTTCTGAGCAGTGAGTCACACGTGCCCCAGGGAGAGCAGTGTCTGTCTGTCTCATGCCACGGGCTGCAGTCCACTAGGGGTGGCGCAGAGGACTCCTTCTCTACATGCCTTGCCTGCACACAGAAAGCTGCTAAAGCATTTGCAGAGTGTTGGCCTGGCCGAGAGAGAGCTGCCCTTCACCCGCCCTGGTCCTGGGATGGAGCCTTCACCTTCATACCAGACGCCCTCTCCAGGCCCTCTTGGGTTTCTCCTTTTCAGAGACGCTTTCATTAAGCTGCCCCACTAAGCTAGAGCTTGCGATTCTCCCGCCTCAGCCTCTCGGAGCGCTGGGCTGAGGGGCATGCACCACCGTGCTGGCTGTTCTTAGTGGCTGAGGCTTCCTTGGCCCCTCTATCTCTGCTGGAAATGCTCACACTGGGGGGCAGCATGGCCTCAGCCCCCCAGGAGGAGAAGCTCCCTGGAGCCCGAGGAGCTCACGAGGAGGCGTGTGGGTGTGGGACAGCCAAGGGAGAGCTGCATCTGCCCACTCCATGAGCAACATGGAGATCTCACCTAAGCAGAAGAGCTTCAGCAACTGCGGACCAGGGTATCCAGATTTAGGAAGGAAACAGCAAAGGGGGACAGTGGGCAGAGTTGTTCCCATTTTCAGGACCATGTTTAGGTGGCAGTACACACAGACGCTTCTTGATTTAATAAGCCTGCTGTGTGTTGAAAATCCCGTAAGTGGGGAGCGCAGTTTGTGCCCCTGACCTGCAGGACATCCTGGCTCAGACACAGGCCACATGCCAGGGTCTGGCTCCTCCTGTGATTACAGGGTTGGTGGGGCTCGCTCGCTGCCACCGGCCGGCTCCTAAGAGCAGATCAGGCCCCTCCCTGCTGGGAGGAGAGGCCGGCATCCAGAATAAGGGCAATATCTGCTGGGTACTGAAGTTGAAGGTCCTAAGCTAAGACCCTACGGATTGGGGGCTTCTGTCAGGATCAGAATAGGATAGAATACAACTGCCTTCTATTAGTTCAGTGAGAAGAAAGATTTGTAGTAATACTGTTAGGCCGGGCGTGGTGGCGCAGACCTGTAATCCCAGCGCTCGGGAGGCTGAGGCAGGAGGATTGTTGTGAGTTTGAGACCAGCCTGAGCTACAAAGTGAGCTTAAGGCCAGCCTGAACTGCATAGTGAGACCCTGTCTCAAATATCAGGTGTGCATCTTGTCCTCTGAATAACTACTCTGAAGGCAACAGTGTGCAGTGTGTTAATTATCGTAAGTGTCTTACTAACCTGTTTTGCAACTGTTTCATTGCTATTTCTTTCTCATTAAAATGAGTAAAAAATTTAAAAAGAATGGGGTGGGTTCCTGGGGATCTTAGGAAACCCAGGGGCCCTGGCCAGAGCCTCTGCTAGGTTCCTTGGTGCATTGGCTTACTGGGCAAACTAGTTGCATTATAAAAAGCCACTTAATAACTTAAGGGATGGCCTTTACCTTTGCTTGCTCACTCGCTCGCTTGCTTGTGACCTCTTAGAAGCAAAGCGAGGCAAAGGCACCCTGAGTGCACAGGCCCGGCCAGCTGGTGAGCGCAGGCCCAGGAGGCCTCTGCATGCGCCCCCCCCCCCCCCCCCCCCCCCCCCC
>PVKA01000478.1:0-52301 GCA_004027165.1 Ctenomys sociabilis | reverse complement strand
GCACACCGCAGGGCGCCCAACTGCTGTCACACTCCTCCAAGTGCACCTTGGGGCAGGTTGTAAGAGAGCAGTTGCAGGGATTTCCTCTCCTCCCTGTGGGCCGCCTGCCCATGGATACACCCTGCTAAGCAGGGAAGCTGCAGCGTGGCCCCCTCTCCAGTGTGTGCGAATCACAGGCACTCCAGTTTGGGTTATGTGTAACGGGCCATCCACCCTGTCCTGTAGTAAAAGTTCCCTCCCTCCTGCTCTGCCCCCTCCCAGTCCCCGTCCGCTTGCCGACCCCAGGAGCTGCCTTTTCCAGTCTCAGATGGTGGCAGCTTTGTAGGTCAGTTTCTTTAACTAGACACAGGCGTGTGAGGGTCCTCCACATCTCTCTACTGCGAGATAGTCCCATCCTGTCCTCTCCTGTCCTGTCCTCTCTTGTGCTGTCCTTTCCCTTCCCTCCCCTTCTTTTCCCTTCCTTTCTTTTCCAGCACTGAATGCAGCTCTGGCACAGGGCTGTGCACAGGACCGTCAGGCACCTGTGGACGGGCAGCACGGATACTGGCAGGTTTGGGCAGGCAGGATTGAAGCTACCATCAGCACCTCGTGTGCAGCTCCTCGTGTAGGCCTGTGTTTTCAGCTCGCTAGGGCAAGTACTACAGAACATGATTATTGTACTGCATGGCAATAATGTCCTTTTTAATTAGGCGTGTGTGTATTCCTAGTGGGGACCTGGCCCACAGACAGCATGTCTTTATTCTCTCTTCACCCCCTTTCCTGCCCCGCCTTCAGCATCTGTTGAGCCCCCTGAAGGATCTGTCTCCCTGCTTCCTGCTGCTGTCTCTGTTCTGCTCTTTGTATTTTAGGGTTCTCGTACTGTGTCAGTGAAGCCTTGCACGGGTGGAGCGTGCATGTCTGGTTTACTGCACTTAGCATTAGCTGTGCTCCTTCTGGTATCGTCCAGAAAGAGCTGCAGATGCCCCACTGCAGTGAGCTGCGCACACCTGTGCTTGGGGCAGCGCAGCTCAGCTGGAAGTAGCTTCTGAGCCCCTCACCAGTGAGTGGATGATGAAAACACGGCAGCTACGCACAGTGGATCACAGCTGTGCCGTGGAGCAGGGTAAGTGCAAGGCATCTGAAGAAAACACGCAGAAGTCGAATTTGTGAGAAATGCCCCAACTGTCCTCCACAATGACCACACCACCTCGTGTTGTCACCAGCGGATACAGAGTTCCCGCTGCACCCCGCTTTGTCAGCATTTGGTGCCGTTACTGCAGAGCTTATGCCTTCCGGTGGTGCAAGTGGTGTCTCCTGGTGCTTTAGTTTGAGCGCCTCTGAGGGCCCGCATGCCTGCTCTGCATAGTGTGCTGGAGGCCTTTGTTCTGGTCCTGCGCTAACATTGTATCCAACTCGCTTGTTTTCCTACTGTTCACCCTAAGGTCTTTCTGTGTACTGCGGGACTGTCTGGTCCCCAGAAGTGACTTTTGCAAAAATTTTCTCCCAGTCTGTAGCTGCTGCAGCCCAACACTCTTCCTCGGCACCACCAAATTCCTTAGTGCAGGGTCACTAGGGTCTCGCTGTGTAGATCGTACTTGCCGTGATCCTCTGTGTTCAGCCTCCCAGGAGCTGCGAGCGCAGGCGTGCGCCACCACACCCAGCCTCAGTACCCCTCTCAGCGCCCCGGCTCTGCATCTGCCTGAGCAGGCACTTTAATCCACTGAGCTATTTGGCCGGCCCCTCCTCCACCAAATTTCTTGCTGTGCTGCTCCAGGTTCGTTGCCGGTCTGGCATTGCTTATAGTATTTCAATAGCATTTTCTCTATGCTTTAGTAGGAGTAAATTTAGCCATTCCTTCTTTATTAGTATATGTTTGCGGTCCATGAAATCTACGTTCATTTGGGGCGATCACACAGGCAGTGTATCTGGGTCCCACCCCCGCCTCCTCTCCCTTCTACGCAGTCCCGTGCGCTGGCACCTACTCCAAAGAAGTCTGCCTGTCTTAGCTTAAGCGATTTCTGCGCTGTCTGAAAACCTCTTGTGTGACTACATCCTCAGCTCTTGCGATGCTACGGTTGCCCCGAGCTCAGATGGGTGGTAGGTGGGTACAGGTCTCTGGAGTGGGGGCCCTAAACTCAATACTGATTAGTGAGCACTCAGGAATGTGTGATGCCCTTGCGAGTAATCATCCTCCCTGGCCACGTCTGTAATGAGCAGCAGAGGGAGTTGCCACCTACCTGGTGCAGCTGTGCACACCGGCTGTGGTGCCCATGTGCAGAGCAGCCCGCTGTGCCCACGGGAGGCGCCGGCACGTGGATGGAGGCAGGTGGGCCGCAGAGCTGGGGTGGCTGGCTGTGCCTTCCTTTCCCAGCACATGGCAGGAGGTGCCCACCCTGAGGCCCAAGCTCCTTTTGCTGTGGTGCTGACAGGGGCCAGGACCTTGAGCCTCGAAGCCTCAGCACATCTGACTGCCAGGCACAGGCTGTGTTCAGAGGAGGGAGCAGCCGACGGCTTTGGGGGGCCTGCTGGGAGGGCGCAGGTGGGTCAGCCAGGAGCTGCTGGTGCAGGGATCTGAGCAGGCGTAGCTGGAGCGGAGGCTGGGAGAGAGGAGGCTAGGTACAGCAGCCTGGCACCCTCAGAGCAAGTCGTAGTGCTTTGTGGCCAAGTCGGAAGACATCCATCTGGGGACGGAGTGCTGCGTGGTCTCCAGAGACAGCCCCGATAGCCCGGAAACTGTCCAGAGTCACTGAAGCCCTCACTCACTCACCTGCCAGTCACTGTGCTCGGACCCTGACTTCTCTGGGTACAGGAGGGACGGAGGCTGGACGCCTGCTGCTCAGGGAGTGTCTCTTGGTGGCTGAGCCAAGCCACAGCCTGCCTTTAGGCTCCCGCACAGCACCACCCACGTGGACGCACTGGCTTTATCTGGTCACGTTTCTGTGGCCATGCCTCCATCACCCAACAAGAGTTTGTGGAGTAACTCCAGGCTCGGTGTGTGCCAGCCCACCCTCCTCTGTGCTCCTTGCTAAGGAGTGCTGCTCGCGCCCATCTCCTGGTGGCTATCTTCTGGAGTCTCAGCGCTTGGGGAGGCTGAGACAGGAGGATCACAAGTTAGAGCCTAGCCGTGTCAATTTAGCAACTTCGCGATCATCTCAAAATAAAAGATGAAGGGATCTAAGGTATAGCTCAGCGCGGAGACCTTCAGTGCAAGCCCCAGTACCTCCAGAGAAAACCGAGTGCTGTTTATAGCCACTGCAGTGTACGACGTGCCCTGTGCTGCGACTCGGCTTCCCTAGGGCTCCCACCAGGGTTTGTGTACCTGCTCTCGGCCTACATGAACCTCCTCCTGGGTGCATAGTGGTGCCTCCCTGGTCCGTGCACTGTACGGTGAGTCGTGTGTGATCCAGGTGGGGCGCGGAGTGGGATGTCCTGAGCAGGCTCTCCATGATCGCTCGGTGCTGTAGGCCAGCCTACGTGGTGGGACTCAATTCATTACCATTGAAATCTGCAAGGTTCACCATCCTGCCCTAAGCCTTACGGCCCTGCTCACCAAGAGGAGGAAGGTTTCTTGTGGCCGTCCTTGCCCTGTACTCAGAGATGGAGACACAGGTCATGGGCCCTTGTGCCCACGTCCTTTCATCTGGGGTGCAGAGGGGAAAGCTTTTATCCTCAGGACAAAGCAGGTCAAACAACATGGGGGAAGAGATCACCCCCTTTCCCTTTCTTTCCACCCCCATCCTACCTGTGTGCCAGCCTGGCCACCAGAGCCCTGCATCTGCCACCACAGGGCGAAGGCACCAACCCCCAGGCTGGGTCCCTGCCCAGAGGACCACCCAACTGGTGAGCACCACGGGGCTGAGTGTCCACCTTCTCCACAGCCAAACCATAATGGCAAGTCTTCATTCACAGACCCCAGCCTGCCTTGAGAAAATATTTTATGTGGAATGCCAATTTTTTTTGGCACCTTCCACCAGAGTTTGCATTCATTTTCGCCGATTATTCATTTAGCAGACTATTATGAAGGAGGTCTCCACGAGAGGATAGGAAAATGCCATTTAAATGAAAGGTCGTCGAGAAGAGGCTCTGGGATGGGGCCGGCCTTGGCGGAGGGAAGTGTGCGCCTGGGGATGGGTGCAGAATGTGAGCCAGGCGCGGGGTGCTGGGGACTAGGCCTGCCTGCCATGGCACCTTCTTGTCCCCCTCTGCAGCGGGGCAGGTCATGAGGGTACGGGATTCACAGGCTGTGGTGTGCACCTTGGGTCCTTCACCTTGGGGTTCCCTCCCCAGCCACACACTCTTCTCTCTCTGGTCCCTGCTGGAAAGACAGCAGCCCCCAGATGGGCAGGCTGCTGTCAGGGTGTCCTCCTCTGAGCCCTCCGTCCCTGAGGCCCAAGGTGGGTCCCAGGGAATGCCCGTGGGGTTTGGCTGCCCCTCCCTAGACTCTCCCCTGGCCGTCTCTCTGCTGAGATGTGTTCAGTGCTCTTGGCTGCTTCAGGAGCCCTCCACATACCCACCTGGAGGCCCACACTGCCTCCTGCAGTGCCCGCCACCACATAACACTGCATAGTTTCCAAAAGCCTTCCGGTTCAGCTCGGGCATGAGCTGCCACCCACGTGGTACCCTTAGTGCTGGTACATCGCTGTGTCACATTGAGTGTGCGTTCACCCCTGGCTTTCCCCAGGGACAGGAACTTTCTGGAGAAGCCCTGGTCCTTGGCACCCAGCCCCTTCCCAGGCACAGCAGAAGGAGCTCCCACCCAGGGGCAGAAAGTTTGCCTCCTGTTCCGCTTGGCTGAGGCAGCTCCCTAATGAGTTTGATTCCAGGCTAACGTAGCAAGCAAGCAGGACTTTGACATGTCTCAGGGAGACGAAGGGGGTGGTTGGGGAGACTCGGGCTGTCACTGCGATTATTAATATGTTGTAAAGACATTTTTGAGGATTCCGCCATATTTTGTATGGTTGCCAACAAAATGTTGACAGTTGTATTGTGGTTAATAAATTCATTTAGATTTATAAGCATTGTTTACAGAACCTGTTCGCCTGCTGAAACTCTAACAGCATCTGTTCCTTCTTACTAATTAACTGCTAATTACGAATGAGCTTTGTGTGTTTGTCAGTATAACTGGCTCATGCATTTTGTAAGGAACATTAACAAATTGATTTACATAGCGGCAAAGCAATCAAAAGAGTAAACTGAACAGCAAGCGTCTGAAGCCCTTTAGCCGGATCTCGAGCGAAGGAAGCTTTGGACGCCTGCATACTGCTGTAAATTCTTCACTACCTTCATTGTTCGTAGAGGTGCAGCGATCGGAGGCAGTGGGGCTGAGCACGTCAGGGAGCCCGGATGTGGGCTGGGCCCTCTGGGAACGCCAGGGAGCCCCGGGCACCGTCCTTTGTGGCACACCCCGGGTCTCTGGTGGGGATAATGCCAAACTTGTTGAAAAAATTATTTTGGAAAAGATCATTAGAGTAGCAGCTGGGGTTGCTTTTGCCCTTCATCACTGAAATGTTGGCCCACATTCCTGGCCACGCTTTAATGGCCAGGAATGTGACCCTGTGGGTTCCTTGCGCTGTCCCACTATCCTCCAGCAAGGCTCTCAGATTGAAAACCTGGCGGATGTGGGGCCGCTTTTTGAGGAGATGGTGGTCCTAGGAGAGCTGGGCTCCCTGCCACCTGGCAGCACGGGCCTGTTTGCAGCCTGCAGCCCTGGGCTGTGCTCTGGAGTTGCTCCTTCACTGGAGATGGAGCACTGAAGGGCAAGAGGAGGGAGGAGCCAGGCTGCCCTTGCGACCATTCGCCTTCCTGGGCAGCCGCCAGACGCTGCCCTGTGTGGGTGCGTACCTGAGGGCCCCGCCCAGGTGGTGCGCAGGCTCTGAGCAGGACCCGGTTAGGTGCGGCTGAGAGCTGCCTCAGGCTGAGGGCTGTGAGGTTCCCGGAGATGGCGCCCTGGCTACCAGGCTCGGAACGCGCCAGGGTGGCAGCAGTGTCGGGGCTGGCTCTGGGCTCAGCACTGCTGGAAGGGAGGAGGGACGCCAGGGCCAAGGCCCGAGGCCCTAGTGCCCAGCAGTGGGCTCGGGGACAGCCCCAGACCTCTCTGAGGTAGGAAGACCAGCCGTCTTCCCCAGACGTCCCAGCGGGCGAAGGCAGCAGGTGGTGTCTGTGAAGCTCAGTAAGCTGCACTTGCTGTTGTGCATCCTTGCATTTACGTAGGAAGAGCTGTATATAAACACTGTATTTTTAACTTTATGGTGATTTTATATGGAGGCAAAATTTCTTCTCTCAGTAAATTTATTACTCTTCATTCCAGATAAATGTAAAAAAAAAAAAAAAGAAGGCATAAAAGTGGCACAGAGAGGTGTGCACATGAACGGGAAGTGCTGGGAGGGATTGCCAGGCCACTGCAAAGCCCTCGAGTCCATCTGAGACCTTTGGACTGAAGCTGAGCCATCGGTGGACATAACAACAGTGGGCTTGTGGCGCTGAATGCTGACCTCAAAGTAATTTTGTTCGTGTTGATTTTTTATCTGCTCTAGCATTCCATGCAGCAGGAAGGAAAGGAGCCACGCTTCCTGAGGGCTTCACTCTCCTTTGGAACAGCACCCAGGAATAAGCATTAAGCAAGCCCAGAGAGCTCAGAAGTGCAGTGCCCTTAACCGCGCATCTCCCCCTCCAACCTTAGGCAGTTGTGGGTGGGGCTCCTTCAGAGGTGACATGTAGCATG
This sequence comes from Ctenomys sociabilis, assembly GCA_004027165.1. Taxonomy (NCBI): domain Eukaryota; kingdom Metazoa; phylum Chordata; class Mammalia; order Rodentia; family Ctenomyidae; genus Ctenomys; species Ctenomys sociabilis. The sequence continues at coordinate 45,601 of PVKA01000478.1, read as the reverse complement.
TGGCCGAGGAGTGAGGGTGTCCACAGACTGGCTTGTCACTACCCTCGTCCTGGTAGCCCAGGCACAGTGTGAGCGGGGCATAAGCACACTGCCAAGGTCTCTCTCGTTGCCCTGCTCCCTGCTGCCCGCCGTGGGCCCTGCTCCTTGGCAGCACCTGTCTTCCGTCCACACTGCCTTGGAGCCAGCTGATGGTGGACTGAAGCTGCCACAAACTGTGAGCTAAAGATACTCCTTTAACTTCGGGCATTAGGCATCTGTCCCAGAAAAGTAAGACAGACAGAATTTGGCACCAGGGAATTGAGGTTGTTGCTGTGACTATCCCTGGTCGTGTGGTTTAGGGGCTGTTGGAGCAGGCTTGTGGGATGCCAGCTGGATCAGTACACTGGAACACCGCAGGCTGCCCTGGGCTGGAGGGTCTAGTCAGCGTGCAGGAGGCCGAAGTGCTGGCAGAAACTTGTTATGGTAAAGACCGGCTCAGGGGGTTTCTGCTGTGGAGAACTGCTTTGGCTGTCTCATCCCAGACAGTGTGTTGTGGCTTGGCAAAGTTTGTCTGTATTTTGCTCCTGTCCTGAGACTAAGATTAAGAGCAATGGACTAATTAATCTGAAAAAAGAAGGATCAAGACACTGCAGTGGAGCTGAGAGACTGCTCTCTGAAGACACCAGCAAGAAAATGCCAAGTACCTCAGAAGCCCGCAACAGCAACTGTAGCCCAAGTGCATCCACCCTTTGCAGCCCCAAATTTGCAAAAGTGAAAGACTTTGCTTTGAGAAGAGAGCCCAGAGCACCACGTTCCAGAGTGGCAGCGGCCCGGGGAGGCTGCTCCTTGGGGTTTGGTTCATAGGCCCTGGACCACTACAGCTGCGGGAGAAGGAAGCCTGGCCACTGCTCCAGCTGGAGCAGACTTTGGCACCATGCACGTGGGGCTGGGTTTAGGCATGCGCACAGTGTGAGAGTTGTGGGGTCGGGAGGCTCCCAGTCAGATTCAGAGGAAGGCCCAGGAGGCCAGCAGTGGGCCCCAGAGAGGGTGGAGTGTGAGGCTGGGAGTGTGAAGCAGAGTTGCAGTGGAGACCCCAAAGGCTTCAGAAGCCAGGAGCATAGGTCATCTGAGGGAAGTTGCAAGAAGAGAGCAGAGCCAGCCCAAGAGAGGTCACAGAGCTGTAACCACCACCCGCAGTGCTGTGGGGCGCAGCTGCCCAGGCCCCTTGTAGCTCACAGCAGCTCCAGATTGGCCAGGCCGTTGAGGCTGTGAGGTGCAACATTTGCCTGCCTGCCGGACTTTGGAATCACTTTGGTCCCATTGCTTCATGTCGCCTTCTCTGTAGCTTTTGGAACGGTCCTGTCTGTCCTGTACCACTGAGCATGGGAAGCATTCAACTTCTTCATCTGTGCAAGGCCTCGAAGCTAAGAGTCTGCCTGAACTGTTAAGAGGATACTTTAGATTTGGACTGTTAAACAGTACTGACACTGTTAGCACCTTGGCAACTCTTGGACCAGGTGCCTTTTGCATAAAGAGACGTGGAGGAGTCTTTAGGGGACCAGGGGTGGAATGCTGTTTCTCAGTGTCCCTCCCAAGACCTCATGGGGTCATGAAGGGGTGGCATTTTTCCAGAGGTGGCGAGACCTAAATCATTGCCCTGGTCAGTTAGGTAGCATCCAGGAGCCTAGATGCCATGTAAGAGGGACAGGAGGGTGCTGTCCTGGCCCCTTCCTTGCTGTCACCTTCTTGCCGTGGTCCGTCTCTCCCCTGTGGTGCTTGTCTGCCATCCATGTTTAACTTTGGGTGCTGGATATTTTGACCCAGCAAAGAGAGAAAAGTAGCAAACAGTTAACCACATTATTTGAGCCTGCGCCTGCCTGCCCCAGGAAGAGTGGTGACCAGCTTCCCAGGGTGCAGGACAGAAAGCCAAGGACTTTGACAGCCTTCCAGGGGGGAGGGAGGGAGGGAGGGTGTGTGTGTGTGTGTGTGTGTGTGTGTGTGTGTGTGTGTGTGTGAACCCAGGAGGAGAATTCACTCTGTTCAAATAACCTTATTCCTCAGCCTGGTTTTTTTTTTTTTTTTTAAGGTATTCAGCAGTGGTTATTATATTAATGGATTTTTTTCTTTTTGTGAATGGCAGATCTCAAATGAATCAACTTTCTCTTAGCAACTAATTAGGACTGCTTTAACAAAAAGAGAATTAGAAATGAATGCAATTCTTTTGGACCTACAGTAACAATCCAGTTTCTTGGCCTCTTCTGATCTCCAGCTTGCCACTCAGGAATTTAAGTTTGAAACATAAAACCATTCTTTAAAAACTAGCTCAGACAGATGTGGGGTTTATTCCCGTGACACATCATTGATGTCTCAATATTTAGCAAATGCGCCATGCAGGTATGTAATGTGACTGCAGTCAGGTGTCAGAAGACAAGCCTGTGGCATCGCTGTCTCCGGGGACTCTGCTCACTGTTTAGTTAGTGATCTTTACTGGAAAAACCTTATGAGCAGTAAGATTGAAATACAGTGTCTATGAAGCCAAGGCTGTGCTTTTCTACTGAAAGTTGTACAAGGAAAGCAACAGAAGCCTTTGGATCAGTGTGCATTTCAGCTTCAGAGAGTGTGTGTGTGTGCGCGCATGTGCACGCACACATATGTGCACAGAGATACACGCTCCACCTGAGGTCCCGGCCTGGGTGGTTCTGCTGTGCTTTGCAGTGATGTTTGCAGATCTACCTGGGGAGCTTACGGTGCAAACCAGAACGTGCAGCTGAGCAGCCAGGACCTCGCTCCTGGGCATCGAGGCTGGCGTGGAATCTGTTTCACACTGAGTCGTTTGTGTCTCTTCAGAACCAGCTCCACAGGCATGTGCACCAGGGCAGCTGTCACCTCTCATCTGGGATGCTTAAGAAAAGAAGAGGCGTTTGTCTTTTCCTACGTGAAGTGGTTCCATATTTGTACATTATCAGCACTGAGAGGCCGTTCTGTAGCTGACTCCACTCAGAAATAGATGTCACCAGCACAGGATGAGGGAAAGTTGGAAAGAATTATGAACTTCTTTTAAAATGAGAAAGTCAATGAAGGGAGGCAGCATAACCAGAAAAGGGGAAAATTAAAATCTGAAATAATTTATGGGCAAAATAATTTTCCAGCTAAGAGTATATTAGCTGTGTACTCTAAACACTGGCGAGGACTATTTGTAATCAGATCACATGTGATTGGGGGCAGCGCGTGGCCTCCCAGTAGCCCTGGGCTCAGCTTCCCCTGCTTGCATGTGAAGGTGCAGAGGTGTCGGGCAGATGCCACGCCTGGGATGCACTTGTACGTGGCCATTCTACGTGGTTCCTGCCATTACCTTGACCAGTTAGGAGAGGGAATATGGCCAGGAAACGTGGGGTGGGAAGAAATGGGCTGCGGTTCCTGTTCTCACCTTGGAGCCCAGTTCCAGCTGGGCTCTCCCTCCAGCTCCATCTCTGGCCTGTGCTGTGGAGGCTTCAGTGTGATGGGCTGGACTCAGCATTGCAGGCCGTGGTGATTAGTGGTTGGCAGGTGCAGCGTCCTTCACAGTGGCCCTGCTGGCTGCAGAGTGAGGCCTCAGTGCCAGAATGCAGTCAGGAGGAGGGCGGGTGCCGGAGCCACGTGGGCTACAGGTGGCCGCCACAGGATTGGAGAGAGGACACTGGGAAATGAAGGAAGCAGCCAGGACTCGCTCAGGAGATGTGGAGGGGAGGGAAGAGGAGGAAGTAGACAGGGCGGCCCTGTAATTTGGGGCTTGATCGCCTTCATCAGTGTTGGCTTAGGTGACAAGAAAGGCGGCAGGGTAGAGGGACTGCCAGAGTAGTGTGTGTGCTTGGGGCTATCCTGTGTGAAGGGCCCTGGCATTGAATTGTCAAGGCCAACACCCTGGGTGTTTCTATGCACGAAGGAGAGCTGGTGGCAGCAGGTGCTGCAAGGTGGTCACTGTCTTGGAAGTTGGAGGGTCACTAGCTTGGAAGCGTGCTAGAGACCTGAGAGGCTGTGAGCTCCACGACTTGACAGAGCCCGGGACAAGGGAGGAAGCTGGGAGACGTGAATGGTACAAGAAAGGGCAAGAGAGGAAGTGTCAGAAATCACTTGGCAGGGGCCAGGGAGGCAGGTGGGGAAGGGAGAGAGTGGCTGAGGGGAAGGGTCGTGCCCTTGTGAGGAGGGAGACAATGCCGGAGGAGGGGGTGCATTCCCTGGTGTGGGGGGCTCTGGGGTCACTGGGTTCGTCCGTCCGCAAAGCCCCAGAGAGGAGAGAGACTAAAGTAAGAGATCATGAGTGGAGAGCTGGAGAGGAGTGTGCCTGGAGGGTGCCGATTAATCAGTAACAGAGCCGGGCGTGGTGGCACAGGCCTGTAATCCCAGCACTTGGGAGGCTGAGGCAGGAGGATTGTTGTGAGTTCGAGACCATCCTGAGCTACAAAGTGAGCTTAAGGCCAGCCTGAACTGCATAGTGAGACCCTGTTTCAAAAAAGACAAAAAAAAAAAAATCAGTAACTGGTCTCAGTGATGGAGGAGTGAGCCACTGGGAGCCCATGTTCCTGAGTTACCGGCATTCCAACTCCTTAGGTAACTCCTGAATGGACACATGTTTATTTTAATTTTTTTGTGTATGTGGCCTGCTGGCATGGCATGTGGTGTCAGGGATTGAACTGTGGCCCTTGTGTTTGCCTAAGCTTGCCGAAGCAGGTGCTTTAATCTGCTGAGCAATCTTGCCAGCCCCATGTATTTATAAATAAATAAACAAACAAACAAACTGCCCCTAGTTTTCTGGCTCAGCCCACCTTGGGGGTGTGGAGCTGGCACAGCATATGATGCCAGGGAGCGAAATGCAGTCCCCTGCACCTACCTGAGCTTGCCTAAGCAGACATTGTAGACCACTGAGCTATCCCACTGGTACTGCATGCACTTAGTTTAAAATTAGTAACTTAACGTTTAGCAATTTCAGAAGAATTACCAGTGTTTACTGAAGAGTTCGTACATCCTGGGTGTTGTAGTTGGTCTTCATGTTGATGAATGCACTTAATTGGCACCAAGGGCTGACCGCTTCTGGGCAGCCTGGCATGTCTGCAGTCCTCCGATTGATTGCGTTGCAGTGGCCAGTTATCCGGAGCCCGTGCTTCTCGACCCACGCACATGCCACTCCCTTGGGGTGTCCAGTCCTGTGTTCCCCTGAGCTCTCTTCCTCACTCCCGAACTCTGAGGAGTGTTTCCCACACACAGTGCCAAGCATGGGTTTAGGAAGTGTCTCCCTGATTAAAAGCACTCTTACAGTTACCGCGCTGCATTGAAGCTGAGATTGCCACACTGCCTGCCGGTACGAGGTGGCACTTGCACAGCAGACACCCCTCCTGCAAAGCCCGGGCTCTCTGCGTGGCTGCCCCTCCCCTGCCCTGCTGGCCTTGGGCACTGCGCTGCCTCTAGTTTTCTGAGCTCCAGAGTGTAGTCTGTGTGTTCTCAATGAGGTGTCCCGCTGGCTGGTACACCACGGTGACGGGCAGTGCTTCGCATGGAGCCGCTTCCTGGCTCCAGAGCATGCACGGACTGGCTTCATGGATCTTACTTCCGGAGCACAGACCTTGCCTCCTAGATCTCGAGCTCCTCATGAGGACCCTGGAGGGTGGAGCCAGGGACCTGGGAGTGGACAGGGGAACTCGCTTGCTGTCCACCCTCCTCCGCTAGAATTTGACGCCGCCGTCCAGTGTGGACAGAGCAGCAACCCGCAGCGGCGCTCACGTCATCTGTGACTCATCACCTTCGGCAATCACAGCCATCTCCCCATTATCCTGAGGTCATCACAGCCAGCTCAGTAGGCTGCTTTGCTCATCACCGGTTGCAGAACGGTAGGAATCAGCGCCTCCGTGATACATTGAGGAAGAAGTGTGCGCAGTGTTTCTGCTTCCTGGAGGGCCTTGCTTCGGCATGCTCAGTTCCATGTAATCCTTTGCCTTTGAAGGCCTTGTTCTGCGAAGTATTGATTGGAGAAGCATCAAGAAAGTCCTAGGCGTCTGCTGCCCCATCAGTCCCATAAGTTGAACCTGTTTTTATCTCAGTTATAAAATGTTATATAAATTTAGGAGTGTATGTCTTCAAAGCAAAATAGAAAGTCTTGTTGCCCCTCTTAGTTTCAATCACAGCTCCTGCAGACCAGGTGCCCCCACCCTGCCTCCTCACCGTCTCCCATCCTGGGGAGGATCTGGGGGTACATCCTAGCTGTGGGGCTCCTCAGACCTGACCGCAGGGCTCCGTGTCCAGGCCCATTGCTGCTCTGTGGACCCCTAGCTACCTGGGATCCGCATCCAGTTCCCCCTGAGGCGTCCCCCCACCTCAGTACATGAGCCGCCCGTGTGGCCTGTAGTCTGTCCACACTCACACCTGGCCTCGGGGCGGCCCATGGAATGGAGCTGTCTTTCCTTTCAGAAGCTAGTTCCTGTGTAGCAGCCTCCCATTAGTTCACTAGTCGGGTCTGGGGCTTGGGAGTGAGAGACAGCTCTGAGGTGTTCCCGTGAAGTTCACAGCCCCTGGCGAGCTCACTGGAGCGTGTTTGTGCGTCCATCCCACAGAGGCTCCGCAGTTTAGGAAGAGAACCTGGGGGCTTCCCTGCCTTCCCCTTAGAGGTTGAGGGGCGGGGTTTGTTGATGCCTAGCAGGCGGGACACGTGAGGAACTTGCCAGGCACATGGGTGGCGTGGCTACAGTAGCTGATGAGTTGCGGGGCTTAGGGCTGAGGCGTCCAGATTCGAGATGAGGTGCCTGTGCCCGTCCCTCCTCTCACTGCTGACACAGAGCCCCCAGCACCTGAAGTTACTGGAGGAAAGGCTTGCTTAGCCCACAGTTGGTAGGGGTTGTAGTCCGTCATCAGCTAGCTCCAAGGCTGAGAGGCCTGGCAGGTGGCATCACAGAGGAGAGACAGCCCTCAGTAGGCAGAAGACAGCCAAAGCAAGCAAGGAAGGGTGCAACGGGCTTCTAGCTGCCCCTTATGTTGTCTCCTGGCCACCAGGATTAGGGTGGTGCCACGCCAGCCAGTGGACTGGCTCAGTACCACCCACCTTAGTGCCAGCGTCACACACTCTAGATTCAGCCAGCTCTAAAAAAGCCCCGGCTATGGCCACATGACGTGGTGGCACCTGGACACAAGCCCTCGCGGTGACTTTAAGATCTGTGCTTCTGAATTACGGGCATCGGGCATGGCTACAGGAGGCTGAGGCAGAAGGACCGCAAGTTGAACTGCGGCCTCATGACCAAGCAATTTAGGAAGAGCCTGTCACAAAATAAAAATGAAAAAGGAGCTGGGTATGCAGTTCAGTTGCTGGCTAAAAGTAAATCCCACTTTGCAGAAAGGTAAACTGAGGAAGGCAAGATTATTTGCTTCAGAAAAAAATACTGCTTGAGGAAGAAGAGCAGAACAGGACAGATGCCTGTTTCTCTCCTGAGCCCAGTCCTCTGGCATCTCAGCCTCCCCAAAATACAGTCCGCTCTCTCTCTCTCATGCCTCTCGCTTTCCATTTTGTTGGAAAGAAAAATGATCTGCAGTGAAAATGGTGTTGTTGCACAGTGTACATACTCCATATTAAATTCAGAAGTAATGTGAACCACTTCATCAATTATTTAGCTTGAAGTTCATTTTGTATAGAAAATTACATCTTTGAAAAGCTATGACAGGGTTAAAATGAATCAAGTTTATCGTGCAAGTGTTCTAGCCATAGTCACTTAATCTGTGTCATTTTATCGAACATGAGGGACTTTCAGTGTTTTGGGCATTCTACACACAGGGAGCACAGCTGGGCTCTGGGAGAGGCGCTGCCTGCCCCTACCCCCAGCTTTGCGCTTCCTGTGCATGTTGGCCTCGGCAGTGACCCATGTGGGCTGGTGCAGGCGTGGGGTGAGCCAGGGTCACCAGGGCTGAGGACAGTGAGTCCCTGCTCGTAGTCTCGTCCCCACTACATGTTTCATGTGGCCAGTGTCAGCAGGTGGCCCTCAGTATCACTTCCTGTGCTGTGGCTGTCATTTCCTGTATTACCAGGCTGGCCGAGGCAGCAGTAGACGGCATGGCACAGTTTGTGGTAAGTGCTGTGGCTCACCTCCTGTCCCCATGGCAGGTCCTAGACGCGTGCCTGGCTTCTCCTGCTGCCCTGAGTCTGCCTTTTACCCAGCTGCCCTCGGTGTCAGCCCCTGCAGGGCGCTGGGTCCTCCCGTGGTAGCCAGCCGAGCAGTGAAAGGCGGCACTCCTCATACTGGGAGGTGCCGAGCCGCCTGCACTGTCAGGTGGGCTGAGGGAAGGCCGAAGTCCTCATTACCAGGAGGACGTTTCTCCCTGTGGTGCCGACCCCTTGGCAGGGCTAGTATTGGCAGCTTGGTGCCCTCGAACAGTGCCGCTGGCAGCGTGTTTGTGTCACACAGCACATGCACGAGGTGTTCCTGGTCCTCTGAACAGAAAAACAAGGGAGGAAGGACACGGTTCACCCTTAACTGCACCCTCCCCCTTAGCTGTTTTCCTGGCCTATAGTACTTGGGGAGTTCCTCTCATTGGGAATCTGCTTTTGTAGTTCTGGGGAGGGCTTTAGGAGCAGGACCCACAGCCCCCTCCTCCTGACCTGCCCTCCTTTCATACAGGGTGTCCCATACCCTCGGACAGATTTCCTTCTCATCGGTGTGCCTTACGGGTGTCTTGGCTATGTTGATCCTTAGAGCTCCAAGTAAAAATGACTTTGTTCCATGGAGCTGTGTTAAATTGGCTGGTTAATTCTGGTGTTATTTACCCTGTAATTCATTAGCTTCACCCCACCATTGGCAGCTGACAGGCTGTAATTTCACGCCTTGCAATAAAAGATGTCTCATAATCTGCTTCATTTAGCAGCAAGAGAATTTAATGAAATTAACTGCAGTCCTAATTATGCCAGTGAATACTAAAGACCGCCATCAAGTTTTCCAAGAAAAGGACAAGGTCCACCTCATGAAGGATTCGGAGTATAAGTTCCCAGGAAAAGTCGCAGGCGTCTTCCTCCTCCTACTGGCGGTGAGGGCTGATGACACCGACGCACAGGACACTTGGCACCTCCCTCGTTTCTGAAGGTGTTTCCCAGTAATCATAGCTTCAGCCTAGAATCAGATTCGATCGCTGTGTCAGCGTGATGTGGCCCGTGTGCGGAGGCAAAGGCGGGCCTGTGCACAGCGCTCTGCACTCTGGCGCCTATGGGGTGGGTTTGCTCCAGCTCTCAGCCAGCCATGCAGGGTACTGGGAGATTTCCCGAGGAAGCAGAAGCCTGGCCATCGTCCTCCTGTTCTCAGAGCTTGGCCTCCATGGCTGTCACCTGTGCATGACATGGGGATGCTGTCACCACAGGAAGCCGCTCAGCTGCAGGTCACTCGCTGGCAGGCAGGGGGTCCCCCAGCCCCTGGGCCAAGCCACCTGGCCCCGTGAATCTCTGTTGTGCCTGTGTCTTCGATGCTTCTCTCTGCACCCCCCTTCCCACGCCCAGGACCTTCTCCTGTACCTAGGACACTCCTATCCGTCCCACTCCCCTCCTGTGTGTCCCGTGTGCAGGCTTCTGTGGTGTGCAGCTGCACAGGGTCACAGTTGCATGTGGAAGGCAGGTTGACGTAGGAGATTGGGAGGGATGGCATGTGCTCTTACCCGTACAGGGAAGCCACTGGCCCCTCAGTGGGCTTCAGTCTGTTTTAGGTCCATATGATAGAAACTTCAAGAGCCACAAGTTGAAAACTGCTGTTTCACTTCCTAGTCCCACATTACAAATGAGCAGCTTCTCTAAGATCCTACAAATAATTGCCTCCCGGGGGCCGCGCCTGACGTGGTATCCCTGGGCCCCTGCACCTGCGTGGTGTTGGCTCTGTGTGGAACATGAGCCCCCTGGGTTAGCTTGTACACACTTGCCAGAGGTCACCCTGGGCAGCACAGGCGTGGCGGGCTACCATGAGGCTGCTGCAGTGCAAGGCTTTGTGAAGAGGCCGCTGGGTGGGTGGGAGCAGCTGCTTCCTGAGGAGGGGGCACATCCGGCCACCCATCCTATTCCTGCCATTTCTGGGATGGGGCGATGGCCTCTGCACATTAAGGGTGTGAGACTGGGGACCCCATGACCCATCCTACGGAATACTCCCGTTAGTCCCTTCTGGGGCGCGATGTGTTTCCAGGTCCAAGCCCTTTGGGTGGGCAGCTCGGCACAGCCGTGCTAAGCAGCCCATACCAGAGTTTCAGCTAGGATGCAGCAATGGTCTTCCTTCTGCACACAGCTGCCCTGCAGGACCCGAGGAGCTGACTCTTGGCCATGGCTTCCTGGAGTGTCATGCACACGTGCGTCCCGTAGAAGGACGCTGGGGCCAGCTGTGTATCTCTGGGCACGTCAGCCACTCGGGCTGGTGCCAGCAGCCCTCAGAAGAAGCCCCTGGAGGGCTTGTTGGTGTAGCTCTGGACTGCACCACAAGGGCAGAGCAGCTTCCTGCCACTGGCGGCATGGCCCAGGAGACCAGCAGAGCAAGCACAGTTCAGCGTCTGTGTCCAGGGGAAGACAGACGCTGGGAAGCCCAGAAGCGGCGTGGCCCCTGCGCCCATGCCTGGATCCCTATTGCGGCTCCCCTTACCCCAGATTCACCGCCCCCACCAGTGCCTCAGGAGGCCATGCAGCACAGGAATGCATATGGGGAAGGAGTTCTGGAGGGGTGGCTGCGCCTCCAGGGCCTCCTGTTCTTTGGGCTCCTATAGTGACATCTGCCGTTTTTTAGAACGCTTCCCTTCTCACACCCTCATGCTGGCCCTGAATGAGCTAAGCAGTCCACACTGCCCTGTCTCCAGTTTTGCAGGTGGAGGTTGGTGGTCTAGCTTCCTTTTTTTTTTTTTTTTTTTTTTTTGAGATATTTTCATTTTTTGTGAGACTCTATAATAAAATAGAATATTTCTATTAAAAAAAAAAAAGGAAAGGGTGCCGACTGCTTTTGCAGCCACCCTGGGGCATTTGCAGGCATGGCCGAGGTCCTGGGAGCGGTGCATGCCCACGTCCTGTCCACCTGCGTGTCTCGGAACTGCAAGCCAGCCCTGCTGCCACCCTGGGCACCGGACCGGAGACCGCCTGGAAACCCAAGGGTCGGGAGCCTGTGAGCGGAGCAAAGGCCTCTCCTGAGCTCGCGCCATAAAAATAATTGAGCTGACATTAAATCTGGGGTCCAGTAGCCTCCTGTTAGGTTCTGATGCACAACTCGCACATCTCATCTGCAGTGCGCCAGAGGTAATTTTGGCTATGAGCAGCAAGGAAACCTGAAGTATTTCTCTCCCAGACCCTCCCAGCTTATTAAAAGAACTTATAGACATGAAAATACATTAAAGTGGGCAAAGCAGAGAGAGGGTGAGAGAGATTAACAACCTCCACTGAATAGAGCCTATTGATGAAACGGGCCTGTGGCTGCCGCTGCCTCGGAAGCCCAGAGCTGGGAGCTGAGGGGAAGGTCGGGCCAGCCAGAATTTGGGGGGGGCAGGACTCGCGTGTGAACCCAGTGTGTGCCCAAGCAGCAGCTCTCGCCTTGCCCTGGTGGGAAGAGAAACGAGTCCTGGCACAGCTGACCACCCAGTCTTGGTGCCAAGACTCAAAGATCACTTCCAAATGCAGAGGCGGGAGGCGGGTGTGGTGTGGCCTCGTGTCTATTGTCTCTGGTCAGGGTTTCCATCTGAATGCCAGGCCGGGCATGGAAGTGGGGCCTCCTGGTGTGCCACGCAGGGGCTGGAGGTAGGGAGCAGGAAGCCGGAAGCAGGCGCCTTTTGAGGAGCCGGACAGGTGTGGGTGTCTTTAGGAAAGGGGTGTGGGTGAGGGCAAATTGAAGCCAGCACGCTGGGTGTGCGTGTGCGTGCAGGGGAAGTTGCCGTCAGTCAAGTTTTATCTCTTAATGAATAGAGACTGCTGAAGTAAGGGTTAGGTAATTGAGTTTATAATTAATTAGCCATAACCCTCATCAGATAAAGCAGTTGTGGAGAATTTTTTTTATCTCCTCTCTTTCCCCAGGGTCTGCCCTTCTTTGTCCTTGTGCTGACAGCCAGCACTTATCTCCGGCCGCCGAGCCCGTGCCAGTCAGCCTCCCCCCTGGCCGGGCTGAGGGGTGGTCAGCCGAGCCCCGCATTGTGCCGGGAGGCCCACAATCAGCCCAGCTGTCCGGGCCGTGATGAATTAGCAGTGGGAGGCAGCGCGGAGGTGAGCCGCAGATCAGGCGATAGCTCCTGACTGGAAAGCATCTCTGATAGACCTTTGACACCTCCAACAAAGAGGTGAAGGGGCCGCAGAAATAAGTGCTCCTGCGGAAACTTGGCCGACTCACAAAAGGCTCCTTAATTTCCATAGCAGGCAGTTCACCCAACAAAGGAAGACATCCATGAGAATTTACACCCTTTCTTTGGGGAACCTTAAAAACAGTCTCACTTATGGGAGCTGTCCATGTCTGGGGGACATGCAACAGTGAGAAGTAACGATGGTGTGGAAAGGCAGGGCCTTTGAGAAGTCATGTCCTCCCTGTGCTGCACAGAGCAGATGAGAGCCGCCCCCCACCTGCCCCTTGCAAGGCTGACGCTGATTCGGGCAGGTGGAGCGAGGAGGGATTCATGGGAGAACGTTCTGTGTGGCTTGCTCACGGCATCTGATACTGAATCAGAGCACCCAGCCTTGTCTTGTCGAGTTCTGTGTGATTCTCCTTGTTTCTTTCTAATTGGCCCCCAAGCAGGCAGGGATGGGTAGATCCCTGGGTGTCCAGGAGTAGCTACCAGGGGAAGAGCCCATCCTCCAGTCCCCTGCAACCGCTCTGTCATGTGGCTTCTATGGCAGTTTCTTCTTCTTTGTTAGGTGTCATTCTTTGTGGATACTTTTTTTTTTTTTTTTAAAGCAGTACCAGGGTTGAACTCAGGACCTTGTGCTTTCCAGGCAGGTGCTTATTCTACTGAACCATCTATCTCCCTGGCCCCTAGGTGTCATGACGGGATGGTCATGATCATGGGGGACACAAAGGCCAGGAGATTTTATCAGACAGCATGACCAGGATGATTATGAAAGCTAACGAAAGTTTAAGACAGACTGTGTTCTTCAGCCTCGTGGAGGAGGGAGCGTGGCAGGTGCATTTGTTCACAGGTGCTGAAAGTGTGAGATAAACGAGTTGTCTTGGGTGAGGCCTGAGATAGAGGAAGCTCTGCCATTAGCAGCGAGCTCTGGGGCACACAGCCTTCCTCGGCGAGGGCCCAGCACAGCAATACGGTACCTGTGTACCTTGTGACTCCAGGACTTTAATGAAGCAGATAGCAGGAGATGGGCTTTCTTTGTGCCAAGGAGAAGGCATGAGATGTGGGCTCAGGGAATGCTTAAGCCTTAGCTAGAACCAGGTAGCTGGTGTCAAGACACCTCTCCACCCACCCAGCCTCCTTCTGGGGTTCCTGGGTAGTCTTCTGCAAACCCAATTTGACAGCCAGTGGTCAAGCCTTGCCAGCTGTCATTTCTAAGGAAATTTAGGCAGGGAGGAGAGAGGAGGCGTGCTCCCCGCTCCACTCCTGGTGGGGGCCTGCCCCTTCATGCCAGTGCTTGAGCCCGCTGTCCCCTCCATTCCCTACCCGGAGGTTCATCCTGGAGGGGGAGGCTGATGGTCCCTGCCCTGGCTACCACTGAAGGGCGAGCTTAGCACTGGCCAGCTCTGACTGGGCCTTTCCAGGGCCAGGAGACAGACATGGAGAAAACAGCAGGCAGCCTTAAACTCAGCCTGACCTAGCAGCCCCTCTGTGACCTTGGGGGACTCTCGCCATCCCCAAGTGCCCATCCTAAGTCGGCGAAGCCAGGATCCGCTCTCGCTGTTGGGGTGGCAGTTGCTGCCTAGAGAGTGCAGCGTCCCTAGCAGCCCCTCTTTGACCTTGGGGGACTCTCGCCATCCCCAAGTGCCCATCCTAAGTCGGCGAAGCCAGGATCCGCTCTCGCTGTTGGGGTGGCAGTCGCTGCCTAGAGAGTGCAGCGTCTGCATGGGATTCAGGTTCTCAGGAAGCGGCTGGGTGTCCCTCACCTTCCTTTTCCTAAGACTGTATTCTTTGCATCAGAGTAAATTATGGGAAATGGTCCTTTACCCATCTTTCTTTCAGCAGCAGTATTCTGAGAAATACCCTCGGAGGTTCGCACCCCCCAGCCCGTCTCCGGGTGCCCAGCAGCGCCTCTGAGGAGCTCCAGGGGCGGCAGGACGCATCGGAGGCACTCACACCATTGGGCTCGCTCTTCACCTTCGATGCTTCTGAGATCTTGGCATTAGTCATTTTAAACTAGGAAGGAAGGAGTGATGGGTGCTAAATTTATGAAGGAAAAGAAAAACAGACCAAGCTCACAGGTAAAAGAGGTGGAAAAGTTCACCTGTGGCTTCTGAGTCGTTTGACTTGGGTCAGTCCCCAGGGAGGACCCTGAAGCTGCTGGCACAGCCCTGCGTGTCCTTTGGGTGGCAGGGCCGTGGGAAGGCGAGGGCTCTCCTCAGGTTAGGTCCCAGAGGCCCACCCCGAAGTAGCTCCTTCCACTTGGGGGTGAGTAGTGTAGTGGGCGCTTCAAAGCCAGTCACCAGTGGATTTACTCAAAAGTAAGTATCAGCTGATTTCAACCTCCTTTTGCAATAATGTCACATATACTGCTGTAACTTTTTTAGACATACAGTAGTTATTAAATGAGTCAAAGATTTCTTAGGAGACCAGCCTACTAGGAATGCCTAGTAGAGGGGTGAACTCGTAGAGACCAGACGCAGACAATTTTGAGAGAGGGGGCAGATGCGCCCCCCAGTGCACCAGGAGCACTCGCCTCGCTTTCACCCGCTGAGACGCAGGAGCGAGCAGTGCGCTGGCACAGGGCCCCCGCCCGCCGCCTGCAGCCCGGGTGAGCGGCCAGATCCCAGCAGCCTGGCCGCCCTGGCCTCCAGCATGCCGCGCCCTCCTCCAGTAGGTCAGGGCTCACCCCCACTTGCTGCTCGTTTTTCAAATCCAATTCTAAAAATATTTTTCCTTGGCTATGTTGTTGAAGTCATGAAAGATGAGCTATATTAAGTGAAAAATAGTGATCGCTGGTTGGAAAATAGAGTGTCCATCTTTCTTCTCTTTAAATTCACTGCCCTGAACTTTAGGTTGCTGCGCTGTGAGTGCAGCTCTCTGGCGACCCACACTCCCAACAGCCACGGCGCTGCCTGCCAGGCCTAGAGAGTGCAGCGTCTGCACGGGATTCAGGGCACAGAACGCAGCCAGAGTAGAGCCCTGTGCTGAGCAGGGCATGCGGCGGTGGGGAGAGCGGAGACAGCTGGCCATGCTCTGCATGTTTCGGGCAAGGCCTGGGGTCACAGAGGCTGCTTGGTGCCTGAGGGTCAGCCGGCCTCAGGTGGACCAAGAGCACCTTTTAAATTTCATCTTAATTTCGCACTATTGAGGCTGTAACTCTTCCCCCTGCATTTGTCCTGATACCTTGTGTTCCAACCAGAAAGGGGCCTGCGGGGCATACAGGAAAGCCCACCTCATCTGGTGCTGGCAAGGAGGGCATGATCCAGCTTGGGAGCCCGGGAGGCTGGAACACCAGCACTAGGCAGCCTCTTGTTTTGGACCTCTTTGGGCTTGGACGCTGTCCAGCTCTGCAAGTGCTCGTGGCCAGAGGCCCTGCACATGGGCGCTTGAAGATGGAGGAGGCCTTTCCACATCCGAGCCAGAAACAGACCCAAAGCAGAGACCTAGGCGTGGGCTCAGCTTGTTGAGAGCAGCCCCTTGTGGGCCTCCTGCCTGCGCCACAGTGAACCAGTCGCTGTGGCTGGGAACATGATGGGCCCGGAGTCCACAGCTGAGGGGGAAGAACCTGCATCCCCTGCAAAGCGGGGGTCGCCCGAAGACGACCACCACCAGGAGTCCCCCACCCAGAGCACCTACTACGTTCCCAGCATGGGACCGTGCTGGCTCGGTGGCGCTGAGGCCCGCAGACCCGCACCGAGGCAGCCCCCGCCAAAGCTCTGCTATCTGAGGGTGCACCAGATCCTGTCAAGTGGGCAGAGTGAGGACGGTGCGGAGGGGACCCTGCGGAGCGAGGCCGAGGGCTGCACATGACCACGTGCTCTTGGAGCACCCCTCCCCCACCAGCCTGGGCCGTGGCGGCCCATGGCCCTCTGATGTAGGTGAGCTGTCCTGCGGCTTATGGAGCATCCTCCCTGGGCGCCGGGCTGCTGTGCCATGCCCTGTGGAGGACATGCTGCTGCAGCTCTTCCCAAACAGGAACTGCCATGTTGAGGCTCATGTGATGCAGATGCCTCGCCCTCTACTCATGCTGCACCTGTTTCTGCACCTGCATGGGACACAGCGGAGCACCTGCTAGGCCTGCACCATGCTGTGGATAGGGACAGACTCGAGGCCAGTGAGTGGCACCAGAGGCACACAGCAAATGAATGAGCTTCTCTGTGCGCCCCTGTGAGCAGTCCCGGCCACTCAGTGGTCCTCGGGAGTCAGTGGTGTGAAGCCTGGTGTGCAGCACACCTGGAGACACCCAGGCCTCGGGTGCAGGACCCTGGGCTCTGCTGGGCTGTGTCGGGGCCTGCAGGGACACTCAGCACTGCCACTGGGTGACCTCAAGGGGTTTTCATGGCTCTGTCACTGGACTGGACAGCTACAAGATGCCATGACCACACAGCATGCTGTGTACTGTCGGCCCTTTGCCCACCTGGAGCATTACCCCAGAAAGGGAGGCTAAGCAGGACTCACAACAGTGATTTCCCGAGTCTCTTAGTTGATACGCAGCTTACTGTTCATCCATTACCGGATGCTTTATTTCAGGGTTTTAGAGGAGCCTTAGTTCAAAAATGTAAAGATAATCTAGAATGTGACCATCACATTTTTAGAGATATTTTTCCAACTGTCCTCTCAAAATTATGCAAGGGCTTATCAATAGTCAAAAGACACTTTACCTTATAAAAGGCGAGGCACGTTTTGTTCTGTTTAAGGCAGGCTGGCACTGTGTGGTTCAGGCTGTCGCTGTACTGACTTAGCAACCCTAGCTGGCCTCAAAACACATGGCAATCCTTCTGCCTCGGCGTCCTGGGTGCTAGGGTGACAGGCATGCGTGACCACGCCCATCTTAGACTTGTCATTTTTAAAGTAATATATCAAGCTTCTCAACTGCGTAAGTTGATATGCAGAACATATATGTAACCTTACTTGAATGAATGGAGTGAATGAATGAATGGTCTTTTTGAGGCAATATGCAGTTCATGCTAAACTTGAGCTCACTTTATAGCCCAGGCTAGTCTTGCACTCACAATGATCTTCCTGCCTCAGCCTCCCCAGTGCTAGGGTTACAGGTGTGTGTGCCACAACGGCCAGCTCAACCCTACCTAAATTTAAATGCAGTAGTCGTTGAGGGAGGAGTTGGGTTTGGTTTGGTTTACTGTGCTGAGGACTGAGCTGAAGACGTGGCACAGGCTCGGCCAGCATGCTACTCCTGGGCTGCGTCTCTAGCCCCGGGGGAACTGTTTCAAAACTATGAAATTTAAGCCACAGACTGTAAGTAGGTTCCATGGCTTTCATCACACAAGTGGTAAAAGCAAGGAATGCGGATTCAGAGCCGGTGAGCCCTGCTGCCTCCTCGCGGCGGCCAGTGATCCCTCACCATGCGTGCTTTGTCCACGACTGGGCGACGGACCCGTCTTCTCCCATGCAGGGTCTGCGGGCCTGCGAGGTGGCTTCCCCATGCCGGTGAAATTGATGGGCTGATGAGCTGGGAGAGACTCCCTCATATGTTAATGCCAGCAGGCCCAGGACTCCCACCCAGCGGACAGGGGCATCAAAGTTGGTGGCAGCAAGGAGTATTCGCCGCCGTAATTGACAAATAATGCCCCTCATAAATACTGCCAGTCTTCTCAATTAGTTTTCATCTAAAATTCGGGCTACAAAATGATGGCCTGTCAACTGACAATGAATGGCAAAAATTAATAAATTGTCTTCTAAATAGAATGGACACTTAAGAAAAATTGGGCAGCCAATTTAGCACAGCGTGAAGTGAGGGGAACCTTTTGTACTGGCGCGGGGCACTGATGTTGTCTCGATCTTTATTAATGGTGTTCAGCAGCGGCTGACAGCCTTGTTGCCACTGGCAACTTTCTTCATTAAAATTAAAGCCAACATCAAATCCCATTAGCTGTACTCTAGGCACCTTGCATTTTTTTATACATATCGTTTCTTTTATTAACTCCCTCTCCACCCATAAGAAGTTTTTGTAAAAAGTGGAACAGGGCGGGGGGCGTTGTTTCCTAGGACCCGTGGACCATCCTCGGAGGTCTGGGGCAGTGGCTATCCTAAGACCTGCAGCCTCCGCTCTTCCTGCCCACCCTCCCAGAAGGGCGGCAGTGTCACCTGTGAGGTCTGTGTGCTCCTTCAGGACAGCCAGGCTGCTGCAGGGACACCTCGTTGGCGTCCGGCCTTCGGGGGCCTTGTTTTGCCGGCAAGGTCCCTCTCCTGTCCCATCGTCCCCTGCTCCTGGGTGATTCCCTCAGTTGTCTCTTATTTTCCACAAGGCATTAGTCACTGGGAGCAAACTTCAACGTTTAAAGCGGGGAAAGGATCCAATCACACTGCCGCACAAGTTCTGAGCCACTGTGTGAGAGCTGTTGCGCGCCCTCGCAGCACAGGCAGAGGGAGACAAATGCCACGGCACTTGGTCCAGGCCCGCAGAGAGTGTGTGGGGCTCAGGACGCCCATTAGGACACCTGGCTGAGTGCCAGCTCCTCAGGATGTCCTCCTCCTCCTCCTCCTCTTCCTCTTCCTCTTCTTCTTCCTTATCCTCCTGAAAACTTGGATCTTTAAACCTTAATACTCATTTAAATGAGGCTAGGCATGATAGTGTATGTTTGTAATCCCAGCACTTGGGAAGCTGAGGCAGGAGGGTTGTTGCAAGTTCGAGACCAGCCTGTGCTATACAGTGATCTCAAGGCCAGCCTGAGCGGCATAGTAGAACCCTATCCCCAAAAGACAAAAAATTTAAAAAAAGAAACCCAAGTGTCAAGAAACAAAACATTAAGCCAGACTGCACACACTCTGGGATTTAAATTTCGACTTAATCTCTAGGCACCCTAGTAGACACAAGGTGAGAAGGAAGCTATGGCGTGACCTCTGCCCGAAGTTGTCCCCGCAGGGCTTCCTCTCACAGAGGAGCTGAAGCCGTGGCTTGTGGACACTTTGCCTTGAGATGATTTGTGGATCCAGTTTGCCAAAGTGGCCTTTTCCTAAGTGCTTATGTTTCTGATCACCACCGTTTCTCCAAGCCTTCTGCTCTCACGTGAGATAAATCCTTATTAACAGAATCTGGGACATATGCAGGATGAAGTAAAGAGGAATCCAACCAGTGAGATGTGCAGCTTCTCCTGTCTTGGAGGAGGCTGGGTTGGGTTGAGTTGGTTTTGCAGAGAACGTGTGCATTATAGGTGCTGATGTTTCTTCTAATGCGTATTTCCAACATTTTACCAGTGGAGTGAGGTCAGCCCTGTAGTACAGGAAAACCTCAATCCTGCCCTCCTTCTCAGCAGTCTTGACTGAGTGAAGAGCAGCTCACCTGTGCTGGGTCCATTCAGAGCTCCTAAAGCGTGGGTGTCTTGTGAGCCCACAGTGTTTGCCAGAGTGCTGACACATGATTACGTGACGTGGCCGGCGGTCCAGTCTCTGACCCAGGGCACCGTGGCCCCTGCACAGGTCCCCTTCTGCTCCTCCAGGCACCTGCGCCAGGCCAGGGGCTGCTGTTAACTAACGGTGAGCCGACTCATCTGTCACATAACGTGCGACGCTCTGTGTGGTGTGAACGGGAAGATTTAGCTTGCTGACGCGACATTTGCAGTGCTGCACCCTGGCTTCTGTGAGGGACCCTTTGAGCGTTGTTTGTTTCATGTGATAAGTGGAGGGCTTGTCAAATGCCGCGTGGGCCTCTCTCGGGGTGGTCACTCCGCAGGAGGGCTGCTGCGGCTCCTGTCGCGTCCCACTGGGCTCAGCGAGGTGTTGCAGGTTCCATCGCAGTTTGCCCCGCACGAGGAAGCACGTTTCACATGGCCACCATGGCCTTCAGTCCTAGAGCCTCCTCCCTGGAGTGCAGGATGCTTTTGACGGGGCTTGTGGCAGAAACAAAGTACGCCTTGGCTGGCCTTGACTGTCCTCCATCGCCCGCACGTGCCACCCCTTTTGAGCAGGGCAGCCTCAGCCTGCGCCTGTGTTCCCTTGGCTAAGTCCCAGATGCTTCAGTCACGTGAGGTGACCCCTTGCTACAGGAAACCCACTCATGGTCCTGCTGGGCAGGTGGGGGACAGCAAGATGCCTGGTTCTGGCTCGTAGACAGTGATTGAACTAGGGAAGGCCCCGGTGTACTTACACCCTTTCCACTGCAGTTCACAATAGTCTGGTGAAGGCCCTAGGATCTAAAAAGAGGCCTCAGATGTTCTAGAAAATACCATGTGGGAGGACAGGAGCTGTGGTGGTCCCTGCCCCTTGGCAGAAAGGCTCAGGTGTGCTCTCTTAGGGTTGAAAGCTGTAAAATGTTCTCGGGGTACCTGGCAGGTACCTGAGCGCTCAGAAGCACCACCGTGGCTGTCATGGATGGCTCTGGTCACATGGCCCAGGAGAGTGACACTGGTCTGATTCATTTTGTTTTCCAGAAACTTAACACCCATTTGTCCCTGCCCTTCTGACCGTTTTGTGGTGACATTCAGATTTCCGGGCAATACTGGGAATGTGTTTCCTGGAACCAGGGCTTCGTAGCCATAGGACCAGCACAGGGCTCATCCGGCTGCCAATTCCAGCACACAGCAGGGCTGTCTGCTCACGGTGTGGGTGGAGAAGGAGATCCCGTTGCCCAGAGGGACCCCAGGCCCTTACCAGCCAGCTCTGGTTAAAACTGGCATGTGGAGCAGCTGCACTGCATGGACCTCCTCCTTCCATGCACTGCATGGCTCCGTGAGCGCCCGCCCTGGGAGTTAGCAGCCTTCCTCAGGCTGTGTGCACTCTGCTCACGTGCAGACATCAGGCCCCATGGGGGCTGCCCCACACGGCCGGCTGGCACGCATGCGCACACGGGCTTGTGTCTGTGCTAATCAGCTCTGCGCGAGGTGCAGGCCATGCGTGTGGGGGCCGTGCTGGGCAGACGGGGGAACCCTCAGCCTGAGCGGACGTGGCTGTCCTGCCCACTAGCCCTGCCGCCTTGCCCACTTCTGTCGTCTCTGCCTTGGTGAGGGTTCTGACGAGCTATCCATCGACTGCTTGCTGCACTGAGGCTGGGGGTAGGGGTGGGGCTGCCGGGGTTTGGGGAGACTTAAACTGACTACATAGACTGGGCTGGCCTCAAATTAGAGGCGCTCCTCCTGCCTCAGGCCTGGGCTCACAGCCTGCGCCACCACTGACAAGTTGTGGGGGTGCAGAACAGCACGATGGGACGCCCGCCCCTCCGTTTTCCATAAGTTACAACTTAGAAGCTACATCCAGGTCATGGGAGCCCAATATGGTTTGACAGCAAATAGGCACCGATGCAAACCACATGTGCAATGGCCTTTTTTTTTTTTTTTTTTTGATAGCCGTGGTGGGAAAGACTAAAAAAACAAATGAAATTAATTTTAATAATGTGTTCTACGTACCTCAGATCTGTATGACATATTTAATCGTTTCAGCATATAATCAATATAAAGTTATCATGTCTCCTGTGAAGTGTGCTGGTGGGGCCAGAGATTGAACCCAGGGCCTTCTCCCTGAGCAGTACCCTAGCCTTTTTTATTTGTTTGTTTGTGGTTCGTTGGTTGGTTTTGAGGTAGGATCCTGCTGAGTTGCCCAGATTAGCTTTAGCTTCTGGTCTCCCTGCCTCAGCCACCCAGTGCACCAGATGTGGCCTCGTTAGGTGATAGAACAGGTGTGTGACTCGCGGCATGGTGCATGTCCCTTAGGATAAAGGCGGGGCCACGTGGCTCTGCTTGGTAGCTGCAGTGCTCCTGGTGGACAGAACAGGCTCAAGGGAAGCCTCACCTTTAAGAGGAGAGGTATGGAGGCTCTCTGGGCTGCCGGGGGTGGGGGCATCCTGGTCACAGCAGGTGATGTCAGGCACAGATGTGACAGGTAGGAGGCCTTCCCAAGGATGCACATGGTACACAGAAGCAAACCGAGAGCCATGGATGCAGTGTTACAAATGAGGCAGGTGACAGGAGTCCAGAAACGGAGACAAGAAGCTCAAGGGGAGCAAACACAGGTCACTCCCCAAGAACACATGCAGCATTGTATGTTGAGGGCTGCTATGGGGACGCGTGCATGTGAGCCCAGCACTTAGGAGGTGAGAGTTCTAGGCCCTCCTGGGCCACATAGTAAGTTCAAGGCCAGCCGGAACTACACAGACAGATGCTGTCTCCAAAAAAAGAAGAGGAAAGAGAAGGAGAAGAAAAGGATAAAGAATTGTGTGGGGGACTGAGGGTGAGCGACATCTGACACAGAAATTAAACATTTTCTAGATATTTCATGCAGCTATGAAACCTCCTGCCTGGCATGGCAGCCCCTGGTCCAAATGGGTTCAGCCAGAGCCCAGAGCTCGCTGTCCCCGTGGGAGTCCCTCGCTGGGTGTGTGATTCCTGCAGACAGCTCCATGTGGGGCCACTGCTGATGGGCAGTGGGTTTCTGCTGTGGGCTTTGTGGGGCTCTGCGCTGCCCTGCCCACGGGCACCATGCCACCCATGAACCCCGAGCACGTGGCCTTAGTGCCTGCCTGTCCCAGGGCTACCTGGACTCCTGGTCGGCTTCCCAGCCGGTAGCTTTACCTCAGAGAATCCATTCTCGAGCACAGGGAGCCCTACAGGCGTGTCCACGGCTGTGCCCTGCAGCACGCAGGAGGCGGCAACCACAGGTTCTGCTCCAGCGCCTCTTACAGGGGCCCAGACCTTGGGCAGCAGCAGTAAGAGGTGGACACAGAAGTGTCACCTAGCAGCAGCGCCGATATCGTCATCCGTGGTCCTGGAAATCAGTGACAGAAGAGACGGGCAGAGGAAGAAAAACGAGGGAACCAAGTGAGAGTATTAACTAGAAAAATCAGGATGAAGGCTGTCAGGCCTGGTGGGAAAGTAGCAGAGGGTTTTGCGTTTGCTATTCTTTGGCGTGCCTGTTTTGGATCCCAGCAAATGGTGGCTTCGTTGCTTATTTTGGGTGCGTACTTAAGACCGCCCTGATTAGCATCCAGGTCTGATCTGGACTTCTTAGTGCGACCCAGGCCTGAGGTGAACTGCAGGTCTCTCCTGCGCTGCTTGTCATCGGTGTGGCTTTTAACAGGGTGAGAAACACAACAAACTTTTTTTTCCCTTCCCTGTCCTTGTCCCCTGGTCTTGTTATTCCGTTGACACTGCACTAAATTGGATTCTCTGTCCATCATTATTAAAATGTGAAGTGTGTCGGTCACAAAGCATACATTTCGGGGCAGTTAGCTGAATAATTCTTTTCTTTATTATCCCAAATTACTGCTGCGCTCTGGAGAGGGGAGCAGTTTAGCCAATTATTGCCATTTGAGCTGGATTTGTGGGTGATTAGCTCCCGGTCGAATCCAGTCCTGGGCGGCGCTTTGAAGCCCGCGCCGTGTGATTTTCTCAGCGGTGAGGTAGGGGTAGACGCGGCTAATGACAGGAAGGTCGTGCGGGTGAGCTGACCTGCGCGTCGTGCGGGCTTGGGTTCCGCAAATAGGGCATCCACAATAACCAGTGTGTCACTAACCCCGCCGTGCATAATCGGGGCTTTGTAGGGTTGCTGGAGATGCTGACAGCTCAATTAAAGTGTAACCCTTTGTACCCGACAACCTGGCGGAGTGACAGAAATATTACTAACCAGAAAGGGGAGGGGGCTGCCGGGGGAGCTGGTTATAGATCCAGAATGGTCGCCTCATCCTTGAGCCCTCCTCCAGGGCTTCAGGGCTGCTGTGGCAGCATCACCGGCTCAGAGAGGCCCTCTGTGAGGGGTTCCCGCTGTTTCTATGGAAACACTTTCAACCAGATGGAAAGTTAAAGTGACTGGCTGTGGCGAGGCCCTGCCTACGGTCAGATTGCATGGCCCACCTCCTTCCACCAAAACTTGCGTGCAGGCCTCGGCGTGTGGATTTGGCCTTCCGCCCGGGGAGGTCTAGGGGCACCGGCTAGTCGGAACCAATTTCTTCCACACAGCAAATGATTCCTGTGTCACTGATGACTTCATTCAGTGTGGCACACTCTGCCCCTTGAGTGGCAAGCAGTCTCGATCCCTGGTCTGTCCAGGTCTTGTCCTTTTTTGTCATCTGTGCCTTTTTCTGTTATGCCTTGCACCCTGTAAAATGTGGGTCACCTGTCCCCATTTGTCCAGTGTCACCTGAAAGGGCAGCATGCTGTCTGTTGTGATTGTGACCCTGGATTATGGATGAACTGCCTGAACTGAGATGTAAGAGCACCTACATTGGCGTGAATCTTATTTAGAACAGGCCTCAGGACAGCTGCTGCTGCAGGAACCTGGGAGCCAGCTCTAGCGCAGATGGTCCTGGCCCCAGGGCCCCCAGTACGTGGGAGGCAAGTCTGCACCTGTTTGGGATGGGCTGAGTGCAAGGTCCCTGAAGGGTAAGGACCAGGCCCTTCCAGGAAAAGGGATGGGGTTTGTCGATTTGAAAGGAAGTGGCTGACAGCACTTTGCATAGCTGTTGGCCTGCAACAGGCCCTGTGCAGGCCCGAGAGGAGGCGTGTGAGGCTTTGCAGGCCCGGGGACTGGCTGTTCCTGAACCACTTCCTGTGTGGTGCAGAGTCAGAGGCAGAGGAGCTCTGCTGATGGGCTTGAGTACCCAAAGAGGCGGCACAGTGAGACATGCATGGGTGCTTGGGGCCGTGCCTTTCTGTGCCCTCGCGTCCTGGGCTGGTCTGGGCGAAGCAGGTGTGTGTTGTCACCTTCCATTCTGGAAGAGTCAGACATGAGAAAAGCTGGGTGGCATAAGTGCCAAGGGAAGCCCAACCTCAGGGTCCCCTCTGTCCCCTGGGTCTGTAAAGGTGAAATCCCGTCCCCTTGCCATCCACTCATGTGTTGTTTTTTAGGATATTTTTGAAATCAGCTTAGCCCAAGTCAGCCACAGGCTTTAGTTGTATTCTGTGGCATGGGTCAGTGTCCCCACTCATAGCACCCTCTAAGTAATGGGACTGAGTGGAAGTGAGGTCACACAGGGACACGAGAGCCCCAGCCACATTCTGTCACAGGCTTCCTCCACCACGTGCCCCACCATCACGTCTGCTGCCGTGGCTTGTGCTATGCACTGGCATGTCAGAAACTGTGGACCGAGACAGACTCGCTCCTCCTGACAGAATCGGCCCCTGGAATATTTCTGTCACAGGGACAGAAAGCTGATCATGGGTTAAAGTATAATCTTGGGATGCTTCCGTTTGTAGTGCTGGGCGTCGAGCCCAGGGACTCCCCAACAGCAGGCAATCCTTGCTACATCCCTGTCTAAAAAATCCATTGTCAGCATAGAAATCTGAGGACTGGGCTTGTAAGGTCCTCCAAGGGCAACCTTGGAGGCTCAGAGACGGCAGCTTTTCTCTTAGATATTTTGAAATCCATAGCAACCTGTACCTGTTACCTGAGCATCCTTTCGGGAACATTGTCTTGTTAGCACTAGGAACCTACACTTCAGGCACGCTACCTTGGAGCTGCGTCCCCAGCCCTTGTTCTTTTCTTTTTCCATTTAGAAACAGGAGCTCCCTGAGCTACTGCGGTAAGACTGGAGCTGCAGGCCTTTTGCCTCAGACTCCCTCAGCTGGGGAACCAAGAGAGCCAGGGGGCAGGTGCTCACTGCGGAGCCTCGCACAACCTGCTGGCACTGTGTCATGCTGTTTGCATCTGAGATGAGGCCTCACTGTGTCTGCTTGGCTGGCCTCAAACTCTTAGGCTCAGGCAATCGTCCTGCCTCAGCCCCCCAAGCAGCTAGGACTACGGGCACACCATTAAATGTCAATATAATATAACATATAATATAAACATGAAACATTCCCAAATTTGTGTGGGTATTTTTAAGCCATGGCAAATTATCATCTTTTTAAATTTAGGCAGGGGCCAGGATGATAGCTCAGCAGCACAAGCACCTGCCTGGCAAGCACAGAGTCCTGAGTTTGATTCCCAGTACAGATAGATATAGACAGACAGACAGACAGACAGACAGATAGATAGATTTTAAAATGAGGAAATGGGGCCAGGGAGATAGCTCAGCAGCATAAGCCCCTGACAAGTCCCTGAGATTAGTCCCCGGTACAAAACTTAAAACTGAGCTTAGGCAGGGTGTTCTAGGCGATCGCATTGGCATCACTCTGAGGCACACGCGTGCGTTGTTGACACCCTCGTGCGTGCTCCCCGGTGTGTGCTGGCTCTCGGACGAGGTCGGGAGCGGCCAGGGCTGGCCAGGCCTGCCGGTTTTCTGAGCACTCCCTGGAGTGGAGGAGCCGGCTGCTCTCGTGACCTGAGTGTTAGAGGATCTCTGTGTGAGCGGCCGCACCAGCCGGCCCCGGACCCTGCTGCACAAAGTCAGGTTCGGCCACGCAGACCTCCAGTCTCTAATGCAGTCAATAAATCCGTGTTGGTAAATAATTGCTATCGAGCCCAGTTTTAATATAAATTTATGAGTGGTGTTTTATCACAGCTTGGGGCTGTGGCAAGCACAGAGTGATGGATTTCAGATAGCACTTACGTTCATTACATTAACTTTGTAAGTTATTTAAAGCTTGTACACTTAACATTGCTTTTGGCTTTCAGTGACCTCTTGGGACTAGACAAAGAATATGCATGACAGCTAGAGATTGCAGCCCCAGACACCTCGGCTCTTTGCTCTACCACAGAGAAGGGTTCCTGAGCAAAAGCAAGGTGGGCCAGCTGCGGATCCTGATATTTTGGTTGCAGATCATTAAAATCACAGTCCCTCTGAATCGCCAGGAAATTAACGAGGTGGTGGCAATTAGATCAACATAGGCCATCTCAGCAGAAGATAAGAGGAATAATCTGAGGTGTCACAAAGCCTTTAATTTCTTGCTGTGCCAACAAGTGACAGGCGTGAAAGGCCCACCCTTGGCTGGTGGGAGCGACCCAGCCCGCCTCCCTTCCACCCTGAGCTGCTGCTGTGGTTCTCTGTGCCAGGTAATGAATCACAGTTGCAGTCACAAGAGCTTGTTATCTACCGTGACTTCCTGGGTCAGGAATTCTGACCACCCAAAGAACTGTGAGGCCCAGGTCATCCAAGGTCAGTCATCCCCAAGCTCTTACTTCCAGGGCTTCTGGATGAGTGGCTGGGGTGGCCAGAGTGAACATGGGAAAGCCTGTGGCAGTGATCTGTGTGGTGCCTCGTGTCCCCCAAGGAGGCTCAGGGGTACCCCACCTTCCCGTGGTATGTCCAGATCTGGGCTTGCATGACTCTGTAATTTCCAACGTGTCCTACACAGTGCAGTTGAACCCGGGACCATCCTGTGCATGGCCACAAGAAGCTGGTTTTGTGTCCTCTCTGGAGATTAATGGCATTGTGAATATCCATATGCCAGGTACCTGGCTCAAAGCACACGGTCTCCCTGTCTACACTAAACCCACAGGTCAGCCAGGCTCCTGGGGTCTGAACACCAGGACACTTAGTACAGCAGATAGCGTGCATGTGCACGTGTGTGCACGCACACACCGACACGCGCTTGTACTGCATGGCAGGCGCCCAGGCAGAGGACCGGCAGCGCAGACTTCCTTGCAGCAGTTGGTCCTCAGCAGTCCCGAACTCAGCCCAGCACGTGTCCTGATGTGCCCTGAGCTTGGCCAAGGAGATGGAATCCTGCTCCTGGAAAACATCCTGGGTGGTGGGCCCTGCACCCTGGCCTGCCATGAGAAGTGGCCCACATTTGCCACCAAGAGCCTCTCTCAGCCCCACTTCCTGCTGGCCTGAGGGGCAGTGTCCAGGACCACCTTCTCCATGTGTTCTAGTTCAAGAGTGTTCACATTCCTTAAGACCCTGCGATGATCGTGTTGCGGCATAGTCCATGCTATTAGATAGGAAGGGTCTGATGCCACCCTGGGGGGGACCCCGTTCTCAGGTCTTCTACGCATGCCCTGGATCTGACCTGGGCTCCCAGACCAGCCATTCTTCCTGCTTGGAAACTCCCTCACCACCTCCTCCCCTCCCAGGCTTCCCAGAGCCAGGACCATCTAGGCAGACAGCATGGAAATCCTGCAGTCTGGGTGATGCAGGACACCCCGCTGCACGTCATCTCCAAGCAGTGGGTTTGCCAGGCCCGCCAGGCCGATCTCAGCCGCCCTTGGCCTTCCCTCAGACCCCACCAATGTCCTTGGGTCTTGCCAGCCCCCGTCAGCTGCCGGATCCAAAGCCTGCTATGTGTTTCTTGTTTTCCCTATAGCAGAACACAGTGCTGGTTTTGTTCTCCTTACTGACAGCTGCCCTAGAATCTACCCCCCAGCCAGATGGTTCGAGAAAACGATCATCATCTCGTTTCTTCCTGACTCGGGCTGGGAACGGTGGGCAGCCCTGGCACGAGGCGGGACAAGCCCATCCTGGGGGGGAGGCAGCACAGACTGTCCCTCCCCTCCGGGGGCTGTGAGATTTGAGAGTGTGAGGCAGCTGGTGTGAGTGCGCGTGAGCACCAGGAGGAGCTGGGCGCTGGCCTGCGGACATGGCCACTCGGCTGGGCACCTCACGCCTGTGCGTCCTCGTGCGGGTCATAGACATAGTCACAGTCGCCTCGATCAGGTGGTCGTGAGCTCCCCACGGACTGTCAGAGGGCATAGCTGGTCAGCAGGAAGTATGCCTGAGCAGAGGCCCTTTCCCGTGTCCCAGAGTGGCATCTGAAAGATGCAGAGCGGATGCGTGTTGACATGCCACCACGTGGCTTTGCCCTGAGTCAAGGGGTCTCAAGGAGACTTGAATTGTGAGGGGCATTCGCATCCCTGATGGGAGCCGCCACCTGTCACTAGGAAGGCGAAGCCTTGCAGCCTGTCTCTGTCATCTTGTGGCTGGTGGGAGATGGGCTTCATGTCCTTGAAATATTTAGAAAGAGCAGTTCACAGGGTCTTCCACGGCCTGGGCATGTGAACTGGAGGGTGCGAGTCTGGCTGGTGGGGCGAGGAGTGGCTGAGTGACCGGCCCAGGGCAGGAAGACAGGCTTGTGCGCTATCAGATCAGAGCCGCCCCCTCCCCTGTCTGGGTTCCATCTGGGAGGCCGCATGTGTCCAGGAGGCTCTCCGCACGTGCCAGAAGCAGCACCAGTTGACAGGATGCCTGGAATGTTTGCTGTAGAAAGAGCATGGTCCTGGCTAGGCCCTAGCTCAGCAAGGTTGCTCACAAAGTCTGAGAGTGAAAGAGAATCCCATACACGGCCACTCTAAGGCAGTAACAGCCCTGCCCCGGGAAGGACAGGAATGCCTTCAGGCAGCCCACTGTCAGGACCCGAGGGCTGTGTAGGACACTCCACTAGGATCTGGGGACCCAGCAGGGCTCAGCAAAAGATCTTGGGAGTGGATTTAGGGTTTCACAGCTTAACTTCTGCAGGCTCCTTAGATGTGAACCTCTGTGGTGTCACTTAGTACAAATACTGTTTCGTTTTGAGACAAGGACTTGCTAAATTTCTGAGGCTGGGCCCAGTCTCACAATCCTGACTCACCCTCCAGAGAATTAGGATTATTGGCAGGTGCCCCCATGCCAGCAGGGTTCACCTCTGAGTACAGATGTGAGTGTCAGTGAAGATGTAGACCCCGTGTTATCAAGTCCACAGCCAGGGATCCCAAGCTCTCATGGGTCAGGCTGTGGCTGCCTGCTGTCTGAAGTGAGATGGGGGAGGCCATGCTCTGGCCCAGCCCTGATGGTGACCAAGAACCCCAGTGTGGACTTCCATTCTGGTTATGTAGTGACAGAGGTGGGAAGCGGCTCCCTGGGGCTCCTGTGCCTCACTTCAGCTGCGTCCGCTGAAGTGGGAGACTGGGCTGCCCTTGCGCGGGTCTTGGAGCCCACGCAGCCTGCATAGTAGCGTCTGGGGGCCCATGTTATACAGCAGAGTCCAGTGTTCAGGGCGAGGCTCACCCTAGTCTCATGGCTCTGTCTTCCCCTACTCTGGAAGTTTCCCACGGGGGCCTGGAAATGTGAAGATGGAGAGAAAGGGACTGATGTGTGTAGAACTCATGACAAAGGGGTGGTCACTTACAGAATCAAGAAAAGGGGACCCATCTGCCTAGAAGGTGCACCCAGGTGGGCCATATGGGTTTGCATAGAGCTTCATACTAAAACCCCCATTTTCCAGTGTAAATGTTAAGCAGCATAGCCCCAAATTTCTATCAAATGAGCAGTGGCTTCTAAAATCAAAAAAGTCTTTGGGGACACCACTTGCCAACATGGGACACAAACAGATGCTAAAATTTGTTGAAGACAATATTTGGTGGGGTTGTTTGTTTTGAGTACCGGAAATCAAACTCAGTGTCTTTTGCACTTGCCAGGCAGGCACTGTGCCTGTGAGCTATAACCCCAGCATAATATAGTTGCAGGACAATCCAGGGAGCCAGAGGTGTGCGTAGTGGTGCTCCTGGGGTGGAGGGAGTCATGCCACCTTCTCTAGCGCCCCTCACTGTTGAGCAAGAAGGAGGTCATCCGCTGTCTCCAGCCTGCTGTACGGCCAGGGTTGCTCTAGCTTCAGGACTGGCAGCATGGTCCTGCCCTTCCTCTGGGACCGCAAGCTGTGTGGCCGTTCCCCACTCACAGTAGAAACCCCTGGCGTGCCCCATGCCCGGGGGCACTAGCACTTCCTGTGTACAAGAGCTCAGTGTCAAAGCCCTGGGAAGGGTGGCATCGCCAAGAGCATCTGCCTTTGTTAGCCAGGCCCTGGTGCCTTGAGGTCCAAGCTCTGTAAGACTCAAAGTCATGCAGTGCGGCGGCTGGCATGGAAGCCACCAGGCCCCCAGGGCATTGCCGACAGCCCATGGTGCACTTCCCTGGCACTGCCCTCCCACCGTTCCTGGGCTGTATGTCTTCGGGCCTCTCTGCACCTCAGCTTACGGTTCCAAGGAGCCAAGGCGTGGAGCCACGTGTATGTGGATCAGCACACACACGCATCTATTGGCCCAACCTCTGGGCAGTTATTTTTATAGCTTTCTGACTCGGGCCCTTGACCCAGGCCGTGTCACTGTGACAGGCTTAAGTAATTTTAGAGATGTAATAAACAGCACTTGTAAAGAAGGAAAATGAACCTAGTTGATTTCTATGAGCCTCAAGAAAATCTTTGCCAGACTGGG
This sequence comes from Ctenomys sociabilis, assembly GCA_004027165.1. Lineage (NCBI taxonomy): Eukaryota > Metazoa > Chordata > Mammalia > Rodentia > Ctenomyidae > Ctenomys > Ctenomys sociabilis. The sequence goes on along the minus strand of PVKA01000478.1, from coordinate 14,335 downwards.
AGTGGTGGCACGCACCTGTGATCCCAGCATTGGGTGGCTGAACACAGGAGGATCATTCCAAGTCCAATCTGTGTAGTGAGACCCTGTACTAAAAAAAAGAAAAAGAAAATCTTCGCCAAACCTTGGCGAAGCGGACTTCAAATGGGCCTTTCTAAGTGTGTTTCAGGATGGAGAATGAGCGGCTGTGGGGCGGTAAACGCCAAGCGCATTCCATTTCCCTTGGAGCAGTGCCCTCTGCATTGGCGCCCCCAGGCCTCCCTCCCTCCCTCCCTCCCCTGGTTTCCTCCCCGAGCCGCAGGCCCCTTGCTACCTGGCCCGCACCTCCTGTGCAGGCCACCAGCAGCGCAGTAGGGGCCAGTGCTAAAGTGGCCATCCCTGTCACCACGTCCCACGCCCCCTAGCTCAATCTCAACATCGCTGGCTGCTGTCGCAGTGCTGGGGATTGGCCCTGCTGCTTGTTCTCGGCTGTCGCCCTTGCTTGTCTGTCTCTGACCAGAGCTTCCAGCTTGGCCTGCTCTCTGCAGCCCACTGCTGTCTCCACTCTCCCCTCTCTTTTTTTTTTTTTTTCAATTTTCTCATTTTTTAAATTTTATTTTGAAAAGTAAAAGCAAAGAAAGAACAAAAATCCAAAACAAAGAAACAGGCCAACATAACAGTGCATACATTACAGATTTTCAAACGAAGAACAGCTGATTCACAATGGCTGATACATATCTGTTTTATCATCGAACCTGTGCCTCAGATTAGCAGATGCAGCTGTGTGAGATTGGACACACACTTGGATATCACCACTCGCTTTCAAGAAATTTTAAATTTTTATTGTCTTTATTTTTCAAAGTTTGTTTTAAAGGCAGTATAGTAACAGGACATTAGAAATGGTGCACATTTGAAGACCAAGATGACAGGCACTCAAGCATGGCTTTTCTGTTACACATTGCTGTCCTCCAGGTAGTTGCTTAGATTGCAGCTGTCAGCATACAGAGCTAGTTAAGGTGAAAATTCCACACAGTAATTGCTGTTTTCAAGAGATTGATGGAGATTTTCAGTACAGTCACCTCAGCTATCCTGTGTACATACTTGCATGTTTTTCTCCGACCTTTTTTCTTATCTTTTCTCTCCTCTTCATTGTTTAACCCTCAAGTTCTGTTTCTTTCTGCTTTACTATATCTGTTATACCTTTCGGGTCTTATTTCTTCTTTGGAGTTTTCACCCTAGGGAGACAGTACACTATTACCCATGTGGTCTGGTTTATTTCTCTTCTCCTCCCCCCTTTCCTACTCCTGCCCCGGGAGACTATAATCCTGGTCATCTCCACTCTAGACCAGCGTATTGGCCTCTCTGGTTGCTGGGCCACCCACCGCCTGACGCCCGCAGCCTAGAGACGGAGTTTGGCTCTGGGTATGCAGTCCGTCGCGGGCTGGCTGGCGGGCAGACGGCCTGGTGGAAGGGCCCAGTGGAGGGAGGACAGCAGCTGGCCCCAGGAAGCAGAGCAGGAGGGAGGCCAGCGCAGAAGGCACTCCCCGAGCTGGCCAGGAGCTCGGCTGCGGAGAGGAGCACAGCTCACCTGAGATCCCACCGCCTCCCTGAGGCCCTGCCTCTGCACGTCTGAGCCCTTCAGGGGATGTTAGATCTAGTCCAGGGCAACCGGTCCGTCCCCAATATGGTACTACTTCAACAGTTTAGAGCACTGTAAAACAACAAAAGCCCACTGGGCCTCCTCAGTGTTCAACTCAGCCCTTTCCCTGATAATCAGACATGGGAGAGCAGAAAGCTAAGTTTTCACTCTCGATCTTGATCGCTCTTAAATACACATAAAGCCTCAAATAAGAAATAATTACAGCTGACTTTTTAAAAGAGTCATTTAAATTGACAGCACTTGTTGACCATGAAGAGTGACATGGCTTTGCTGAAAACACCCCCAACGAGAAGGGGCCCTCCTTGCTGCAGCCCAGGCTCCCTTTGTGTGACCCACATCTCATGTTCCCATGTCCACAGTGGGCAGTGCGGCGGCTGGCTCTGTCTCCTGCAGTCTCTGGAGCAGGGTCCCGCTGTGGGCCCCTGGGGGCCTGTGGGAGCCTGGGGCTGACGCAGGGCTCCTGCACACAGGCGTTTCACAGACCCAGTGGCTTCGGCAGCACTGGCACCCTACACAGCCCATGACGTCCTCCCAGTGAACCGCAGCAGTTATTTAAAATTGTCAATGCTTGGGTTTTTCTTCAGCAGGTCATTGCTTCCCTGGTGTCAGAGTAAATCGGCCTAGCTTGGTTCTGCAGAAAATCATGGCCTTCCCTCCTCGCCTGCCCCCTAATTGCACTATGGGCCCCCTCTCCACTTTTGCCCCTAATAAAAACTCCTTGTAGCCTTCCCTGGCAGAAGGGCGATTCTGAGTATGGGGTTTGCTCCTGGATGCACCCACAAGCCGGCGCTTCTGCAGAGCTCTGGGTGTACGCCATGGTTGGCTCGTGCACGTGGGTGAAGGAAAGAAGCCCGTGAAGCCCTGAGCGGCTCTCATCGTCCAGAACACTGTGGTACTGGCGGACTTCCACCTGAAATGGGCACAGGAAAATGTGGGCCCAAGGAGAACTCGGTGAGGTGTTGCCAGGCTAAGTTTCATGATGGTAGGAATCCCCCGGGGAGGGATGCTGAGTGATCTGCAGCAGTTGCTGACAGTGCTGCGGCTCTTGTGGTGGCCGCCTCGCCCACTGGTGGGTGCCGTGCGGTCAGCCCAGCTGGTAACATGCTCTCTAGGCCTGGTCCGCTAGGTTGGTCTCGGTGCGCTGTGTGGTTTCTAGTGGTCTCAAGTTAAAGGAACTGAGGCGGCCCACATTGGCCACCGTTTCCTTAACATTCTCAGAACTTGCAGATGCACGGCCTTCCGGAGGCCCATTTGTGACTCGTGTCAAAAGTTGAAATCTTTCTTGCAGCAGCAGCAGTGTCCTACAGAGCTGGCTCCAAACCCATAGTGTGTCCGAGGCTCAGCAACGAGCTGAGTAAATAAAAAGCAGTGCTGCAGCAACATAATTTTTTTCCCCAGTACTGGCGATCAAACTCAGGACCTTGCACTTGCTAGGCAGGCGCTTATGCATAACCCTCAGCTGTCTCCTTGACCCTGTGATAACATAATTGAAACTTGAACTCAACTATCCTGTGTGAGAATCCTTACCTAATTTTTTCTCGGGTTGTCCTTCTTGAGGGAGCGCAGGTTCAGTGGTCAGCAGAAACTGTTATGAATTCCAGGGGAGATGCAGATCCCTGCTTGCTCAAGTTGTCTGAGCAGATTCCCAAGTCGGTAACTTTCCTTTGGAGCCCTGGGGCTGGCTGAATGACCGGGCATTAAGCACAAGCTTTCTTGGTCATGACTGTGGCCAAGCGCATTTACAAGCAGCCGGTGGGCAGAACAGATAGATTCTTCCATTTTCTTTATTGTATGTAGACAGGAATTAAAAGGTGGTAATTAGGAGGTGAACAGAGAATTGTGCTCTGCATGCCAGGCTGACCTGGACAAGCGAGGAGGAAGGAAGCCCTGGCTAGGAAAGAGGCCCAGGGTCCTGTCTGGGGCCTGATCCTGCTCGGAAGTGGCAGCCAGCTTTCATCACATGGGAAGGCCAGTGGACAGAATTGAAGCTTGCTGGTAATAGCTGCTTAAATCAAGGCAATGTTTGCATCAGCTGCTCAGGAACAGCGGGCTGAATGTGGCTTCAGAAACTCACAGTGACTTTGGCTCGTGAATGCTTTTCCGGGAGAGCTTTTGTAAAACAGATCATAGTACACAGAAGTCATTTATCAAATGCTGTTACTAAAGTCTGCAAGTGGACTTTCAGTTTTCCTAAAAGTAAAAGTCTGAAATGAAGGGGACAGTGAGATGAATTGCCTGTTCATTCCTCTGGTGTTTCCTGGGTGCTAATGCCTTGGTGACGTGTGAGGACCCAGGCCACGCGTCAGATGTTGGGCGCTAGGTCCGGGCGCTGGTGGTGGGTTCTCAGCATTTGCTAGAATCACAGGGTTACATCGCGTACGCAGACACCTCAGCACACTTGCTGAATACTGCATGTGCCTTGCATGTGCACGTCAAGCAGAAACCTCACCAACAGCCCGAAACAGGTGCAGCTTCCCTTTTAACAGGGCAAAGGGCAGAGAAAGTTTAAAGCCGTGTGAGTGAGCCTTGTGCCTGCTGCTGCTCCCCTACTTACCTGAGGCTCTCTGTCTGGCTCCTTTTCCTCATAGGGCATGCTGTTGAAGCGAAGTGGAAAGTCACTGAACAAAGAGTGGAAGAAGAAATACGTCACCCTGTGCGACAATGGCGTGTTGACCTACCATCCCAGTTTGCATGTGAGTACAGCCGCTGTGACAGCCCCGGGTCCAGCCCGCCGCGAAGCCCCAGGGGCGGTGGGCGCCGGCAGTAGTCGAGCCTCCTGCCAGTGTTTGAAGTGAAAGTAGTATTTGGTCTCCTGCTCAGCTGGGAAATAAATAATGCTGTCCCCGACACTCTGCTAGACCATCCGTCTTTCTCTCTCCTTTCCCCTCCCTGACAGTTGATCTGCACCTCTGCAGATCTACAAAGAATTACAATAAAAGGCGCAGAGCAAGTAAAATTTAAATGAGCCTCGGAAGACAGGAGCAAGTAGTAAAGGAGAAAGGAGGGGAGAGTGCACCTACCTGAAAACCTGGAATGAAAGAGACAATTATATGTGAACCCGGGACTCGGCTCTGAGCAGCCGAGAACAGACACAAAAAGTTACATCCAATTCATAACTCACGTCCTGTTGTCAGATAAAGCACCCGTGCACAATGTCCAGCGCTAGTTATTAAGTCTCCCTCCAGATGAAGCCCCACCTGGTGAGTGTGGAGGTGCGCACCTTGCAGGCCACACCCCAGCCAGCTCTGCCTGGGCCTCTCTGCCCGAGTGCTGGCTGCAGCCTGCGTGCCACTAGGCCACCCGCCCCTTCCCAGGTTAGCAAACGTGGTGTGCATCGCCCTGCTAATGCTTGTGTGACACTCTGCTCTGCAGTGCTCCCCGAGACTCCAGATCGCCTCAAAAACTGACTCTTGACAAGTACTTTCACTTTTTTCACTATTATAAAGAGCTTTAAATCCCTGTCCTTTTGTCTGTGTCCTTGTCTGCTGCTCCTGGATAAATTCCCAGTAATCCGGTTTCTGACCTGAAGAGAGCATGTGCCATTGGGCATATGTGAGCAATTCCTAGGCAGATTGTACAACTCAGCTCATCTGGCAGTTCGCAGAAGGCCTTTTCCCTACATTCTAAATAACTAACGTTTAGCTTTTATCTAAAGTAGGAAGGCTTCTCCAGCATGCTGGGTGACGGGCAGCCCCAGCTCACTTTGCTTGCCATGTGAATTGCCCCTTCCCCCCTTGTCTCCCAGCAGCAGCTGCACTTTGCAGACTCATGTCGAAAAGGCAGATGTGGCACTAGGGCTCTCTGGCTGGCATTGCCCGCTAAGCACAGCGCCTCTCCACCTGGCCAGGAAGTAGATGGTTGAGGCATACACAGGCGACCCTGACTTGTCCTTCCCACTAGGCTCTTCCTCCTTGACACTTGTCTCCCAGAGTCGTCTTGCATTTCAGCTTCCTTGCAGTAGCCAGTAGGTCGCACAAGCCCGGCAACACTCCCACGCAAAACAGGCTTTCACCTTAGATGGTTTGGCCAAGGGCGAGCTAGTGTCAGGGTTCTGTGCAACACTGAAGTGCATTAGACTAAGTGTGGGGGAGGTGAGGGACATTCAGAGGATCAGGTGTGCTCAGTTTTTCTACCTGCATTTTCCACTTAAGGATGGGCTTATAGGGGTGTAACCCACTGTATGTCAAGGAGCATACACATGCATAGGAATATGTCTATATGAGTACGTAGATCTATTCTCATGCACCTGGAGAGAGATGCGTGTCTACACAGAGGTAGGCGTTCTTTACTGTATGCCAGGCTTGCTTGGGAGTAGACGGCGTCCCACAGGTGGCCTCCAAATCAGAGGTAGGGCACGTGCTTCTGACCCCTTTTCACCAGGATCTTTGCGCTCCTGCGTCCTCCTTCCATTCTTGGCCCCTTGATATCAGGATCAAGGCAGCGCCAGGTCTCTACTGGCTCCTCTCCCCAGAGCTGCCACACAGCAGGGAAGATGCTCTGTTGGGGGCTTTGTTTTCCCTAAGGCCCTGTATGGGCAAAGGTCTGATTATATGTTAGAAGGAGAAGTGTCATGCATATTTCCTGAGGAAGCAGAGCATCTCCAGTCACCACGTCCCGACCTGCAGAGCCTCGGTCTGCCAAAGGGATGCTGATTTCTTGCCTAGGGACAAAGCTGTAAGAACAGCACTTACCTGCAGATTCCTGCAGGAAGGCAAATGCTGCTTGCTTCCACTGCAAGTTCTTGATTGTGAAATCACAGCGCATTTTTCAAAATTCATTCATGCACCGACTTTTCCTTGTAATGTCCTTAAGTGCTAGTGAATTCCATCTTTTTTCTTTTCCTCCTTATCCATGAATATCACTCAGGTAAAGAAGAGGGTTCCACATAGTCCCAAAGAGACATATGTAGCCCCTGGGGAGTGACTTAGCATAGAGTTCCTAAGGCCTGGAGAGATGGCTTGAGCAGGAGTGAAATCCTTCACTGATGATGGCTTGAGCAGGAGAGAATTCCTTCACTGATTTGATTCTCACAGCCTTGCTTTGGGTGAAGGTGTGGAGGGCTGTGAGCTCCAGGTGCATTGGTTGTTGGATGTCTGGAATGCCCTCATCTGGTCTTTTCTGAGGTGGTGGGAGCTATAGGTCAGAACAGCTGAGTTACTCAGGTATTCCTCGTTCAAACAGGAAAGGGACCAAATGAGGTGCCTCTAGGAAGAATCCAGGCCCTCAGTAAGATGTTGGCAGTTTGCAGCCGGGCTGCCTATACGAGCCTTACAGATCCTTTCCCATTTATTTCAGTCTGAAAAGTTTCAAAAGATCCCCAAAGTAGAGTCTGCCAGTCTCTGAGGAGACCGTAAGTCCTGGATCACGTGTGGGGGCAGCTAAGTGGTTACATGTCAGAGACAGCTGCCAGAGTGAGTGCCTTGGGTGTCAAAGCCATTGGGATCTGTCCCCACCTCATCACTGGCCATGCTGTGGGCTGGGCCTCTTCTACCTCACCCTGGTGACACTGCCTTACCTGACTCCCTGAAGCTGCTTGATTCTCAGGGCTTGGGGCCAGTATCCGCCTCTCTAGACTTCGGTGGCATCATTGGATATAGACAATAACCTGTAAGCAGAGCAGAATTCCTCATTGGCACTACAGATAAATTTCATGTGACTGCAAGAGCACTTTTCTCATCCACCTTTTCTCTCAAAGGCACTTTGGTGGGCTGGGGACATAGCTCGGGGATCTAAGCGCCTGCCTGGCAAGCGCTAGGTCCTGGGTTTGAGCCCTGGTACTACATGCCCTGCCAGCCCCAGAACTCTGGGCGTGCCGTGCTGGAACCAGGCATAGTGGCTATAATCCCAGCACTGGGGCAGCTGAGACAGGAGGATCACAAGAGCAGCTACATAGCGGGGCCCTGTACCAAATAGATAAATAAAAAGATTAAAATGGATAAATAGATACCACTGGGTCTTACCCAGGTACCATGGAAGTGTCTGTGTAAAAGTTCATATCCTTGGGACAAGAACCTAGAGTTTCAACCCAGTTACTCTCTACGCATCGGCGTGGGAGACCACAAGCACAGCCTCGTGAGCAAGCCACCAGTTGGGGCGTGGCTCTAGCTGAGTGCTGAGCTCCTGCAGCCCCAGCAGGCTGCGTGCTATCTGCAGTAGTGAAATAGGGGGACACCTGGCATGGTGGCACCCAGAGGGACCTAGCACGAGACTCGGAGGCTCCTGCATGCTGGAAGGCAGCAGCTGGAAGCACCGTGGTGTTTGTCCCAAGGCCAGAGGCCTCCTGGGAGCCTGGGCCAGTTCATACAGGCATAAGGGTTCAGGAGGAGCAAGAACCTCAGCTCGACGGGGTTCCCCAGGAGGTCACTCCGCGCCAACCCATGTCTCCACTTCCTCTTTCTTTATCATCCATTTGCTGCCATGCCTGCTTTCTGTGGCCTAAGTCGGCCCATTTTTGGGCATCGTCCCCCGTAAGCTTCACTCTATATTTTAACCCTGCTCAGGTCCTGCAGACAGTCTAGAAGACCAATGACCCTAGGGTGCTTCTCAGGCAGCTCAGCCTCTCTGTGCTTCACCAAGCCTGGGCTATGCCTGCTCGCTTCCTCGTGGAAGACGTGGAAAGAAACATTTCCCCCAGCCCCATTTCCTGTCACGGAATACCTTGGCTCTGTCTCAGGGAGGAGACCCTTTGGGCGGGAGCGGACAAGCAATTCCTGGGGATGACGGCAGCCTGGGGATTAGAGGGAGGTGAGTGGCATACTGCTGGCCCAGCTGTGCAGATTTGCCACCCTGCTTCAAGGAAGGCTGTGCCCACCCTTCACCCCTGTGCGCCTCCTGGTTCCCCTCAAGGCCCAGGGGCTGACAGTGGCAACCTCACAAAAAGCATGGCACTGGGAGGAAATGATGGTGGACATGGGCTCTGGATGTCCCTTGACACTGGCTGCCAGGCCAGATGCCCACCGTGGTCGTGGTGTCTTAGTGACTTTTCTCTTGCTGCTGAGACAGAGTACCTGCCACCCAGAGTCGGAAGGCGAAAGGTTTGTCTAGAGGTCTCATCTGTAATTGGTTGAGTCCAGTGCCAAGCAGCATGGCAGAGGGGCCTCAAAGAGGGGAACTCGTTCAGGGTGGTCAGAAGGCAGCAGAGCAAGGGCCAGGCGGGGCAGCCTCTGTCTGCCCCTTATGTTGGGTCCAGGTTGCCGGGGATGGGGGGCGTGCCAGAGAGGTCAGTGAGCTGATTTAGTGATCACTCACCCTTAATGCCCACACCCCTAATTGTAGCATTGCAGCATGAACCAGCCACATGCTCTAGACTCAGCCACCTTGGGAAGCCCAGTCTGTGGCTACGTGGAGTTCCGGGGTGGCAGCAGAGGTGGGGTGCATCTAGACATAAGCCATAACACAGAGGATCCAGGAGGGCATGAGGGCGGTCAGTGGCAAAGAAGGTGCCCAGAGTGAGGACATGGCTTCTGTTGAGCAGCTGGATCCTGAGGGCCCCGGGCTGCCTGGCCTGGCCTGGCCTGGCCGAGAGTGGAAGTGTGTGACCACACAGAGCCCTCCTACTCCGAGTCTCTTCTGGAAACCTGGAGAAAGAATTCAGTCACTGAATCAGAAGTATGATCACATTTTTTCTAGGTCACTTCAGACTCTCAAGACTGTGGGACTCAGAAATTTTCACCAAAAACTTTTAACAAACTCAAGCTAATGGAGTCAGTTGGACTTCTAAGGAAGAACCTGTCCCAAGATGAAAGCTGCCTCTTGGGACCAGTTACCTGCTGGGCCCGAGGCTGGGCCCAGAAAGGCACCATGAAGACAACTCGTCTTTACGTCTTCCTCTCTTATTACAGTAAATGAAGCCGAGAACTCAGTTTGACGGGCAGAGGGGTGCGAAGTCCAGCCAGAGGAAGGCTGGGGCTGCTTGGACAGGGCACCAGCTGCCCTGCTGTTCTCGGAATGAAGGTTCCCGGGCTCTAGGGCTTGGCCGCCCGAGCCACAGATGTCTCTGGCAGGCTGGGACAAGTGGGCCCCTTGTTCCTTCCTAGTGTGGCCGGTCCCAAGCGTTGAAATAAAACCACAATAATAAAGAACAAGCATGTCAGCTTCTGCAGCTTGCTCCTTTCCCACTTTTGTTGCTCTGAAAAGTCGCACATCTCTGGGACCTGTGCCGCTCTCCTCACGTAGATGCATGAGAGTCTCGTGCTTTCAGACATGTCGCTGGATCATAGTTGGAGGTGGTGGGGGGCAGCCGGCCTGGGATCCTCAGATGCCCTTTCTGTGGACTTAAATGTGAGCCGCAGGGCGCACCGCCATAGAGAAATGAAGGGGATAATGAGAAAGTGCATAGACCTCGGGGCGCGCGGCTCAGCGTAGCGACCTATTCATCTTCATGTCGGGGAGCGGCCATCGGGCACACAGCTGCAATCCCACCAGATTTCTAAGTGGCCCTGTAAGAACGAGCTCAGCGGCCACATGGGCCAGCCGAGGACTAACGGGGCCCTGCCGAGACAGCTGGCGCTGAGCTCTGGCCCAAGTTCTTGGGCTTCACCTGGCTAACAAGTGCCTTGATTGTTTCATAGACTTCCCTAGGTGGTGGCGTATGCCTCTAACCCCAGCGCCTGGGAGGCTGAGGCAGGACGATCACCACAAGTTGGAGGCAGCCTGAACTACATAGCAAGATTCTGTCTCAAAACCACAAAATAAGGACAAAGCAAAACCATCTTAGATGCGTTTCTTCTGCTCCCTGTTGCCCAGGGTAAAAGCAGTGGTGGTTCTAGCCTTTTTCCCCAACACACAGAGCTGGAGCCTTGCCCCCAGGAAGGGCGTTCCTCACCAGGCAGATCTGCCTCTAGTCCAACTCACAGCCCAGGGTTCCATGTGCCACGGGGCTCTGGTTCTGTCACACTTACCCTCTCTCTAAGTTGCCATCAGAATGCAGATTTCAGTAAGTTCCTTGTTACTGAATCAGATGGAAATCCACTTCTGTACTGATGGTAAAATAACAAAAAGTTGGGAGATGATTCCTAAGTAGGTGTTCTCTGAGGAAATCGGGGAGGGAGAGGAAGCCGAGCCGGGTGAGAGGCGCACCTGCTCCTGCTGTCCTCGCCCACTAATGGCCACTCGAAATGCATACCGTTGTCACATCAGCGGGGACGCTCACCGGAGGGTGCACCAAGTTCCATGATCCCCCATCGGTGCCTGCACCCACTCCCCACATTTACCAGGCGAGGCCCCCAGCTTTTGAGGTGGGGAGCATTTGGTTGTGCTCAGCAGAGCCTTCACTGTGCCCCCCCCCCCGCAGCGTATCACAGAAGTCAGAGATGCTCCTGGGTGGGTGACTGGGGTGGATCCCAGACATACAACCAGGTGTCCAGTGGAGGGACTGGAAGCCCCTGAGAAGCCAGGAAGAGTCGGCGCAGTGTGTGCACCTCCTGCTGTCATGCGTGTCATCCACTCTGCATTAATGATTTTTCATCTGCTCCTCTCCCGAGAGCCAGCGCTGGGAGTCGTCCTCTGGTCTGTCCTTACTGTCCATCTGTCCCTTCCCAACCTGGCACTGCATTTGCCACCTGGTATCACATCTATCCCAAAGGTGCGCTTTTGTGGCTCTTCCCCCACTGCAACATCTAGTTGACTCCCTGGAGGAGGCCAGGCTCTTGCCACTTGCCCTGCTGTCTGCCTGGCTTCTGGTATGTGCTTGGTAGGTGCCTGGCGTGTGGGCGTTGTTCAGTCTTCCAGGTCACAGTGCCTTGAACGTGGCCACCCCAGAGCCTTGGGTTGTGAGGTTCTCCTGCTGCCTGCTAATGATGGCCTGGGCCTCTGCCCCACCATGGTGGTCCTCTTCCCACCCTGGAGATTCCCATGAAGTTGCATCCATGGGCCTCACCACAGTCCCCAAGAGTGGGTCTGCCTAGTGAGCTGGGGAAGGAACACACAGCACTACACAAATGCCACAACATCTAAAGCCACTTCTGAGACTCCCAGATTCCATGTAGAGATAGATTAGGAGGTTACATAGCTACAACAAAAGGCCAGGGACTTGGAGGCGGCACCTCTACACTCCTGTGCTAGTCTGGACTGCCAGGGCCAGCAGGAGCAGCTTCCTCATGGCAGGGCAGTCACAGCGGTGCCTCTGTGAGAGAGCCAGAGGCAGGCAGGAGGCAGCCCCTGGGAAGCAGAAAGCTCCTGGAGTTTGTCTGTGTCACTAACCCTGAGGAGCTGGTCTTGCCAGTGTCCCTGAGACCACAGGGGTCCTCTGCTTCCCCAGACACCTGGGTGTGTGCGCAGGCCCATTTCTCAGGGAGATCTAGCTGGCAGCCCCTGGTGTGCATGCAGGTCACCTGGAGGACCCAATGTGTGGGCACTGCCAGTTTCCAGACCTTAAGGGTCCCCCCAAAGACTCAGCTTGAAAACCTCAGTCTCTAGCCTGTGGTGCTGTTGGGAGGCGGTGGACAGGGCAGGCCCAGAAGGGGCTCTGGATCTGGGCCTCTTGTCTCTGTCCTGATTCGCGGCTGATGTGAACTGAGCTCTGGATCTGGGCCTCTTGTCTCTGTCCTGATTCGCGGCTGATGTGAACTGAGCCATTTCCCTACACAGGCTCTCCTTCCTGCCTTGATGTTCTACCTGGACACAAGTGAACTTGGACGGAAACCTGGCCTGACCTTTTCTCTTTTTAAGTTGATTTCTTACTACAATGATAGCTCAGTGCACGACAGCAGGATTTGAAGCAACTTCTGGTAGTTGGTGTGAGAATAAACTGTGAACACACACAGGGCCAGACACACACATGCACTCAGAGTTAGTCCCAGGCACAGTTTCTTCATTTTGCAGAGAATGAGGCTGGGCCCTGGATCTGCAGCTTCCAGAACTTCCACGCACACATGCAGTGCACCTTCCTTCCCTCCCTGGGCCTCCAGGCGTGGCCTCTGCTCTGGTGGCCACCTGGAGGCACCTGCACTGGGACCTGCACCTGCGCTGTGGGTCCTGCAGCCTGTCCTAGTGCAGGCCTGGGGCTCCGGCACGCATGCTCACCATTCTCCATCAGACACTGCAAGGCCGCTCAGCCAGCCTGCACCCTCCAGCCTGGGTCCTGGCCCTCTCCTCCTCCAGGGGATTCACCCAGGAAGGCTTCAGGGGTGACAGTTGGAGTGTCCCAGACCGCCCTTGCCGCCCTGACTGATGCAGTCAAGCTCTCCACCCCACCCACCGTCCAGACAGCTGCTCCTGTCCTGTGGCTTCTCACCTTCTTATTTGGACTTCGCTCCTACTTTCATTTTCTTTCTCTCCCTGTGCTGCTTCAAGCATTCCCACAGTGGAAGGTGTCCCAGTCCCCTTAGGATGGCCCCCTCGCTCTGTGATGTGACACAGCAGGCCTGGTGCCCCTGTCCCCGCAGCTCCCGGCACTCCGAGCAGTCTCCGGTGTTTCTGTACTTGCTGTGTCCTCTAGCCTCCACATCTTTGCAGATGCAGCGGCCAGGAAGGTTTCTCTGTACCCCACGGCCAGACTAGCTCCTGTTTGTCTTTCCAGCCTTCTCTTCTTGGAAGTATGTTCCACTAGACCTGGTTGCCCCCTTCTCTGGATTTTCTTGGGTTTTTAAAAAGCTTTGGTTCTCTACAAGACTGGGGCTTCCTTGAAGCAGAGACCTTGTGGGTCCTGTCACCAGTGGATACCTGGTGCCTGGTGCTCTGTGGCTAGATGGGTGGGTGGGTGGGTGGATGCATGGGCAGGTGCAGATGTACTTGCCCTGTCCTCCACCCAGTAAGGCTAGAGTTCTTGAACCCATGGTCAAGGAGACCGCCCTGTGATGCTTTTAAGCTATAGAAAAACATTGCCATCATATCCAGGATCCATTCACTCCACGTGAGGAAAGAAGTTGTGGCAGAAGAGGAGCTTGAGGGATTTGTTTGCTTTTGCTTTTTAATCATGGTAAAATATGTAACAAAATCTGCCATCTCCCTTCCTTTTGTAAACACACAGTTCAGTACTGTTATGTATACATTTACACTGCCCTGCAGCCAACCCGCAGAATGCTTTTCATCTTGCAGAATTGAAACTCTGTACCTATTAAAAAGTAACTCCCCATCACCCTGTATGCTACTTCCTGACTACACAGTTGACCCCATGGGGACCCCGTGCAAGTGGAATTGTGCCACGCTTGTCAGTTCCCAATGGCGTGATTCTCTGAACATAGTGTCTCCAGGTTCATCAGGTGTAGCTTGTGTTGGAGTTCTCCTCTTTCATGTGACTGAGCCTCAGTGCCCCACTCTGGGTAGACCACGGTCTGCTTGTCCAGCCATCCCTGGTGCACAGTGGAGGCTTCCCCTTAGGCTGGTGTAGGTCATGCTGCGGTGGACAACAGAGTGCAAAGAGTGGAGCTTGAGGTTTTAAATTAAAATCTGGTGCTGTGGAGACAGGTCAGTGGTCTAAGTGCCTGCTTAGGCAAGAGCAAAGACCTGGGTTCAGTCCCCAGTACCACGGTCCCGCCCTAGTTACACCAAACCAGCCACCAAGACCGGGCATGGTGGTGCACGGCAGTAATCCCAGGCCTGGGGAGGCTAAAACAAGAGGATTACTACAAGTCCGAGCTGCACAGTGAGACCCTGTACCAAATACATTTAGAAAATAAAAAGGGACCGCCCAGCAGCCAAATGGTCATAGGGACCGTTCTGGAGTCAGGACCACCCAGCAGCCACGTGGTCATAGGGGCC
>PVKA01000477.1:0-200898 GCA_004027165.1 Ctenomys sociabilis | reverse complement strand
ATGGTAGTGGGTTATCTGCAGAAGTTGTTGACTTGAGCCCTTCACAGCTTAGTATATTAATATATTAATATTGAGTTTTTCTTTCTATGATTTTTATTAGGTTGGTTAAGGTTTTACTGTTACAAGTACTCTGTAAATTCTTTCTTCATTTTTATTTTGGACAATTTTTATTGTTATATTCATTTATGTTTGTAAATAATTTATTTTCAATTTGCCATCTATTAAAAAATTAAAATAAATAAATACAAAATTAAAAAAAAGAAAAATTCACAAATTAAAGAAAAGGTTTTATTAATTGTATTTAGTTTTTCAAAGAACCAACTCTTTGATTCATTTATTCTTTGTATTATTTTCTTCATCTCTTATGCATTAATTTCTGCTCTAATCTTTATAATTTCCTGCCTTCTTTGGGCTTTGCACTTGACTTGCTCTTCTTTTTCTAGAAGATTGAAGTATAATTTATTTGGGCTTGTTCTGTTTTCCTAATGTGTGAATTTTCCAGTATAAATTTTCCTCTTAAGACAGCTTTATTGCATCCCAGGTTTCAGTTAGTTGTATCTGTATTTTTTTTTTAAATGAGCAAAGACAGCTATATTTATATTTTCTTTAGGAAAAATTGTTATAGAGTTATATTCCTCTACAAAGGTAACCATATAGGTACAGTAAAAATTATAAAATAAAAGTAGAATATTACATTTATTGTTATTTCAGACACCAAAAATAAAATTTCTCATTTCTGGATTTATGATTCATGAAGTGAATTCTTCATTTGAAATTTTCATTTAATTATGTTTCCATCCATATAAATGCTTATGTTTCTATTTAAGTTTTTATACATTTTCTACTATTTCTTTCTTTCTTTCTTTTTTATTTTATTGAAGTACAAATATCAATCAGACAGTTTCAAGACACCTTAACAAGACAGATTCGATAAATTAATACATTGCAAACTGATTTCATAATGTTTTGGTATTGTACAAGGTGCATACATGATATTGTATTTACAGATATTATTTTAGCAGATGTCTCTTATCAGTAAAGTAAGAGTGTAGCTGCTTACTTATCTTATTTTTTATACCTGAATTATATCAAAAATTCAATAATTATTTTCCTAGTGGATGACCATAGTACTAGAAGCCGACATAATATCCTGTCCAACCACCATTAGTGCAGATGTTGCCTCTCATAGGATTACGTAGAAGCACAGCATTATCTATCCCAATGTATTTTTGTTTTGATTATAAATATTTTTTAATTTCTTCTCTAATTTCATGTGTGACCCACTAGTTATTTAGGAGGTTATTTAATTTTCATGTGTTTATTGTGCTTCTGTAGTTTCTTTTGTCCATAATTTCCAATTTTATTGCACTGTGATCAGATAGTATGCATGAGATAATTTGAATTCTTTTGCATTTACTGAAGAGTGCTCTGTGTGCCAATATATGGTCTATTTTGAAGAATGTCCCATGTGCAGCTGAGAAGAATTTGTATTTTGCTGTTCCTGGAGCATTCTGTAAAGGTCTAACAAATCAATTTCTTCACAAATTTGTTTTAGTTTTATTATTTCTTTGATGAATTTTTGCCTAGGTCATCTATCTCTTTGTGACAGTGGCATGTTAAATACCCCTATTGTATTATTTTTTATTTGATTTTTCATGTGTGTTAAAATTGGCTTATGTAGGCAGGTTCTCTTACATTGGTTGCATATATATTTATAATTGTTACCTCTTCCTCTTGCAGTTTTCCCTTAACAAGTATTTAATGACCTTATTTACCTCTGATGATTTTTGGTTTGAAGTTGGTATTGTCAACAACCAGAACAGCAACCTCTGTTTTTTTTCTTGGTTTCTTGTGGCATGAAGGATCATTTTCCAGCCTTTGACTTTTAGTCTATGAATTTTCTTTTGAGTTAAATGTGTTTCTTGTTAAGCAGCATATCGTTGCATTTAGTTTCTTAATCCACTCTGTTAGTCTGTTTCTTTTGATTGGTGAATTGAAGCCATTTACATTGGTTGTTATAACTTATACATATTGGCTTATCTGTGTCATGTTCTTTTCCTGATATAGGTTCCATAATTTTCCCCTCTTTTTCATTACTTTCTTGCTTGGTGGTTCCTTTCTTTTGTTATTGAAGCTGTGATCACTTCTGTTTTTTTTCTAGAATATCTGTCAGCACTCTTTGTAGGGTTGGTTTGGTGGTCCTAAATTTCTACAATTGTCCTTTGTCATGGAAGGCTCTTATTCTGATATTGAATTTGATAATTTTGCAGGGTACAGCAGTTTGGGTTGGAAGTTATTTTCTTTCAGGACCTGAAATACATCACTCCAACATCTTCTTAATCTGATGGTTTGTGTTGAGAAATCTGCTGTTGCTGGAGCATTTTGTAAAGGTCTAACAAATCTGATTCTGATGGGCTTTCCATTGTATGTGATCTGTTTCTTTACTCTAACAGCTTTTAATATTCTATTCTTTTGCTTAAATTTCTGTGATATTTATTATTTGTGTAGATTTATTGTACTTATGTCTGTGAGAAGTTCTTTATACATCATGTATCTGTATGTCAATTTTCTCATGTTTGGAAAAGAACTTCTGCAAATAGTCTTCTTGTATCATTTGTGTTGTCCCCTGCTTCATTGACACCTATTATTCTTATATTGTCTTTCTTTGCATCACCATGTAGCTGCTGAATTGTTATTTCCTTGTTCCTTTCTAGTTTTAAGAGATCCTGTATTCCATGTTCATTAGCTGCAATACGGTCTTTGAGGTCTGAAAGTCTATCTTCAGTTTCATTGAAGTGATTTTGTCAGCTTTCAATATAGTTCTTAATTTCTTTTTTTTTTTTTTTTAAAGGCAGCAAAGATTGACTTTACTGAGAAGTATTACCACAGGCAATGAGACTTGAGTGTAGATTTGAGCCCAGTCACACATAAAAAAAATACATGGAGAAATTCATATCCAACTAACACAGTGAGGGCTCAGTGGCTGGAAAGCTTCTAAGAGACTTCAAGTTCAAATCGTCCTACACAAAATAATAGGACAGCATCTAAGAAATGCTTTGCCCCATTCTGCACATTTGTAGTGTTTCTTAACAGTATAATACCTGGTGATGGAGTCTAGAGCTTTGATAAAAGGCTTTCCCACATTCTTCCTGCTTGTAGGATCTCTCCCCAGCATGACCTCTCTGGTGTTGAGTAAGGCTTGAGTTCTGATTAAAGGCTTTCCCACATTCTGCACATCTGTAAGGCTTCTCACCAGTGTGAACTCTCTGGTGTTGAATAAGCCCAGACCTTCGATCAAAGGCTTTGCCACATTCTGCACATGTGTAGGGTTTTTTGCTAGTGTGAATACTCTGGTGTTGAATAAGGCTTGAGCTTTGGTCAAAGGTTTTGCCACATTCTATACATTTGTAGGGTTTCTCCCCATTGTGAATTCTCTGGTGTTGAAGACGTCTGGAGCTTCGATCAAAGGATTCCCTGCACTCTTCACATTTGTAGGGTCTCTCCCCAGTATGACCTCTCTGGTGTTGAATAAGGCTTGAGCTTCTAACAAAGGCTTTACCACATTCCTTACACTTATAGGGTCTCTTGCCAGTATGAAGTCTCTAGTGTTGCATAAGCCTAGACTTTTGATCAAAGGCTTTGCCACATTCTGCACACTTGAAGGGTTTCTCACCAGTGTGAACTCTCTGGTGTTCAGTAAGGCTTGAGTTTCCAACAAAGGCTTTGCCACACTTTTCACATTTGTAGGGCTTTTCACCTGTATGAACTCTCTGGTGTTGAATAAGTCTGGACCTCTGATCAAAGGCTTTGTCACATTCTTCACATCTGTAGGGTTTCTCACCAGTATGAACTCTCTGGTGTTTAATAAATATGGATCTCCGACCAAAGGCTTTTTCACATTCTGCACATTTATAGGGTTTCTCACCAGTATAAACTCTCTGGTGTTGAATAAGGCTTGAGCTTTCAACAAAAGCTTTGCCACACTCTTTATACTTACAGGGTTTCTCTCCAGTGTGTGTTCTCTGGTGTCGAGTCAGGTGTGAGGACACTCTAAAGGCTTTGCCACATTCCTCACACTTGTGTGGTTTCTCTCCTGTGTGTACTCTCTGGTGTTCAATAAAGTTTGAGTACAGATGAAAGGCTCTGCCAGTCTTTACAAGTGTAGGGCTTCTCTCCAGTATGAGCCCTCTGGTGTTCAGTAAGTCTGGAGATTCCAACAAAGGCTTTTCCACATTTTTCACATTTGTAGGGTTTCTCTCCAGTATGGAGTCTCTGGTGTCTAGTAAGTCTGCAGCTTTGGTTAAAGGCTTTGCCACATTCCTCAAATTTGTAGGGTTTCTCACTGATGTGTACTGTCATATGTTTTATAAAAGGATGAGCCTCTGCTAAAGGCCTTCCCACATTCTTTGCAGTTGTGGGGTGTCTTGACAGTATCAATTTTCTGATGTTCAATATATTTTGGATGAGACTTCACAAGAGCTGTGTGTGCTGCTTCATCCACTCCTACCTAACTGGAAGTACAGCTGCTCTCTTTTGTGGCTGCACATTCCAGGGGTCCCTGTTTTGCTCCAGACAGGTGACCTGGTGGGGCTTAGAGACAACGAGACCCAGGGAAAAAATGTTTCTGTAGTTCTCTAACGTCACATCCCTATACAGAGTTTGCTGAGCTGGGTCCAGGAATTTCCACTCCTCCAGAGAGAAATCAATGAATACATCTCTGAATGTCAACAGCGCCATTTTCATGCCCCAGTGTCTGGGCTCTTCCTCTTGGTGGTTCTAGCAGCATGCATAGGTGCCAGAGTCCTTTCACAGGCATTTGGGACTCTGGAGGAGGACACCAAACCGGAAGCCACAGTTTTTAATTTCCTAGGTATTTGTTTGGCTCTGTTTCATGTATTCTAATTCTTTCTTGTGCTGTCCATTCAGTGTTTCCATCATTTTTCTATTCTCCTTTATTTTTCTTTTCTTTTATGTATTTGATACAGGGTCTCACTATGCAGCTCAGACTCACAGTAATCCTCCTGCGTTCAGTCTCCCCATGCTGGGATTACAGGCATGCAGCACATAGATATTTTTCTATCTATGTTTTCTTAAGCTGTGCTGAGCAATTCTTTCATGATTGTTGTTCTTTCTTTTTGGACATAAGTGATGATTTTTGATCTTATTTCTTCTATAGCCTGATGGACTTGTTTCTTTGCTTCAGTTGCTATCACTTCAGAGATTTCAGGTGTGTGATTTCCAATTTCTTGTATGTCTTTGTCTCCTAGATTATTCTAGATGGGATGGAGGATTGAGATTGCTTTTAGCTCCTCCATTTTGACATTTTTGAAACTCTCAGTAATCACCCAGACCACCCAGAGTCTGCCAAAGTTTGTAAATGGTTCCAGGAGAGCTCCGTGCCTGCTCACTCTGGGCCCTCAGAATGCAGCTCTCCTTTATCCTTGAGGCCCCTCAGAGTCCTCCTAAGTTCTTGAAAGTTTGGACTGGCACCAGCAGAAGCTCCATACCTATGCGCTGGGGCTCAGCAAGGTTAGAGCTTATCAGAGTTCCTCAGGCTGCTCAGAGTCCACCAAAGTTCTTAAATGGTGCCAATAAAGCTCTGCACCTGAGTGCACTGGGCCCACAGATCACCACCCTCCTTCATCCCACAGGCCACTCAGACTCTTCTTTTTCTTTCTTTCCTTGTTGGGGCGAGCAGTATATTTTTGGTATAGAGTCTTGTTTTGTAGTTCAGGCTGTCCCCTCCAACTCATGGCAATCTTCCTACCGCAGCCGCCTAGTGCTGGGATCGTAAGCATGCAGACCTAATCCAGCTATTCCTGCACACCCACCCCCACTGAAAGTGAGGAACCAGCTCAGAGGAAAACCTCCATAAGCCCTGCTTGACAGGGTTATGGGTACCACAGGGCTTCTGACTCAGTCTACATTCTAAAGAAAGTATCTAACTAGGCCCTTAACACTTCAGCTGTTAGCACAATTAAGGGAAAACTTTTAAATCAGTTTAAGGGTAAAAGTAGACTGCAGAACTTTGACCCTAAACCCAACTAAAATAGTTTATTGGTTTACTTGCACAAAATGTACCCTGCAACTAGCGATGATATGAACTTTGCAATTTATTTTACTCCTCTTCCTTTTTATTTATTGGGGTCACACTCATTTGGTGTGGGTCTTCCCTCCTTCATTTGCAGCCTACATGTCAATCATACACAGAAGCACCTAGAACTTTGGTTCTCTGTTGTGTGGTTCTTACTGAAGTCAAGCTGCCATATCACAAGTAACAACACAGCTGCAAAAAGGGCATGGATGCCTGGTCTGCACTGTCAGAAAACTTGTGTAATCATTCCACAGGAAAACTTAGAAATAATGTATGTTTCAGTACTGGAGATCTGAATTCAGGGCCTTCACACTGAACTACATCCTTAGCTCATTCTTATTTTTATTTTGAGATGGGGCTAAGTTGACCAGTCTCGGTTCAGTCTTGTAGTCCGAGTGCCTTGGCCTCCTTAAATGCTTAGATTATAGGTTTGCCTGGCCCGAGCAGGCAATAAAGCTGCACAAATGATTTCATTGTTGGTTAGAATGGAGGAAATTTGTGAAGGAATAGTACCAAATGAGTTCTTGGAAGAATTTTGTGTGTCAAAAAAACTGTATTTATCTTCCATGTAATGGGAAGAGCTCGGAATGTTTTGGGCATGTAAGCCATGATTTTGTTGAGCTTTTAAGGGCAGTAGCATTGGTCCCATAGGGCAGCAGGCTGTAAGCACTGGGCCCATATTCCATGGCCCTCAGACTTAACATGCATGGTCTCCTTCCTGCAATTGCTTTCTAGTTTTGATTCTACCTTCCCCCTTCTCATGTAATTAAGGCAGTCTTGTTGGTTTGTCCTCATGAGGCAGCTTCCCCAAGATCAGTTATGCATTAGCGAATATAAAGAGTTAGGTCTAAGTTTCTTCAGTGTTGAACATACTTACACAGGAGTTCATGAAGTGGAGGTTCACTTGGCATCAACTTCCTTACATACAGCAAAAGGAGAATCATCTTTAAAATAACTACTTTCCTTTTACTTTAAACTTCTAGAAAGTTTTATTTTTTTTTTAAGAAAGTGTCGGGGGCAGAAAGGAAAACTCAGACACACCTTGCCTTCTTTGTCGAAGGGGAGATCTCTCTTTATTGCGGAAGCACAGCAGCTTATATAGTATAGCTAAGCCAATCATCAGCAGTCACATATTAGCATACAGCCAATCCCGCTCTGTTGCCAGGCAGCCCCCTCATTCTGTCCGGATGGACAGACAGGGCAGGGCCACACTCTACTTCCTGTTATTCCGAACATACCAAGGCGGAACCCACAAGGAGCGCCAAGCTGTTACATTGTTACCCAGGGATCCCGAGCTGCTGCTTACACCGCTCCCAACAAGAAAGTTTTTCATTGTCTTGCTCAGGAACTTTAAGGAGGACTGATTTGATGAATGTGTCAGAAATAATTACAAAGTGTTTTTGGAAAACACAGCAAAATTACTAATTACTAGGTACTCTTTCAGTAAAACATGGTATCTGGCCTGGTATGCCCTCCTATAAGGGTCTTTGCCTTTCAATTGTCTTCGATCCATTTTACAATGCTTCTAATTGAAAAAAAAAAAAGATAGTAACACAAAGTGTTCTGTCCAGAAGAAACTTCAAATGGCTTCCATCCACTTTGTACTGTATAAGGGGCTCCTTTTGCATCTTTAATAGATGCTAATTAATTTGAACATCCCTGATTGCCTATTCACAGGGTTCTGGGAACCATTTTCAGGCCGGAGGATTCATCATTAGAAAGACTCACAGGACTCAGAAAAACCATTACATTCATGGTTAGTTTGTTGCAGTGAAGGACTACAGATTTCAATTGGCAGAAGAAACAAGTAGATAAAGCAAATCCTAGGAAAGAACAGGCACAGCCTTTTATTTTTCCAGCAATGAGGTATGACACAGATGTGAAATTTTCCAGCCTTGGAAGTACACTGAACCTGGATTTCGAGGGCCTTTTATTAGACCAATTACATAGGTATAAGAATGATGGGATTTCAGCTACTCAGTCTCCAGACTTCAGAAGTCAAGCTGATACTGGATGGTCCAGTGCCTCAGACATGAAAAAACATTTTCAGAAGGCAGGAGGATTTCAAAGGCTGGAAGTTGTCTTCCAGGTGCTAGTTAAGAACTGGTCCTTTCTTTGCCATGCACAGTCTGTGTCCTCCAAGTTCATCGAGATTGCCTTTCCCTCAAAACATACACACATATGATGTTTGTTCTTTGAATTCTGTATTGAACTCCCTGTTAGTATTTTAGTCTTTCTAGTTCCTTCACTAATGGGGTACATAAAATCTCTAACATTTTAGTGTTTCTGTAATTTATGCCTTGCCTTTTCAAGAAAAGTTAACTATCTAACACATGCATGTAAAAATCACTGATAGTTTTGCTCTTGATTTTTTGTTTCCTCTCTTTCCCTCTCTGTTCACACACAGAGCTGTGCGTGTATTTGTCATTAAGGGCATGTGGAACACTGAAATTTAGTAGATTCCCTTATTTCCCATCCTGTTACCATTCTGGAAGTTATCTGGGAGCTAATTAAGTGTCCTACATGTGTGTTCTAAATTATAGTTTAGAGAGGGAATTTCTAGAGCCAGACTCATCTATCTTTGCCTTCATCTTATTGAGGGAGACAAATGCTGGGTTTCACCCTATAGATAATGAAACTGAAGCTCAGAGTTATAACATGTGCAGTTTCAATTGGTTAAGTGGTCAGATGTCTTAGAGACCTATACTCATATATCCAAACAGCCTGTTGCTGTTTTCACTTGAGTGTTCTATAAACAGCATAAACTAAATGTATGAAACTGCTCTTCCTTTTTTTCTTTCTGCCTTCCCAATTTCTTCCTGTTGTAGCTTTAGTCACTGCTTAGTGTTTCAAACTGCCCAGTTGCACAAGCCATAAGCCTGGGAACATTCCTTTCCTGTCTTTCCCTTCTATCTCTCTTTCCATGTTCAATCTTTCACCAAATCACTTAGGTTCTATTAACTTTCTGTTACTGTGGAAAATACCTGGGATAAGCAACTTGCAAAGGGGAAGGATTGCTTGGGTTCACAGCGTTGGAGGTTTCTGTCCACAGATGGTTACCTTTGGGCCAGGGGAAGGTGCAGCAGAATGCAGCAAGCATTGGTGGAACAGAGCTTCTCATGATGGGGAAATGAGAGAAAGGAAGAAGGAAGATGTGGGGTCCCACCAGCTCCTTGGAGGCCTAACTTCTTCCCAGGAGGTTCCACCTTTTAGAGAACTCCTCACTTCCTGACTGCCACAGGCTGTCACTATACCATACAGGCTATACCATACAGGCTTTGGTGGGACATCAAGATTCAAACTATAGCAGATTCTATCTCTGTGATTTATCTCTAATCTATATCCTCCTTTCCATCTCATCTGTGTTTATTCTTATTCTAGATACCAAGTTCTTTCCTAGCTTTTCTTGCTTTAATCCATTTCTGTGTTGCAGCTAGAGTGATTACTCACTAATTATACTTAAAAGCTTTCCAAGTTGCACTAACTAACTTCCTAATATGCTCAGAATCCATGCCTTCTCACTCTGTTTTCCACCCAATCTCTGCTTCCTTTTGCTGCCCATGTTCTAACCCATGAACCTATCTGTCCCTCAGAGATGCCCAGCTGCGTTCTGCTCTGCAGCCTTCACCATATTGTTTTCTTTA
Organism: Ctenomys sociabilis; assembly: GCA_004027165.1. Taxonomy (NCBI): domain Eukaryota; kingdom Metazoa; phylum Chordata; class Mammalia; order Rodentia; family Ctenomyidae; genus Ctenomys; species Ctenomys sociabilis. The sequence continues at coordinate 191,160 of PVKA01000477.1, read as the reverse complement.
ATCACGTATTCTCTCTCTCTGCTCTTTATCCCCGACTTGCCTGGCTGACTCATGTGCATCCTGTAGTGTAAATGTCACTTCCTTAGAGAGGCTTTTCTCAAATCCTCCAGTTTCGTCCAAGTCTTTCCTGTTGTTTTCCAATTATACCTTGTTCATTTCCTCTTCTTTATTGTGATTGTAATTAAATATTATTTTTTTCATGTTCCCTTGGCTCCTTGAAAGCTGTGATTATGCCTGCTTTATCAACATCTGTGTCTCAGCAACAATAGTTAGAGAAGGGCTTGACATACGGTAGTTACTCATTACCAAGGTTTTGAAAGAATGTCAGCCAAGCAAATCTCGGAGCTTCTAATTCCAAATGCTTCTAATTCGTGATGTTACATAGCTTCTGGGGTTTTGCTATTTTCATTTTCATTTTCTATCTTGTGAATTTACATTTTTATTTCTCAAGTGGAGCATGATTGGCCCTTTATCATCCCTTATCATTGTACCATTTTCAAGTGTTGCATTAAGTATTTGAGAATGGATGTGTGTTAGGAGACAAATCAGTGTTTGGCATCTGGAGTCCTTCACTTGAAGGCATTAAATCTTCACCCACATTGGGAGTTTCCATTCTTCAAAGTATTTCCATGAGCATATCCTGTCTTCTTTCTTTTTGGCCTCAGTGAAGTCTGTATTTGTCAAACCTGCCTATCTCCCTTTCTATCAGCATCTATAGAACACAGTTCACTTATTTTCAAATTACTTTTAGTTTTGAGTTAAAAGAAAGCAATTTCTTCTTTAACCTGTGGTATATTACACAGGTTAATGTGCATGGGATGCAGACAAGAGTTCTGTTCATGGGGGAGAATATTGCTCAGAGGCAGAGCTGCCATCTACTGAAGAGAGGTTCAGTAGCTCATAGTCTCCATGCATCATCTCTAATCTTTACAAGAAAGTTGAAACATAGAAGTTATTTTTTTATTAGTATTGATTACCTCTAGCTGTTCAACAAAAGTCCTCAAACTTAGAAATGTTAGCAACACATGCTTGACTCATAGCTTCTGTCTGTCAGAAATGTGGGCCCAACTTATTTCTGCTTCAAGGTCTTCCTTAGGGTGTGGGCTGGCTATCAGGTGATGCTGCAGTTATAACACAGTTTGACTAGGAAGCATCCATTTCTAAGCTTTTGATGAGTTCTGATTTCATTTCAAATAAAATGGAAATCCATTGTGGTATGCCTCAGGCCCTGATTGCTCTGGATAAAAGACATTATATAAAAGGGAGAGAGAAAAGCACAAGTTATACGTTTGTTTGTTTGTTTTTTGTACCAGAAATCAAACTCATGACCTTGTGCCATTGAGCTATATCTCTGGCCCAGTTTACAGTGCTTTTGTAACAATCCTTATATAACTTAGCCTTTCAGGTGATAGCCCATTACTTTTGCCAGATTCTATGTACTAGAAGCAATTTTCTGGGTCTAAATAATCCAGTAGGGCTAAGGATTACACAAGGATGTGAATGCCAGAAATCCATCATTATTGGGGTTCTACCACAACTTTAACAGACAGAGAGAAGAGACTGCGATGAACTCATTAATGTAGAGGCTAAGATTCTAACTGAAGTCTGCCTACTCCTTTCTGTTATTCTGTTAACCTACATTCTTTCTGTTATTTTTCTGAGCTCAGGATGCTTAACAAATGATTGTTGCTGAAGATGAGTCTAACATCTCATATTAGTGCTATAAAATAAAATGAGTTTTCTATAACTTGCAAAAAACTGCTAACCTCAGTCATTCAATTAATAGTGGTCTAAGTTGGATGAAATGCCAGTGAGATAATCCATATCAAACAGAAGAACATGATATAAGGTGCAACTTGGGCCAGTGAGTTGTGGTCCCTAACTGTGGAAGTTACACTGAGTTATCATCGAAGGATCCTAAGAAGATTGGTACAACTTCTGTTCAGATACAAGTTATATAATTACTTGATTTACTGACTTAATTATTGAAATAACAAATAGTTCCAAAGATTCCTGCTTGCTTGGGAAATAAGTTTACTGACTTATAACTATTTCCTTTATTTTTTTATTCAATTTTTGAGGGTTGTCCATTATGAGCTTTCTATATCCCAACTTTTGTGATGAGTGATAGAGAAAAATCGCTCTTGCATAATTCTTTTTTACTCTTTTTTAGAAATCTTTGTTACCTTAGCTAAGTCAAATTAAGAAGGCTCAGTGGGACTGGTGGGGTGCATCTGTAATCACAGCATTTGGGAAGCTGAGGCAGGAGGATCACAAGCTTAAAGCCATCCTGGGCAATTCAGTGAGACTCTGTCTCTAAATAAAAAAATAACATAAAGGACTGGGAGGTGTGGCACAGTGAAAAAGCCCTTAGTCCAATTTCCAGTATCATATATACATACATATATACCCTGGCAGGACTTAATCTTCACTTCTCCACCATCACTATCCCTTCAGAGGCCAGGTGCGGCAGGGGACAGGCCACAGCAGCTGCCAGAGCATTAGTCCCAGAAGTACGTATCACCTGAACTTCAGATATTCAAAGACTTTAAATCCTTACTCAAAGGGATACTCCTCAAATTGCTGAAGCTAGTCATAACTGTGGATTAGCCTAGATCTGGCTGCGGGAACAAAGACTTGTTGGAATCCAGCAGGCAGGCGCTGCTTCATGCCCACTGATCAGTCACTGACTACCACGCAAGTGTGGGTATTTTGTTCCTCATCAGGTCTAGGGATGAAACTCTTAATAGACCAGCATTTTATATTTTACATTATCTCTCAAGCCCCTTTTTAGAACAAAAATGAAAAGAAGGGAGGATTGCATTTTTAAAGTAAATCATGTTCTTCCTTACTAAGAAAGACATTTGGGGGAATAGGGTATTTAGAATGGGAGGATACTGCCTCCATGGTACTTCTTTGACTTCAGTACAGATTATGGAATATAGCTCCCTTCCGCTGAAACCAGGTGAACAACTTGAGTCTCTTAATAACCCTTCAATGATGCCCTCTCAATATCAAACTGCAAGGAAACTGCTCTTATCAGATTCGCTGAATGGCTTCTAGATTATAGAAACAGAATGGCCAAGAATTCCACACTAATCTCCTACTTAAGGCTCACCTGGATGAGACAGCTTCTGATTCACTGAAAAGAAAATTAGTGCCCTTTCTCACTGCGTGCCAAAGTGCATCACCCCTTTGTTAGCATGATGACCTTTAGACAAGATACCTGCAGCTAGCTTGATGACAGGTCACCTACTCTGCCTAATTTGGCTCTCTTTCAATTTTTCTTTGGCATAACTGCTTTTAGCAAGCATGCTTGCCATTGTGTGACTGAATTGCCAGTGCCTTTCTTTCTTGGGCAAAAATGACTTCTTGCTATTCACATGACCGAATGTACTCTGCATACTTAACGCCCTTGAAAGCGCTTTATAGAGTAGCTCTACAGATCGTGAATAAGCTGGACTCAAAGAACATATTTTCTTTCTCTCCTCAGTAGTATAATAGTAGAGGAGGAACCATCAGCTGATGGTTCAGAAATCTTTTACAGGTCTCAGTACTACCTCGAATATAAGTTTTATCATTAAAAGCCAAGGATTTCTTAGTTCTTTGAAAACACTGTGGTCAGCATGGCATTGTCTGATTTAGTAATCTACAAGATACACATACATGACTGAGGCACAAGGTATTGGGTTAGCATTTACTTGTTCAGTGAAACTGCCATAACAAACTCAAAGAATTTTGGAGCTGGAAGGGAGTTTCAGACTTATAGTAAAAAGTGATTGTGTTTATAAGTGAATAATTGAGTTAATCCAACAGTGTTTAGATGAGCCTATCATTCTGTTGATTGGTAATGAAGCCAAATTGGATTCTTAGTTATGCTACAGAAATAGACCTTGGGTAATTAAGGCAGAAAGACATTTATTTGAAGAGCATTGATCAAATCCCAGCATCTCCAGAAGGGTAGACAGCCAGGCTATTGTATTTCACAAGTAGCATGTGAGGTGCTGATGTACTGTCTTGGGACTTGGGAGTGCCCAGTGCTGGTGCTGCTACTCCCCTTGGAGACTACATTGTAGCCAGAGCTGCCTCTGCCACCACTAGGATGGGTTCCCAAGGTCTCAGCTTAACTCCTTATATTGGAAAAAAAAAATAAGTGGGACCTAAAAAAATAATATTTAATTAATATATATTTGTGCCAGGAGCAAGACATTGCAGAGGATACAAGAGAAGTAAAGTGACATCAGCATCACTTGAGAACTGGTTAGAAATGCTAATTCTCAGAATCTTCGCCACATCAATAGCAAAAGCTTGCGCTGTAGCAAGGCCAACGTGTCTGGATGTCTTCGTTGATTCTGGGCCAAGATTTCTCAACCTCTGCAGAAAATTAGCAGCCCAGGAGGGCTCTTGGAAAACCTATGATGCCCAGAGGTACCCCATAGAAATTAAATAACGAGTTTCAGAACTGGAATCACAGAGCCAGCTTTAAAAACTTAAACCAAAAACAAAGCAAAGACCATGTGATTTCAGTGTGTAACCTTAACATGACTGCTCTAGCTTAACAGTGCATACAAACCACCTGTCCTTTCCCAAAGACGCAGATTTCCTAAAATGCGATCTGGGGTGCAGGCTGAGAACTTACATTTCTAATCAATGCCCCTAAAACGTTTATATGATTGGATTTCCTTTGTGGCCCCCACAGTGTCCACCTCTAGGCATAAGTAGATGCTAATTAAATAATTTTGAAACACAAAATTGTCCAATTATAGAATTGCTAAATATTTGGGGTATAAAGGAAGGAATAGTCTTTAGCAATATTTAATCTTATTAGCACTTCAAAAGGAATATTTTCCCCCCAGACTTGAAGAAGGCAAAAACACTTCAAACAGAATGTCTTTTGTTTTCTCAGGATTCTCTGAGAGAAAATAGACTCAATAAGAGATAACAGCTTGGGTTGTTTTCCTGTTCCTCTTACATAGTTGCTCCAAACTACATTATTAGGTTCCCTGAGTACAGCACTCAAGAATCGTTCTCAGAGTGTGTTAAGTTCCTGTGGAGCGATTATTTCATTATGATTGAGGTGCATATACCACCAGTTTAATAAATACAAGCTCTCCAAAACTCCTTATTAACGCCCATGCCTTTAGTGCATTGTGTTCTGTTTCCTAGGAAATGCACCACAGATTTGTTTGAGAAATGCAGTGCAAGATGAGGACTATGTGGTTTCTCTGTTGCTGATCAAACTTTAAAGCACTTGATCAAATTAAAAACAAGTTTTTGAAAAAAAAATCTGCTGCAGAGAATGTCAGACTTTGGCATATTTGTTCTTAGATACACTTGGAGTATGACTAGAAAACTAAAAAACATACTACAAAGTAGAGAGACCTTATTCCCACTCCCCTTGACTTTGTGATTTAAGCCCCTACATCTTTTTTGTTTAGTTTTTAAATCCTCTTTACTTCAGATGTTTTCTTTTTTTATTTTTATTTTTATTTATTTATTTATTTTAAATTTTTGTTGGATTGAAGTACAAATATCAATGAGACAGTTTTAAGATACCTTGACAAGATGGATTTGATAAATTAATACATTGCAAACTGTTTTCATAATATTTTGGTATCATAGAAGGTGTATTTCAGATGTTTTCTAAAAAACAAAACAAAACCTAGCAAAATGTTTCTATTTGATAGAAATTGCCATAAATCCTGGGAAACAAAGCAAAACTTTCATAATTCACATACTTTCATAAGGATTTGAGTAATAATCTATTCTGACCTGTGCATTCAAATTCTGTTTGTTCACGCTTAGCACTGTGAGATGCTCTCTCCCCTGTCCATCTCTCTTTCTGTCCCACACAGGCATTTATCCAAGTCCAAGTCCAAGTTGTTCAGTTTGTCTGTCTGTTTACTGATGTTTGGTATTCTATCTGTTCCAAGAAGTAGTATTGGGATAAGAATACCATAATTAATAAAACAGACCATTCACTGAACTTTCTTAATTTCTTTTCTTCCAAAACTTCTCATTTACTTGTAGCCACCAAATGCACTAGCATTTAGGATCAAATTGTTCTCCAGTTTGTTTTCTGCATGCTAGTTTTTGACTTGCTACATAGATCAAAGTCTTGTTGAACATTTTTTATCTTGATAACATTTATAAAAAATGCACACCTGGATGGCTGAAGAGGCTCTGAAAAAGTAAGACATGGGCTGGCCACCCTAACTCTTGGGATACTGGAGCCTCACCCGAGGGCAGGCATTTAGCCCAAGTGTGATAAGGAGAAGGTAGCCAGGTGGAGACTGGCAGTGCAGCAGGGAATGGTCGAGTGTAGGATTCTGTATTCAAAATCAGGAAGCGCTACTTGTGAAGATTGCACAGGTGCCTGGTGAGGGCTTCAAAGTCACCAGACATAAACTGCAAGGGGTAGAAGTAAATAAATGAGATCTGCCACAAAAAATGTAAAGGTGATGCTACACAGTAGCATGACTAAGTGTCAAAATTGTGTCACACACAAAATTCTTGAGTTGTCTACTTTGGCCAAAACTCTGTAGGTGACTGACAAATTGCTGTGAAATGAAGGTCACTGAGGCTTGGGGCCATGCATGTAAAAGTGGCTTAGAAGTGTGGCCTGATTTACATTCCCAAAGAGGGAGAGAAATGCACTTCAGACTGGTGGTCAGAAGACAGCAGAACAAAGGCTCAGGGCTTGGAAAACATATTTAATTGTGACTGAACCAAGAACACAAAGTAGTAGGTTCTTTGGCTGCCAACAGAACTATGCATGTGTCAGAATACAAACTGTTTATTGTGTTCAACTATGATTTTTTTAGTCACCAAATAAGCTTTCTCTTTTACTATTTCTCATTAGAATCAATATCATTGACATAACACATGATTTTTATGCAAGTTTATAGTTAGGCCAAATAAGATATGCAAAGGACAACAAGATCATCCTGAAATAAGTAGCAATGATCTTATGTTCATAATAGGTCTTTTATTTGGGTCTCAGAAATATCACTGTGATTGTTATTGTTACTTATTAACCATATTTGTTGTTATTTTTAAAGTTATTTTTATGTTCCAAGCACTGTGGTGTTTTGCAAACTTTAAGAGACAAATGGTTTTTCTGTGTACCTAATATGTCTTCCTTTTTCTAGAAGTATTTTTTTCTTCTTTGTCATGGAGGCTAGCTTTTCTTATTCTACCTGCATGTAACCCACTGCCTGTGTATACACCACTGCTCCCTCTTTCTGCAACTCTGCAGTAGTAGTAGTCCTAGGAAGGCAAAGGAATTAGATGATTGATTACAGATTATCACCCATCCCAAGACGTGCTGAGCCATGTCAGGACCCAGACTTTGGCTGGAGCTTTTAGAAAAGAGGTGTTACATTTTTTATTGTCCCTGGGTACAACAGTAATTTACAAATTGTGATGAAAACATATAGTGAATGTTCACATCTAAAAAATTATACTGAATGACATAGTGTTAATGATCTTTTAAAATTTACTCTCCCTCACTTCAAGCATGTACCCCACCAGTCTTGTCTCTTTGTGAAGCACTTTTGAAAGTCATCTTTCATGTCTTTAGTTTTATCATTGTGGCTGCTTCAATGAACTGAATCAATTCAGGTGTTTACCTTTCAAGGTCATTTTGACTTTGGGGGAAGAGCCATAAGTCCCACAGTACCAGACCCAATGACTAACGTGGCTGAGAATACACCATAATGTTTTGATTTGACGGAAATTGTCATAAATACTTTGAATCAATTCAGAATACTGAGACAACCATGAACATTCACTCACAGAAGAGGACTCTCAGAAATGCTTCCGAAAGTGAAGAGAACACTAATATAATTGTGTTTGAAGCAAAGAGGAGTATTCAGGGGGAGTAAGTGGAGGTAGGGATATGGCAGTGTATCTTTTATCATACTTCAACAATTTTAATTTAAATGTTCACCCTCAGTTTGTGTCACACCCCATGCATCTGGAGTGGCTTGTCCAACATGTTATCATGAAGCAGACCTCACTGACTTGAAGCCAGTACACAAGAAAGCAAAGCCAACAAATGGAAAAGGAACAATAGCGTCCTTGATGTTGTAGCTTGGATCTGGAATGTACACAGAAAGGCCCAGGTATTAAAGGCTCTGTCCCCAGCTTATAGCACTTCTAGGAGATGGTGGATCACGGCTACACTCTTTCAAAGGGTGGCCATGTAGGAGGAAGTTGGGCTATTGTGGGGCATGTCAATAGAGGGGCTACTGGAGCAGTGGCCCCCTGCTGTCTCTTTTTGCTTCTTGGCCACCAGCAAGTAGGCAACTTCTTCTGCCACATGTTCCCAGCATAATGTGCTGCTTTGCCACAGGTACAAAGAAACTGGGCCAAGTTGATAGAGACCACATTGAAATGGCACTGAGCAGGCTTTAGAATTAATCAGTTGACGTTTCTATACTAATTTGTGAGTGTGTTCCAAGCCTAAGTGACTTGCCCAAAGAGCCAGCAGCTGGCACACAAAAAGAGCCCTCCAGCCAACAGTCATGGTAGAGACCTACAGTGGCCTATGACACTGTGACATCTGTGAAGGTAAGATGACATTGCAGCTAAGGACAGTAAATCTTACCCAGAATTTCAAGGGAACCACTGCCAACATTAAAGATGGAACAGTTCTCTCATTAAGCAAAGATTTACTGCTTAGAATGTCTTTGCTTCATTGTCACAGGTTCCTGCTCGCTTTCACCTTTCTTTGCCTCAGTCATTTCATGCACTTTGCTTCACAAGCCCTGCTGTGGTCTTTCCAATAGACATGGGCAGTTTGGAGAAATCAGTTTAGCCACAAGAGCCCTGACCCTCCCAGACGGCTCCCCCCCCCCCCCAGTTACTTTGTCTATTGTCTTTTTATCTTTCCCTGCATACTTGTCCATAAGGTTAGGAGACTGGCCAGCTCCTGATACCAAGTGACCATGACCTGAAACCATGAGCCAAGAACAAAAATAAATCATAAGTCTTCCCTAGTAAGTTAGTTTATACCAGGTATTCGTTATCATAGCAGACAGCTGACTGCATATGCGATATCTTAGATTCTGAAGTCAAATATTCCCGAGGAAGGATAACGTGGAGCCTTTCAGTCGTGTGGCCTAAGGCACCTCTGTTAACATTTACTGAGCAGTTTGGATTTGCTTTTTATTCTTGGCTTCTGAAATAGGCAGATATTATATAACTAAATAGCTCTTTGTTTTCACTATTGATACTATTCACTTCTTCAAAGATGTGTACTGCTGACATATTGTAAGCAAGCTTAAAACAGAGTCCCTCTCCACATCCTCCCTAGTTTCTAGAGATCATTTTATATAGAAAGTATGTTTACTATTGTAGCTTAAGGGTGTCTGTCCATGGGGGTATATGTCCTTGGGATCAAAGCACATAGTAGGATGTGATAATTACCAGGGCTGCCGAATGTGTGGGTTCCCTGTACTCCTGCCAGAATGTTTACAACCTTCACAGGGATGATCAACGATCTGAGGCAGTGTCTCAGCCCAGACTCCAACCAAGGAAGGGTCCTAGTGCTTCCCATCCGAAACTGATAAGCAAATATTTTGTACCAATAGGTAGAGAGCCTCTGGAATCATAAAATCCATTTTTCTTGGAGTCACACTTAACACCGATGATGTAACTGCCTTCCTAGGTTAAGTCAGAAGCTATTTTCTCCTTCTTTGGAAGGTTCTTTAGGATGGAAGATGTAAAATGAAACTTAGTTGATTTTTTTTAGGATCCACTGCCCTGTGATATTTTATGTGTTGGTTAAATTTGTATAGCCTAGAACCTTCCATTTAAACTATTTTTAAATAATAGCATGGGTTTCCTTATAGTCTGGGTGTATTCATTTTACTCCATTATAGGAGGAATTTCATGAAGTTTTTAAGCCATGAGCCAATAAAACAACACTAACACAGCAGACCAATCTATGTTATTTATTTATTTTTTTTTATTTTATTGAAATACAAATATCAATCAGACAGTTTCAAGACACCTTAACAAGACAGATTTGTTAAATTAATACATTGCAAACTGTTTTCATACTGTTTTGGTATTGTACAAGGTGCATACATAATATTGTATTTACAGATATTATTTTAGCAGATGTCTCTTATCAGTAAAGTAAGAGTGTAGCTGCTTACTTATCTTATTTTTTATACCTGATTTATATCAAAAATTCAATAATTATTTTCCTAGTGGATGACCATAGTACTAGAAGCCGACATAATATCCTGTCCAACCACCATTAGTGCAGATCTTGCCTCTCATAGGATTATATAGAAGCACAGCGTTATCTATCCCAACTGTACTGTCTATACACACACATCATGATTCTTCCTTTCTATACCCCTTCCTTTGTCTATACCTGACAAAGGTGGGCACTCCATTGTCATTCAACTAACTTAGGTGCCTGAACTCGACACCACAATCCAACACAGTCCAGCATTCCACAACAATAATGAGTTATTCAAAGAAGTTGTTGACCATAGCCATTTACAGCTCAGCTTAATATTATGGCCCCATGATATATACTTCATTTTTATACTTTTCTGCTGGATGGTTAAGACCGAGATAGAGCAAGATCTATATACCAACACATGAACTTTATGTTTCTTATGTGGTCTGTGAAGTCCCCTCAGGGTTTATCTTGTAGTCCTGTACATTATTCTGTAGATCCTTTCAGACCAATCTATGTTTAACTGCTCTGTAGAAGGACAAAATTAAACCAGAGGTACGATGTCAGAGGATCAAAAACTGCAGGCTCCTTGAGTTCCCTACACATTTGGCTTAAATGCTTCCTAGCTTATTTTTTTAAGTCAGCTGATAACCATGACAAGTTATAAAAAAAAATCAGAGAACTAGATCCCAAGCCAGACTGAGAGGAGCAACTCTAGTGTTCTTGAGGGAAAACTGCCGGGAATCAGAAAGAAAACAGCTTATAATAGATACTAAGGATAATTCTTCTGCTTTTCCCCAGTGTTTCATAGAATTTCAAAGTGATTCTACAAATTTTAAAATTGATTCTATAGTTTTTAAGTGCTTCTTGTGGGTGTATTCAGAGAGAGTTAAACTTTTCATCACTTTGCCGTAAGAGTAACAGGACCACCTCACATAAAATTATTTAGTTTAAAAAATAGTTTGCAGGTATCATTGCAGTGTTGAGTTCTTGACTGATTCTCAAATTTTGAGATCTGTATTGTTAGTGAGAGGGCTTCAGCACACACTCAACTCTTGCCGTTAGTGTTTCTCCTCCTGAGATGCTCTCCTGGCTCTGAGATACTGGATTCTCTTTCCATTTGGCAGCCTCCCTTTTCCCCTCCTTGCTGCTCCCCTTTACCCATCAAATACTTTAAACGTTGTTGACTTGCAGTGTTCTAACTTTGACACTCTTCTCAGCACAAAACTTTCTCTTGGCTGATCATATTCAAACTCACAGCTCTATCTGCATCCCTGTTCTCTGATTTCCTATATGAGTATGGTAAACAAACAAATCAACAAACCAACAAACAAATGGCACTGTGCCCTGACTTCCAGACCTGTACATAAAACGATCAACATCATCTGCCTCAACATTCTATGAGGATTCAAATTTTGTATTGCAAAACTGAATTGATTATGTATCTAATTTGAATCTGATTCCAGTTCCCTTCACGGCACCAACTATGCAGGTGGAAAACATACTTGATCTTTCTTCTCCTTCTTCCATAGTTGCTCTATGCTTTAATACTTCCTTTGCATTTGTAATATTTGTCTTCTTATAATCATTACTAACAATGGCCTCATTCATGCATTTATTATCTTACCTGGACTATTGCCACTTTGAATTCACCTTGCACATCTTAACCAGAATTGCTTTTTCAAAATGCAAATCACATAGTGAACCTCTTCTTCAAGGCTGCCCTTCAGGCCATTCCATTCCTGAGCATAAATCTCAGTTCCTTGGCATTTCATGCAAGAAATCTGAGCACCATCCTATCTTTCACATGAGTCATCTGCTGCTGCAGCAGTGCTACATAACAAGCAACTGAAGAATCAGGGAAACACTGAAAAAATATGTATTGCTCTCCTAGTGGGTGACTGCGCTCAGTCTTATGTTTGAGGACTTTCGGGTATTCACTAGTTTAGGAATGTGCTAGTGGGAATAACAGGAGAGCCTCACCCTGCTCCACATGTTCCTGATCCTCCTGCAGGCTAACTGGAGAATGGTTTATGGGGATATCAGAAGTATGAGAGAGTAAGATAGAAACACATGAAACTTTCCTGAAGGTCTAAGTTCAGAACTGGCACACTGCTGTATCTATGAAATTGTATTAAGGGAAGTAAGTTATAACACTGGCCCAGGTTCAAGAGTTCAGAAAAATGTTTCTGCATCCTTAATGAGAAGAAATGCAAAGTCATATGGAAGCCGGTTAGGGAGTGGGACGAAGTGGAGCCTTTGTGGTGCTCTTCATCATGTTTTTTGAAGAAAGCTTTCACTATTCAAGAGAGAACTCAGGACAAAGAAGAAATAAAGAACAACCCACAGAGTAGGGAAAAATGTTAGCCAGTTGTTCTCAGACAAAGGACTTCTATCTAAAACATACAAAGAATTGAAAAAAAATCAGACCTCCTGGAATTTAAAGACCGAATCAAAAAACGGGCACTGGACAGATGAAGAAATACAAATAGCAAATAACTATGTGAGAAAAATGTTTAACAACACTGGTCATTTGAGTGATGCAAATTAAAACAACAATGAGATTTCATGTCACCTCAGGAAAAATGGCTGTTATTAAGAAATGAAGCAATAGCAAATGCGGGAGGGGCTGTGGGAAAAAGGAACCCTTCTCTACTGTTGGTGGGAGTACAGACTGGTGTAACTACTGTAGAAATCAGTGTGGAAATTTCTCAAAACTTAAGATTAGAGGTCCCAATCAATTCAGCTATTTTCCTTCTTAGCATTGTCATAGAAGATTTAAAAAATTCACACCACAGCAATATATGTGCACCTATGTTTGTAGCAACACAATTCATCATAACTAAATATTGGGAATAGTCCAAATGCCCATCAACTGAGGAATGGATAAAAAAATGTGATGTCTGTAATATTTTATACAATGTCATACTATTCAGCTATAAAGGAGGACAAATGAGTCTTTTATAGTAAATGGATACAACTTGAGACCATACTAATAAGTGCAAGAAATCAGTCTGTTATGTGTAAATATTGTATTGTCTCTCCCTAATAGAAGCTGAAAGAGTAAATGAGATCCAAATTGTACCAAAAATTGGAAAGAAAAGTTTCAAAAGAAAAGAGAAACTGGGATGGAGGGAAATAAGAAAAGAAAGAGGAAAAGGAAACATAAGTGCATATATATATATATACATATATATATATATATATACATATATATATATATATATGATAGTTAAGCTAGTTATATTACTAATTTTTGTCAGTTCATTGAAAAGAAAGGTCTACACTTATATTGTTTGATGTTTTTCATGCTTATACCTTATAACCTGAGCACCTATTTTGAAGTTAGCAACACAATGTATCAACAATTGTTACTCTCCTACTATCTTGTTTTGAAATTTTGTATCATTGTTTCTACTCTTTAAAATAAAGAAATGAAGGACTAAAGAAAGTCCATTGAAATTTCTATGCTTTAACCAGAAATGTACAAGGAAAAGGAGAAAATTTCAAAGGAAAATGTATTCACTGTCTTTGGAGAGAAAAGAATGTTGTATCTACCAAAAACCCAGGATACTGGGTGAAAAAACAAAATAAGAACAGAAAGTTTAAAATACAGTGGCCAAAGGAGAGATGCAGTGGACAGTTTAGAAGACATTATGAAGCTTCCTAGAAAGCAGAATAAAAGGATAAACAAAAAAAAAAAGGATATTAAGAAAGAATCAATTGAGATCATGGAAATAGTCCACATAGAATATCCAATATGTGCTTGATAAAGCTGCTACAGAATTGAAGGAAATGGTCAAAAATAGGAGAAAATGGAGTTTAGTTTCCTAGGGCTTACTATGGGAAAAACCTGTTTCGGAAGCTTAGTAGTAGAATTTTTTTTTTGGTTAAAAAAAATGTTTAATACATCTGTTTCTTTGCAGTTCATGAACTGGAGCATATACAGCACACTGAGAGTCATTAAGAGTAACTAAAACTATGAACCGCCATGCAGTTGAAAAATACTACCGTGAAGGTGTAATTCTGTGCTGAAAAATATAGCAATGCTAAGAAAATGAACAGGAAAAACTTACTACTTGTCAAAGGCAAATCTTGTAAGTTGTATTTACAATCATTCAACAGCCCCAGAAAAGTTGAATTTATTATTTTACATGATGTCAGTAAAAATAAAGAAAATAATCAGGTGGTCTCAAGGACTGCAAGGTGGCTTATTAATTCCCTTTCATTTCCAAACCTCATCAAGCAGCCCCTACACTTATGAGGTAAGTCGGCTGAATGTTTGAAATCCAAATGAATTTTAAGATCGTCAATCTGTCCTGTTGAATACTCACAATACTGACATAAATAAATCCCTTCAGATAAAGGTGCATTTAAATGCTTGCAGTACTCTAGCATACTTGAAAAGCCCTTCCACGGTCATCACAAACATGAGGAAATATTTTAGTATGTTCAATAGCGACATGCCTGTTAACATTGGTATGAAGTCTATTCCGAAAACCACCTACTTGACATACAAAGAAGTTCTTACATTTATCAAAAGTAATTTTGCTCAAGAGGCTGTACTGTCCGTGTTCTCCATGGTTATACTTATCACTTAATTCTATTAATTTACATGCATGCTCATTTACCACGTGGCTGTGCGAGTCTTCTGAGTCATTAGTTTCATGTTCACAGAACTGGCACAAGGACCGCTCATCACAGCTGTGCTCCTAGGAGGTAGAATTAATGCATTAATTTGCCTTTTTTCTAGTGTCTTTGAAAGACTGAGTATAAAACACAGACATGGGATTGTAGTAATTGTTAATTAGTATTAAAAGTGTTTTGATTTGAAAATATGAAGTCTGATTTTTGGATGAGGGAATAAAGATAGGAATTACAATGTAATAACCGTTTAATTAAAACTTATTTTGAAAGTGGGAAAAAGTTACATGTTAGTGTTCAGTAACTTGAGGAAGTGAACACAATACAGCTGCTAAATAAGTCCCTTAAATATTGACATGACTGACTCTAGCGTGAGATGTTTAGTAGGAAGTGGGAGAGGAAGTGAAAATAGACCAAAACAAATATTTGCTAAAGATAAAATGAAGAGCGGTACATCCTCTCTGCGCCCTTCCACACCTATGAAAACATGGCCACAAGTGTCTGACAAGTGTTTTTTCACATTTCTATTGATGTAATTGTGGTTGTGCTTTAGCATCTTCTGTCAACCCCCATGTAATTGTCTAGTAAACTGTGTGCCAGACAAGTGCTTCCTGTTTCCCAGCTCAAAGCTCTTCAGAGAGAGGGTTGCTGTCCTTCTTCAGAAACAACAGAAATCCTGGGCAGGCGAGTCTTTTTCAACCTTATTTTTAAAATGGAATTTCAAGAAATCCCACTTAAAGATTACAGAAATGTAGGTAGGACACCACAACATTCATGAGAGAAAGTGAGGCAGCCTAGTGGGTAACTCAGAAGAGATACTTTTTTCTGGGTTTTAGTTGTTAAAGCAAAGTCATTAAGGTCTGATGCAGAGATGTTTGCTTAGTTCTCTTTTGGGCTGTTCAAGAATAAGGCAGACAGCAGAGGTGGTTAACATCCTTGGAGGGAAATCCCAAATTAAAGGAAGGGACAGTAAGTGAAAGTTTATTTGGTCTCTTTTAAAAGGCGAAAGATTTATACGATCTGAAGAGAAACCAGAGATTGGTCTCTTTTAATGAGTGAGCCAAACGGGCTGGGATAGTGAGCTTACTAGGACTGTAAGGAATGTGAGGCAAAACATTTCTCTATACGAAAATAACTGACTCTGTCGTCATCTCCACTGATTTAGAAAGTATTTTGAGAGACACCTTAGATAAGATGGGTATAAAAATGGTAACTTCTTTGAGAAAAATGTCCACTTTTATTGTATTCATATCTTCACTGTGTTGAATAGACAGACTACTTTGTTTTTTTTTTTTTTTAATTTTTAAATGAAAGGAATTGATTGAGTGAAATGACCAAGATTCTTACTCTTGGTTTTCTGCTTTATTCTTGTTCAGGCTGCACTGTCCATTTAGAAACCAGGTCTACAGCAGCGAATGTCTCGTTGCTGATGTGTTCTGTTGAAGCACACAGTGGTGACACAGTGGCAATGAAGTCTGAGATTAGGAGATGGTGAAACTTAGCTGACCCCATCCTTCGAGTGAGGAGCAGATGGTTATAACATATAGGCTGGGTTTTGGCTTAAAGCCTGGCACTTTCTGGAGTTCGGATATGAAAATAATGGAAGTCGATGACTGAACTATTGGAGCGTTGGTAACTGGGGTAGGTTGGGGAAGATGTATCATGCTCAAACTACTTGCATAGGCCTAGATGGGTTTGAGTTGTAATAGGCTCTGCCTCCTGGAGGGCTGTTCTAAGTACATAATGTGAAACACTGACCACTGCCTCGTGTTCAGTAAAGAGTAGAGTAAGACTTCTGGTACTAGAATCAACTTTCCAAGGGAGTAGACACAGGTGTAAAGCAGGCTCACTATCACCTAGCAGAATATTTCAATCTTTGCCTTGAATATTTTAGTGTATAGAATAGGAATTGCTATCTTAAAATTTAATCTTTCATATTTAAAACCTTTTTAATCTTCCACAAAGCAATTCTAAAAGGCAAATACTCTGCATTTTGTTTTATCATTAGCTGGTATGAACACCAGTCAGTTTAATTTTCTAACATCTTGCAAGTCTTTAAAGTCATCCTTTCATTCATAATTATAAAAGTATTTTCCCGGAATTTAGCTTATATCATCATAATGTTTCACAAATTGTATTTCATTTTATCATATCTCCAAGGTATTTTTAAAAAGGAGATTCTATAATCAGATAATATTGAGGCATGCACATCTGAGAACTTGTAGCATGCATCAGTATCTGAAAGGCCTAAAACTATTCAACAGGAAAGAGATGAATTTTCCAATATAGTGTGATCAAACACCACTTTTGTTAGGCAACATCGATTAATATAACATGTTTTAAGATTGCATGCTGTTTTTAAAAAGTATTTTTGAGTCTAATGGTTAACTTAGAGAGTCAGACTCTCAGAATAGGGCATGGATTAGGTACTTGGAACAAGAGAAAAAAGTGAGGGGCCAGGGAGATTCTACTGAGATGGCTCAGTAGAATAAGTGCTTACCTGGCAAGCGCAGGGGCCTGAGTTCAATCCCACCAACCCCTCACCACCCCACCACCCCAAAAAAAAAGAAAAAAGTAAAATATGAAAAGTGAAGAATGAAACAAAATTCCATAATAAAATAATGAGAATAACAATAGTTGATACATTGTATCATTTTTTCCTCTCCTTTTTCTTCTCTCTCAAGGACTCTAGGTTGCCCTGTACATCAATAACATTTCTTTGACATAAAATTTTTGGGTTGTTTTTTGCAGTATTATACCTATAATTCACAAATTCTGTCTAGTTATGTTTTAATTTTAAAAACCCTAAATATTAAATGTTTTTCTTAAACAGGAGTTATTTTAGTTGAACACATCAACTCATGATTTCATTGCCGAACGCTTTATGCTCACTTGGCTTACTGGCAAACACAATGAATGATTCTTTAAACAATGGAAGAATTAGAAGATGCCTCATGCTCAGTGGGCAACTGGAATTGCTCCATAGAACCAGCAATTGTATTTCACTAATGTGTTCACTGTTGACTCAGGGTATCACAGTTTCGGGGCAGCACGGCTGTATTTTTGCACACCCAGCCCTGCATGGCAGGTGGTTAGCTTTTGTTATGAGATGAGTTGTAGTGGATTCAGAAGCTCTAGGGACTTAATCGCCATAAACCTTTGGGTTTGTGGACAAAGGTGGTGAATGAATAGGGAGACTTAGAGGGCATTGTGAAAGTCTGAATAATAGGTGTGCATACCACGGGAGTTTTCAAAGCAGCGGGTGATTAGGAGTCACTGTTTTGAGGCTTGCTTACTTTTGTGTTACATAAGGGAGATAACTTTGGTAAAATGTTTACCCAGTACAATAAGAAATAATACAAAAAACATATAGACATAAAATATATATCCCAAATTTAATACTGACACTGTATGCTTTTCCTCTCAACAACTTGTGTTCTTTTCCTTCCTTTTAATTCTGCAGAAGGGAGGGACAATTTTTGTAAAACCAATTTCTTTTATTTTCTTGAGGCATCATAGCTATACAGAGCCTGAGGTCTTTTTTCTTGCAGGAGGAAGTGCTTTGAACTTGTGGCTGATGAAATATCAGTATATTTTTGATAGATTTCCCAATATTACAGAATAATATGAAGATAAAATACTTTAATCATTTATATTTATTATTCTTTGGAGCTATAAAACTGTTTCACTTTTATAACCATCATGTTTCTAATTTAATTGGTATATGTTTACAGTTTTCAAATATTCAAAGGGATAACCACCCCTTATCCTGGTATAAAGACATTCTAATTAGGGAGTCTAATGATTGAGTTTAGAGAAGATGGTGGGTATCTTTTAGTAGCAATATATTTATAGCTCACTTTGGAAAATTCATTTTTCCTAGAATTGTCCAAAAATATTGCCCAATTTAGTGAAACTGTCACAGTTTTCCAACCATTCTTCTATTTTTATTAATTTATTAAATTGTATTTAATTTCATATGGCCAAAGATTTCAAAGGATAAGAAGGAAGCCAGGCATGGTGGCATATGCCTGTAATCCCAGCACTTAGGAGGATGAGGCAGAAGGATCTTTCTAAGAGACCAGCTTGGACTACAAAGTAAGCTCAAGGCCAGCCAGAACTGCATCAAATAGACAAGGGGCCAGGATGATGGCTCAGTAGAATAAGCACTTGCCGCGGCAAGCACAAAGGCCTGAGTTCAATCCCTGGTTCCGCCAAAAGAAAAAAAAAAAAAAAAAAAAAAAAAAAAAAAAAAAAAAAGAAAAGAAAAGTAAGAAAGAAATGAACACATTTCCTTAGTTAAATGAAAATAAAGGAGTTTAAAAGACAAACTCGAGGCTATTTTATAGCTAAGTAGATGCAACTAGAGGCTATACTCGTAAGTGAAATAAATCAGACCTACATGTGCAAACATTGCATTGTCTCCCTGATGTAAGAACCCGAAAGAGTAAATGAAATCTGAAACGTACTGTGGATACTGTGAAAGGGAAAGAACCTGAGCACCAGGAATAAATAGCTGAGATGAGGGAAAGCAGAAAAGAAAGGAAAAACAGGAACAGAAAAAGTCATGGATGTATACATACAGGATAGCTCAGATAATTGTACTACTAATTTCTATTGGTTTTTAAATATTTCATTGACTTTTAAAGAGTACAAAATGGTTTTATGAAGGTACCAGCTAATGCTTAAAATTTTTACTTTGTCCAATTTTACATGCTTATATCTGCAACCTGAGCAACTACCTTGAAAACAACAATGTGCAATATACTGTTGGATGCTGATTTCCCATCCTCTTCTTTTGAAATTGTGTGTTATCTCCAATGTCTTATCTATTATTTTTCTATTCTCTTTAAAACAAATCTTAAAAAATTTAAAAAATGTCAAAAGCCTTGTTTTCATGCCAAATGTTGTGACTAAAGGCCAAGTGCTGGGCAGCAAATTTAAAAACAAGAAGTTTGGAAAAGTTTCAGAATAGAAAGGTACATAGCTTTCACATAGAAAGATGGCCTTCAGTCTACACACTAGTCTGGAATTTTAAGATGAAATATGTGTCGCTCAGTGTGCGGCTTACGGAAGGAGGGGTGCCGTGGCCTAAGATTTTCCAAAACGCAGCCTTGGACTTAGGGGAAGAGAGCATGTGTATTTTCACCCTGGTTCTCCACTCCTGAATTTTGTCACCATGCACAAACACTGTCCTCGTCTGAGGAAAGTGACAAGGCTACACAGATCACCACAAGCTCTGTAAGGGTCTTTCATCTTATCATGTATAATACTATAATTTTTATGTAGCGTTTTTCTCGACTAGTATTTTTCTGATACTAGTTCCCTTGAGTTTTAATATTTTTGCATGAAAAATAACACCTGGCATTGTTTCACCTTTCTGAAGAAACAAAGTTTTATCAACCTCTAGGGGTCTTATTTATTTATTTATTTATTTTGGCTGAACCAGGGATTGAACTCAAGCCCTTGCGCTTGCCAGGGCAGCACTTATTCTACTGAGCCATCTTCTTGGTCCTGGAGTCTTATTTTTTAATAGCCCTGAAGTTTTGCAGCCTTGCTTAGTAGTAGATTCAGGACAGACCGTGAACTAGGCTTACTAGCATTCCATACTTTTGAAAGTTTTGTCATTAAATCATTTTGTGTGATAAAATTTGAGAAACATGGCCAAAATTATTAGAGAATAACAGGACTGATAAGGGCTAAAATCACTTTTAAACTACCATCCACTTTGGTAAACAGCTTATGTTTCCAGAAATTCTCATACACTGTTTCAGATCCAAGCCTTGATCCTGGCATCATTACAGGAAAAAGCAAATACGTAGGTGAAGTAAGTTTATAGCTTGCTTACAGCTCTTAAGATAGTGCTTGCGTTAGGGAAGTTAAAGTGTCAAAAGACAATAAGGACTTCCTTCCACATGGCAGGACAAATCTGTTTATAGAGTAAACCCGTGGAAGGGGAAACGAAGACAAGCTTCCTTGACCCTGAATGAACTTCCTCCTGTGATTCTCCTCAAACTGGTGCTTTCTCAGTAACATAGCCAAGAACCTGTAGAGGCAGCTCCCAGGCCTCACAGAGGGACGGAGTATCCGCACCCACATTGGCAAAGTAACGCGTGGGAAGAAAATACGTGCTCTGCCGCAAGTGGCCTGCTGTCTCTCTAAGCTTCTTCCTTTGTTGCATAACATTCTCGCGAGGCTTCAACAAGAACCCAAATAGTATTTTAGTTATCTGTGAGCTATCAACCCCTTGGAGCCTTTCACCACTGATAAAAATAAAATGATGGCTACTCCGTGTTCAGTACTCCTGTGGTGTGGTAGAAGGATTAACATTGTCCAGTGAAGATTTCAGATAATTAATAGCTCCCATATCAAGACTCTGCTATGACTTGCCCCAAAGTATTCAACTGATTGTTCAGCATTATTCCTTTCCCCTTCTTTCGTTCACAAGATGCAAGAACCTCTATAATGACTGAGAAGAGAGAGAGAACAGGAGAGGCAGTAGAATATTAAAAAGAAAAAAATAGGACCAATGATACAAAAACAGTGCAATTAGGATCTAGAATTTATAAAGATTACTGCTTAAAAATACTCCTCGGACATTAAGCTAATTAAGTCAGTACTCAAAGTCAGTGATATTCAATAAGTTACTTGATTAACATCTTATAGACCACTGTATACTTGCTACAGGCTAGAGGGAAGCTTGTGTCTCAGATTCTGTCCATCCTCTGATTGGGCTGAACATCTGTCTGCCAGGCCCACAGGCTCAGTCATCAAAAGGAAACCCTTTCCAGTGTGCGTTGCTACCTCTGCCTCTCTTCCTGGGCTGGTTTCCTGAATGGCACTGATTCTTCTTATCGGTTTATGGGCCCTTTATTTCTCATCTTGGTTTGCATCTCATTTTTTATCACTCTATTAAATTTGATGACTACACTCACGAGTTATTGCTGCACATTCTCCTGCAAGCCTGTTCCTCCCTTCTGTACACCCTCACTTGTGCTTCTGCAGGCTCACCATGAGCTTAGAGTCCTGACAGTGATTGGCTCCCGTGAAGCATTCAACATAGATTTATAGAGTTATTGAGCAACTTGACTCTTTCACCCTTCCCCTCTGTCCCTAGCTGTGCATGTGAGTTACCCTCTGCCCTCACCCAGAACATCTAGTCTGCTTGACAGACTCATACGTACTTTTAGCTGTGGAATCCAAGCTGATCCAGGCAGTGACCTTTCTTTCCCAGGAGAAAGAAAGTCAGAGTTCTACCTTCCCAAACAGCTAGCCCTCTATTTGGCATATCAATTGAAACATCGCTGCCTGGTTACATTGACTCGACTTGAAATTGCTTAATATTCCTCCTTGCACTAGAAGTCCCTTAGGAAAGTGAGTCTCAAGCTCACCTTTGTCTGTCCCAAGTATTCTGAGCTGCCACTGTTAGCTAATCCACTCTCATTTGTTTCTTTTCCCTATTCCCCACGTTTTATTTAGTTTGCTTTTCCAGGTACCATTGTAAGCTGAGCCTTTGGTCTCTGACTGGTGATTTATGGCTCCCTCTTGTGGATATTATCTGAAGTTTGCCTCTTCAACGTGTTCACCCTGAACAGGCTGCGATTTATCCCACTTCTAAGGGAAGAGAGGCTCAAATAATGATATTATTAGTTTGTAATGTGTTACAATAGAAATATGGCCAAGGGGTGTTTTATTTTAGGAAGGCCTGAGACTCAGGCCGAAAGAGTCAGATGAAGCTCTGTAATTGTGGATTAGAAGGGAAAGAGAGACTTTTCCAGGCAGACAGAGGAAAGACAGAGAGCCTGGGCGTAGTATAGTTAGGCAATTAGGTAAACAGGACTGAGGTAAGGGGAGTATGAAATAGCATTCAGGGACTCATGAGCACTATCTCCCATTCTGGATAACACTGGAAGTCAGGAACTGGTAGGTGGTTCTCTTAGTTTAATATATTTCTTCATAGATTATAGAAGTTAATAGTACAAATTAGTATATTTAAATATTTTGAAAACACACCAGCCTAGAAATATTATTTGTAATTGGATAATTCATCAAAGTATTTGGCTATCATTACACAAATGTTTCTGAAATCTTTATCAGGATACGTTGTTTTATGCTTTAGCTCATTTTTAGAATAATGAAACTATATATTATTCTACGTTATAGGCTTTTAATATTTAACCTTACTCCATCCATCTAAACTGGTGAGATTTATTCTCTTGTTTGTTCCAGAATAATGTGTCGAGCTGTTTTTCTGTTGCATTTTTGCGTGAGCCTCTGATGAGGACGATCATGTGACACTGGCCAGAGTCATTTCTACAGCTATGCTGGAAAATTTGCAACAGTGACCCTGCCTTCTGCTCCGTTATATTCTGTTGGCCTTTAGTAGCTTTTGAAAAACGTATTTTGTCTTATAATTTATGGAAGTAAATGTATGAAAAACTATTCATAGCTTTTGGATTACGCCACTAAACAAGATTACTCACAGCTTCTGAAATACTGTCACTGCCGCTGCACCTGCCAAAGTTAAGTTCAAAGTCATGACAAAAGAGCAAAGGAAGTTCAGTGCATATTCTTTGGAAGTGCCCTTTATTTGATGAGACTTCTTGGCAGACAATGTAATTTTACTTCTGGGGTAGGTAGTATGCCTTGGAGAGAGGAGGACATCAAAAGTAGAGTGCATTGTTCATCTTACTCTTCAGGAGCTTCATTTGATGTTCTGTACCTACTGCTAGGAGATTGGCTGTGACAGAGCCGAGATTCTAATCATCTACCATGCACTGAGGCTCTTCAGTGGTGACGAGTTCCTTGTCACTGGTTTTGAATAAATCATATATTTTGTGCTTTGACCTTTTCAAGGAAGGAAATAGGTTCCAAGTAATAAAAGTTGTCTAATTTTTAATTCAAAATGGCCTAAGTAATTTTATTTCTCACTATTATTTTAATCATACATATTTATGAGGCATAGAATAATTTGTTATATGTCTACAGTATATAATGATCAAATTAAAGTAGGTAGTGTTTCCATCTCAACAATTTTCTAGTATTGTAAAACCAATACAGTAGAGTAACCAAAGTTCATAATACCCTATTAAGTACAGCATTTTATGGATAGCTATAAAAGAGCAGCTCAAAGGCTTTCAACACAGAATAAAGATGAAGATAAAAACATTATTACCTTGATTTGATCAACACACATTGTATACATATATTAATATATTATACTGTGCTGAATCTCATAAATATGTACAGTTATTACATATAATAAATCATTTAAAATAAGGAATCATAAGCATTGTATGTACGATGAGCAAACTGAAAAGTTAGGATACTATAGTTACCAATTTTTTTCTTTTTTTTTACTGTTGTTCTTCTCACTTTAGATTCTAAAGTGAGAAGCAATAAGAAAACAGTAAATCTATGTGTATGTTAACATGTGTGTAGGCACCTTGTATCTTCTCTCTATTTTTCCTGGAAACTCTAAAGAAGAAAGACAGTCGTTAATAGAGAACAGATGGTCTCCTGCAAAGTGTCTCTCACATAGTAAGGACTCAATTTGTGTTGAACTGCTTGCATTGTTAGATTGTTTGGCTTAGAGAAGCAACT
Source organism: Ctenomys sociabilis (assembly GCA_004027165.1). NCBI lineage: Eukaryota > Metazoa > Chordata > Mammalia > Rodentia > Ctenomyidae > Ctenomys > Ctenomys sociabilis. The sequence goes on along the minus strand of PVKA01000477.1, from coordinate 166,712 downwards.
CTATCAGTCTTTTATCTCCTCAAAACCAATGTTACATTCAGTGAAATCTGATTTTCCTAATGCTTTGTTTTCCTTTTTTTTAAAAATGTATTTAGTACAGGGTCTATAGGGTCTCACTATATAGATCAGACTCGTAGTGACTCTCCTGTTTTCAGCCTCCAAAGTGCTGGGATTACAGGCACATGCTACCACGCCCAGTTCATTCACTGTCTCAGCTTGCTCCAGGGGCGGGGCCAGCATGGCAGGCTAGGGATCAGATCCCCAACCCCCATGTGTGCCTAAGAAGGAGCTTTAATCCTCTGAGCTATCTGACAGGCCCTCTCCTTAAACATTTTTTAAAATACATGTTTGTAGTACATAATGTTTACATTCCTTTTGGAGCATTAGCACAAGTATATAATACTTTTTAATTCCTTGTTTTTATTCACCTGACCCCTTGGTATTTGTTTTATCACTTGCAGAGATGGTGCCCAGGATCTATTTTTCTGCCAGATACTCTAATTAGTGCAGATGAAAAAATAATCTGAAAGGCACTGACAGGCTGCCCTTGGATGACTATCTGTCATGGTCACTAACATGGTGGGAGGATGCAGTGACTCAAGTGGACAGGGCTGCTAGAGGGGCCTATGTTAGTCAGATCTCCTGTCACTGGACAAAATACCCAACAGTCACAACTTGAAAGAAAAGTTCCTTTTGGCTAACAGTTGTAGAGGATTCAGTCCTTGACTGATGGACTCCGAGGTAAGAACATTACAACAGCAAGGCATGGTGGAATAGAGCTGCCTAGTTCAGGGTGGCCAGCCAGCAAGCAGAGCGAGGATGCACCACCAGAAAGGAGACCATCCAGAGGCCCAAAGGTGCTTGCACCATTGCAGCCCACCAGGCACACTCAGAGGATGCTTTCCTAATCCCTAGGTGGCAAGCCAATCCCAAGCCCAACAAGTTGACCGTTCAGCCTCAGTGTCACAGGGCCCCTGAGACTCAGGGAGCAGACCTCGGAATTCAGACTCCAGAGAAGACATGCTAGAGAACAGGAAGTCCAAATGTAACTTGGCTTTTTTCTTTTCTTCCCTGTAGATACCCTGTATTATGGAAGGTTTCAAATGTATTCAAAATTTGGGAAATTTTTAAATTATTGTCCACAGATAATCAATTTGTCATCTCTACCATCCTCTTCCCACCACCCTTCAGAAGACTATTTTGAATACAACTTCAGACTTCATATTGCTTCATTCATAAATGTTTAAGTGTATATTTATAAAAGAGACTCTCATTTTTACTAAAACATAATTTTAAAACTATTATCTTACCTAAAATACATAATAATTTCATATTTTGAACCATCAGATATTTTTTCATGGTTACTAAATTTAATTTGACTGTTATACCTAATTCTGCCTTGTAAAAATAAAAAGATTCCTATCAAAATTACACTATGAAAGGAGGACAGATTTCTTGCTTTGATACAGCTCTAGAAAAATGTTGGCACCAAATGCACTTAAAAGTTTTAAGACTTAATAAAAATACGGAGATTAGTAATTTCTCCATGCAGTTTGGAGGTTGAGAAAAGGTGCATCTTTCATGTAGAACCTCTTCCTAATCCACGTGACAGCTCACTGCCAGAAAGGAGAACTGCAGAGGCCCAGAAATGCTGGGCTCACCTGGGCAGGGCCACCTCTTCTCCTGGTTCTCAGTGTGCTGCCCAGGCCCTGAGCTTAGAGGATCAGGCAAGGTGGACCCAGGAGCAAGCCAGGGTGCTCTGCTGCCCAGAGGCCATCGCTGTAAGCTGTGTCCTCCCATTTCCACCCAGAAATCCCTGGCAGTAGGTAGAAACGGAAGCCTCCCTTGCAGTGGGCTGATAACAGGGGGAGTACCAATGGCACATTCCTTCTTGGCAATCGAATTTGGAAGTCACAGATCATTTTTCTTGTTAAGAAAATAGTTACAAAGCCGGCCGTGGTGGCGCACGCCTGTAATCCCAACATTCAGGAGGCTGAGGCAGGAGGATTGTTATGAGTTCGAGACTAGCCTGAGCTACAAAGTGAGCTTAAGGCCAGCCTGAACTGCATAGTGAGACCCTGTCTCAAAAAGACAAAAAAAAGAAAAAAAAAAAAAAATAGTCACAAATAATGTACAATTTTGCTACTAGAATACTTCTTTATGAGTTAAAGAAGTTGGTGTATTTGTGCTTAAAAAGCTAACCCTCATTTCGTACCTTTTTTTTTAAACAGGGAAATACATGACATTCTCATAAATGACTTTGAACCACAATCCACTTGAATTATTATGAGATCACATGGAACTTGTGTCTCTTGGCTCTACAGTCTGCAGGGCAACTGAAGGGGGAAACTCTTTGGTTGACGTAGCCATGCACTGAGACCCCTCAATGTGCCAGGAACAGGAAGTAGAGTTTCATATAGCTACTGCAGGCACTTAGAAACAGCAAGGCCAGTGTCAGTGCGACTGCACAGAGCTGCAGCTTTTCCTCCATAATGATGAGGTTTCTAACACCTGGTGTGAGCTTTGTAGGCACTCAGCAGTAGCTACACCATCTGATTCTCTCCTGTCACCTTAAAGCAGGTCACTGAGCCTGCAGCCATTCCAGGGTTATCTCTGGCTCACAAGCAACATGACTTTGGCCAGGTCTGTACCTTCACAAGTGAATGGCAGTTGGGACTATGTTGCCAAAGTAAACATCCAGGTAAAGGAGCAGTGCTTGGTGAATATGGCCTGGAGGTTCCGCAGAGGTTTTTAAAGGTGGCTCAAGCAGCTTTTCCTCTTTAGTGTGCCTAAGCAAGGGACTTTTTCTGTAAGGTATCAGAAATGCAGTCCATAGTATGTGATGCAGATTCATAACAACAACAACAACAAAAAGCAAAACAAAACAAAAAACCCAGCCGTTTTTTGTTATTCTAAGAAATCAAAAGCTGGGTGTGGCAGCACATGCCTGTAATCCCAGCATTTGGGAGGCTGAGGTAGGAAGATTGCTACAAGTTGGAGACCAGTCCAAGGCCTGCCTGAACTGTATCGCAAGATCCTGTCTCAAAGACCAAAACAAAGAAGACAGAAATCAGCCTAAGAACCCCACGTTTTTAAGTATGCCTTCTTCTAGCCAAACACAGAACAAAGTGACACAGGAAAAGTTGGGATAAGCCCAGTGCTCAGATGTCACAAGGTAGAGTTTAAGCACCGCAGAGGCCAGCAGACCTCCCATGTAGGAAGAGCAGTGGTTGGCAAGGAAACACTATATAATTAATGAGGAACAAAGGCCTAGTTTTAAGGCTGATCAGAGGGGAAAAAATAGAATACCAGCAAACCTGGCATGTCAAGGATCACTACGTCCTGTAGAGAAAGGCAGGCAGCTGCATGAGAGCTGCTCAGGGAACTGGATGAAGAACTGGGCAACTCAAGGGTCAGAGCACAAATGCTTTCTGTGGAGAACCAAACTAAAGACAACTGCTCAGTTTTGTTGACTGTGGCCGAGGAAGGGCAACCAGGACTGCAGCACAATACAATGGGTATGAAATGAAAAGGAGACATTGGGGTTTGATGGTATTCTCAAGTGAGAGCCATGTTGGTAAAAGGTAACTCGCCTTAGTGTCTAAAGGGGTGTGCAGAGACTCCCACCGCCTCCTCAGTGTTTCTGCTTCTCCTTACTTCCTCTGTCCCATAGAAATGGACGGGTCAAGGTTTTCTTCCAAAAGCTTTTATGATGCCCAGTCAGCACACTGATGCAAGGACAGAGAAAATGTGACAAGAGTCCTGTGGCCCTGTATCATCTTCTCACCCTCATCCCTCTTATGTTCTGCTCCATCAGCCACAACAAATGGGTAGACCCCAAGGGGCCCATTGTTTACCAACAGTCAGGGAGGCATGGATCTCAGTATAGCTCTCAGGAGCACAAGAGAACTCTGAGCAGCCAGCCTCACAAACACACAAACCCTCCCATCCCATTCTTGTGGGTTAAAGGAGATGGTAACATTTGATACCCTCTCTCACATTTCTGGTCTAGCCTCTCAGTAGAAAGAGATCTTGTATTTGCCTCCTGGTGGGTTCAAGACTTTGATATGCGAAAGAGACTGTGGCCCCAGTCTGGACTCATGGTTTTCCATTGTGGGCATGGGCTCCAGCTCCTTGATGTGATCCACTTCTCTCAAGCTGTCCTTGTCGCCAGGTCTTCTTGGGGTGAGGTACTTGTTGCAGCTTTAAGGTCTGATTTTGGTTCTTCTCATTCACAGAAAAGAACATAGTCCTTGGGTTTGTTTGGCTGTGCCAAGGGTGAAGTTGCAGTGACTGGGGAACCAAAAATGTCATTAGTCTTCCCATCAGGTGGGTTCAGATGTTGTTGGGTCTGCACAGGAGTCGATTCATCAATGATTCCACTTCCTTTCCCTCCTGGGGGATTTGCTCTCTTGGGTACATTATGAGGTTGATACAAAAATACTAGTTGCCATTCTATTAGGCTTGTTTGAAGGAGCAGCTTCTTCCAGACTTTCCAAAAGATTGCTAGACTTTCTTCCTGGGTGCTTCATGGTCCTGGAGCCTGCCCAGCCCACCTCTCCATCCATGCTCTGGAACATGTTGACTGCTACCCCAAGCTCCTGCAGCTGCCTGGTGAAGATCCCCGCCTGGCCCCACCAAACCATCAGATTTAAATTTCTCTGTCATTTCTTTTTTCCCTTGTATTTTAGGGAAGTGTCTACAGGGTGTTCAGGGTCTCACTACTAGAGCAGACTCATAGTAATTCTCCTGTTTACAGCCTCCGAAGTGCTGGGATTACAGGCACGTGCCACCACTCCCGGTCTCAATCAGCAGCTCCGAGGGCCCTGGGGGTGGGGCTGGCATGGCAGGCCTGGAGATCACATCCCTGGCCCCTGAGCCTGCTTACAGACTCTTTAATCCCCTGAGCTATTTGGCTGGTCCTTCTTTCCTTCCTTCCTTCCTTCCTTCCTTCCTTCCTTCCTTCCTTCCTTCCTTCCTTCCTTCCTTCCTTCTGGATTCAAAGTTTTTTTTTTTTATTTTTTATATTGGAGTATATTTTGAATATGAAGGATTACCCAAGGAAATGTAAATCTTATGTAAGCAGGTTGCTTTGTGTGTGTGTGTGCGTGTGTATTTTGTTCATTGTTTCATTATTGTTGTGGTTATCATTGTTGAGATTTAGTCACTTAGTAGTTACAATAGTACCCATTTGGTGCTAAGAAAATGCTTACTGTATAAACATATAAGTGATGAAAGGAAGAAAGAAAGAAAGAATCAATGAGTCAATCAATGGGTAAAAAAGCATTTGAAGCTGAGGGAACTTCAGAAAGTGTGAAGACCCAAAGACCTATGATGTCACAGTGTATTTTATTTATATATTTATATATATAACATAGAATTTTGTATTGTTAGGAAATGGATTGAATCTATGTACAGTCCAGATCATGCAGTGCTAGGAAGGCTGTAGAAACTTTTTAAATAACTTTCAATAGGGGAAAGAAATAATCAAATTTGCATTTGGGGAAGCCTGAGATTTCCAACTATGCCTAAGGGACAAATAGATCCCACATAGATTGTGTCAGAGTAAAACAATACTAATCATGTAATAAAAATTAACTCACAAGAATTCAATATTTATTGCAATGTCTCAAGAAAATTCCCTTTGTATTGTGAATATCTTTAAGTTTTCTTTCCCATCTTTCCCATGAACTTAGCTCACACAGGTTTTCTTGAATCCTTCACCTTTTACTCTTTGGCCATCTATTTTGTTTTTCTGTCTCCAGCTAGTCTTCCTTTATATAAATACAAATAAGTTTCAGGATCCTCCAGTTTCCTCTCAGCCCACCAGGCCAGATGGAAGTCCCTACTCCTGATGTGAGCAGGGAGGCAATTTATATTAATGTCTTTTCTCTGCCACTTTCATGTAATGCTGACATTCATAGGGTTTGGAGCACATATTTGGGTTATGGTGAGACTCTGTCTAATGCTCTCTTGTTCCAAAGGAATATAAACCAAAATGCCACACTTGGAACAGGTCTTTTTCTTTTCTACCAGAATGCACCTCTGTCTCATAATTCAAAATTCCACCATCAGTACTTTGACAGCATATACAGGTAATTGGAATGTTGCCATTCAAGTCTCAGAATTTTGCTTTGATATTCCACATACAATGAACAGCTCCCTGGGATTTTTTTTTTTTTTTTTAGGAAAAGATCCTCAGCTAGTGAAGCCACTGGGAAGGAAAGAAATATGGAGGTCTGGGGCAGAAAGTCAGGATTTCTTGCAGGATTCAGATTTTAGAAACTCATAAATGTGAAATTTGTTAGGGTTAAATCTGATTTCTGTGAGCTGGATTCTTTTTTATTAACTTTATAGAGTAGTAGTAAGGATTACATATTCAAAGCCAGACGCTTTATATTTATATATGTTATGGTCTATTTATTAGTGGGGTGGTTCTGAAACATTGGTACTTAGTTCAGAATTTTATTTAAGCAATTTGGGCTTACAAAAATGAAATCTTTATAGAAAATTTCCAAGTACTTGCTGCAGTGCTTTCATCAACATACAGACTGAAATCATGCTGTGTCAGTAGGCTCAGTGCTGGGGCATCTAAGAGCATTTATTTAAGCTTCTGGGATATGGTTTGGTACTCAGGTTCCCATGTGAATATATGAGTTCCTGCCTTTTGTACTTCGTTTTTAAGCTGCTAGAGGAGTTGTATGATCTTACCATACTCTGCTTTCTGAAGGTGACAAAAGCCTGTAATTCCTCTGAAGCTTTTTACTTATTTTAGGGTTTGGACTGTGGGAAGGAAAGCATTAGGTTAATTCTCTCTCCTCAGCCTTCAGGATCCTTTTTAAAAAATTTTATTTTATTTTATTGAGAGACAAATATCAATGAGACAGTTTCAAAGCTGATTAATAGGACAATTTCAATAATTAATACCTTTTACATTGTTATCTTCCTAGTAGTTATCCATAGTATAAGAAGCAGACAGGGTTTTCTGTCCAAATACTATTAGTATAAATCTTTCTTCTCACAGAATTAAGGGAAAGTAGCTGCATATCTATCCTAACTATTCTGTATGCACAAATATAAAATGGTCCTTCCTTTGTACCCTCTTTTTTTGTTTAGTCCTGTCAGAGATGGGTATTCTTTTGGCATTCAGTTATTATAGGAGCTTGAATTCACCAAAACACTCCCACACAGTCCAGCAGTCCACAGTAGTAGTGGGTTATCCACAGAAGTTGTTGACTAGAGCCTTTTACACCTCAGCATGTTAATATGGCTTTACTTTATGTACCTCATTTTTATACTTTTCTGCTGGATGGTTAAGACCAAGATAAAGTAAGACCTATAAAACAAGAAATGTAACTTTTGTATCTGATAAGGTCAGTCAAGTCCCCTCAGGATTTATCTTGTAACCCTGTACTGCACTTTGTAGATTCTTTGTCAGTGTCAGCCATGTAGATGAGTCATGGCCATTGCTCGACCAATTTGTTCTCTGTGAAAGCCTGCGAGAAAGTTTTCTCTCCAGGTTCCTTTAGCTATGATAAGGCTCAAGGCTACAAATTTATGCCTTAGTCCTAAAGATTTTATAATGTCTGTCTGCTAGAAAATTCATGGGTGAATTTATAACCTCCAATGTAGCATGGGTGTTTTGGCTAGAGAGTTTTTCTGAGATGAGTACATAACACTATGTTATCTAGATGTTGCAGGTCTGTGACTTAGAAAAATTCAAAACATGCAAAATCATGGAGCAAAAACAAGGACTGTCTCTGAATCCAGGAGCAAGCACAGTCCAAGTCAGTTGAGAGGCCTGGTCATAGGGATTTTTAAAGGCAAAAAGTAACTGGATATTTGTATGTAAAGAAATACAAAATAAAGCATTTTAAAAATCTAACACTGAAAATCAAACAGGGATCTGAGGAAGGAGAGAGAAAAAAAGTAGGATATTTCAGATGTCTTTGCAGCAGGCCAGCTTCTTCTATCCTACCTTTAGTGGCCCATAATTCTGGTTTTATTTCTGTTTCCACAAGAGGGAGGCAGTGTATCTGACCTGGTGGATGCTTATTAGAGTATTCTAACAAAATAAGCTATCTCTCCCCAGGAGGGAACTGGACTTTCAGGCATGATCAAAAATCAATGGGACGGGGTCAGGGAGATGGCTCAGTGGAATAAGTGCTTCCCTGGCAAGCACAAGGGCCTGAGTTTAATCCCTGGTTGTGAGGGAGGAATCAATGGGAGGAGAGAAAGCCTGCTTAGGGCCTCAGGGTTCTGAGAAATAGCCTGTTACTGCCTCTCCAGTGACTCCTTTCACTGAACTTATGATGGCTAGAAGGAAGATCAGGGTTCAAAAGCAGGATCAAGAGGCATGTGCCAATGTCCAGAAATAGGCTGGTTTCTTTCCCTTCTGTAATCATGATTACCTGGAGTCCCTCAGTGGAGATGACAGTGATAGCCTGGCCAAAGTGAGAAAGCAGAGCATGCATAGGGGCCCTTCAGTCTTGCTGGACCAGCTGGTAAGATCAGCCTGATCCCTGTGATTTTGATCTCAGAGGGCAGTCCAACTTCCAGTGCTCACCTTTGGAATTCAGGGCATGGCTCAGGGGTTCTCTCACCATGTGCGTTTTTATTACAGTCCCTCTTGTGGTGGCCTAGCTTTCCTCAGTGGTAGCAGGTGAGTTTAATCATAGACCTCTTCCTGGAGGATCAGACAGACTCTATTCCTTTTAAGGTTACAATCATGGCAGTCATTTTCTCTTGGCTTTTCTTTCTCTTTGTTTTCTTCCCTTAGCCTCTTCCTGGTCTTGATTATAAAATACTGAGGCAATTCTCATTGAAGTGAGCTATCTGGAGTAAAAGCCATCTTTTGTACCTTTTCTTAATATCTAAGGTTATCTGAGCAATAAACTTGTCTTTAAGAATAATCTGTATTTTTGCTGTATCAGGAGCCAGTGATAATATGTTTTATCAATGACTCTTGTGAATGATCTAAGAAGGCAGAGTGGTTCTCATCTTTTTCCTGAAGAATAGATGACAGGGCTGGGGAGATGGCTTAGTAGAATAAGTGCTTACCTGGCAAGTGCAAGGGCCTGAGTTCAATCCCTGGTTCTGAAAAAAAAAAAAAAAAAAAAAAGGAAGAAAAAAGAAAAGAATACATGGCAATTTAAAATAATTGAAGGACTTGTTCTTCTTATATCTTTAAGAATATATGTCTGAAGGTGTTTCTTGTTCTAATCTCCTGTCTGGTTGGTAAGCCAGTAAGGATCTTGTGTAGGGACTGTTTGAGCTCTAGTAGGAAGCAGCTGCCTTCCTTGGCTGCCTGTCTTTGGTCTTATAAAATTAACAATATGATTCATCTCCAGATGTAATAGCAGCTTTAAAGCTGCTTGTCCTTAAGTCAATGTTTTTGATTTAAGAGCAACATTGCATCTTTTCATTTAGTCTAAGGTCTGATTAAGTCCCCTAAGGACCTCAATGTGCTTATCAGGATCATCTAAACAGTTCCAAGATCTTATTTGAGCTGTTTGATGTTACTGAGAGAAAAAGACACATGGACATAACTGAGGTCAAATTTTCCACCCACCTTATACAGAGTATATTGTCTTTGAGGAGTTTGAGCAAAATCAGATTAGGATGAACTTATTCCCATAGAGACTTCAATTAAGCTTGGCTTGGAAGCTTCATCTTTAGTTTCCAGAGGGCAAGTGAGGGAAACTACAGGCTCAGTAATATTAGATGAAGCTTTGCCTTGAAAACCTCAATGTTAGGACCCAAAAAGCAAGAGGGGGGGAACCTTAGGCTCAGTGATAGTTGATCCAGTTGAATCTTAGAAGCCAAAGGTGTCTTGTTTTTCCTGTAGCTTATATTTACGTGTTGAATACAAGTAAATATTATCTTTTAATGCAAAGAAAGTCAGGACATAAGGTGACTCTAGCCATTTTTGTTCTCTTACAGTACAATTCTAGTTGTGAAATAGTAATATAATCAATACTACTCTCTGCATTCCATTTTGGCTCTAGGAGGTAGCAGGCCATGTGTGGGTGCAGAAAAATGCTAAACAGTTCTTTTTCAAAATATGAGGGTCAAACAATGTCAAGTACTTAAGAATACATTTCAAAAGAGTAAGAGAACTCAACACTGAGTTTCCTATCTATAAAACAACAAGGGTAAACTTGTCATCCATTTCAATTCCTACTTAGTTTCTGCATTCTCTCAAGATATTCTCTGGGGTGACCTGCCCCAGAGCAAGTGGCTACTGTCTGGAGAGTGACCACAAGATAGGTTGGGTTGGACTAGCCACCCTTACTGATATGTATTCCTACCTTCTCTGGAAGCTCATATTCCTGATTTTGGCAGGTGTTTCCAAAAGCACACACTAGAACTGATTCTAGCTATAGCATGTCTAAAGAAGGAAGTGTTGCTAGTGAAGTTAAACAAATAATCAAAAGACCTTAGCAACTGTTTTCCAATTTTTTAAAAGAGAGTAAGGGGGAAAAAATCAAAGGACAAATTGGAAGTGGTTGGAGCATTTCCCAGACTACAAAAGAAATCACTTTCAGAGATAGATAGAAGCAAGTCATAACAATCTTGCCCTGGGCCCTAGGCCCGTGAGACATTTGTGCTGTCTACTTAATCATGCAGGCAATCTTCCTTGGTAGCAAATGTTATGGTTTGTGTCTACGTGTCCCCTAAAGCCTCATGCTATCTTGGGGCAGCTTCTGGAGTTTGCGACTGATTACTGTGGGTGTGGGTGCTGCACATGGCTTGGGGCAGGTAATTTGCATTACAGTGTAAGGTGGAGAGAGAAGCTAGCAGCTTGAGCTACTGCTACCTCTCCCTTGTGCTCCTGCTCTTTGCCGCCACTCTGAAAGGTTATTTATGTGCCACTCTCCTTGGAGCCAGCTGAATACGGACTGAACCCTCCAGTAACTGTGAGCTAAATAAACCTTTCCTTCCTTCATTTTGGGTGTTGGGTATTTGTCCCAGCAACGAGAGAAGAGTAACTAAGACACAAGACAAAGGCATGTTTTACTCAAAGTCCACTTTGAAATGTCTGCATCTCTATGTCTGCAACATAATTGTGAAATTCACAGGTTAAGACTTGTACCCATCATTCAGCAACCACGTCCTACACAATAGCAAAAGTACTCCCCTTCCCTACACATGTAAATGATGAGAACCACATCTCGGGAAACAGCCAGGAGGTTGGGGATTCCTCCTGAAATTGAATGTGTTTCTAAAGTACCATGCTTTAAGAAATGGGTCATTTTGGTCTCACCCAGAAGTCAGTTCTTTCCACAGGATCACAGATCCAGTTTCCCATACCTGGGAGACTGTTCCTAGAACACTAAATAGGGACATTGCTTTTGTGTACATTCCCCTGGATGGATAAAATTGTGATGTCTAATCTGACCCAGAGATGGGGTATGCGTTCCTTATGTAAGATGACTTCCTTGTCTTTCGCATTAGCAAATGCTCATTTTTGGTTCAACTTAAACGTTTTTAGTTTTTGGATAGGAGGGTAAATTTGAGACAGTTCATGGGTCCTTCCTCTCTAATAATTAGCAAAAACATACTTCTAAAAAGGAAAAGTACCAAGTGACAGGAAACAATCAGAAATGAGATCAGAAAATAGAAGCCTTTTCTTTTCATGCTCACAGTGAGTTATTGAGACAATTTGTCCATCAGACATCACTCAGTCTGGAAAGGCAAGAATGGGAGAGCTCAAGAGCTAAGATTGCCTTCTCACCAGCGAAAGACCTAGCCTCAGAGGAAGCTGAGGCAGAACAGGCTCAATAATCTCCTCTACAGTGTAGAGGGTGGATCGGGCCGGCCTGTCTCACTGTCACATTTTGGTTAGAATCAAAGTTCATTGGGGCATGCTCTAACATAATTTTTCTCTAGAACTTCTAAGCTAAGACAACAAATCATAATAGTTGAAATAAGTCAAATACATCTAGCAAACAGCATCATTAAATTCAGCAACTACTAATTCCAAATGCAGCACATATGAAACAGAAATACATGACCCTGCGTGCAAAAGTAAAATGTCCCATTGAAGAAGCATCATAATCTTCCTATATTTTTAGTGTAAATTTATCATTATTTTAACAACAAAAATATGCAAAGAGACACAAGGCACAAAAATTCAAAGCATTAAGATTTGACAAACAAACATGACAACTTCTTTTTCTTTTTTTAAAAGATCAATTGTATTTTATTTATCATTTTTTTTCCAAAATTTTATTGAAGAACAAATAGTAGACAGTTTCAAATCAAAATAGTAGGGCAGTTTCAATAATTAATACATTGCATAATGTTTTCTTAGTGGTTATTTGTTGTACAAGATGCAGACATGATATTTTATTTACAAATACTATTAGAACAGATTCCTGTATTCATTGAATTAAGAGAATGTAGCTGTATATCTATCTCAACTATTTTGAATCTACAGATACAAAATGATGATTCAATTGTATCCCTTTTTTGTTTAGTTTTGTCATTTAAATATTGTAGCTGTGTGAATTCAGCAAAATATTCCAAAATAGTCCAGTAGTCTATAATAGTATTGGGTTTTCCATATGTCTGGCAATGTCAGAAGTTGTTGACGAGCCTTTTACAGATTAGCACAATAATATGGTTTTACTTCTTATACTTCATTTTTATACTTTTCTGCTGGATGGTTAAGACCAAGATAAATCAAGACCTATGCAACAAGAATTGCAGCTTTTGTATCTAATTAAGGTCAGTTAAGTCCCCTCAAGATTTATCCTGAGATCCTGTACCACAATTTGTAGAACCTTTGCCAGTGTCAGCTATGTGGATGAGTTACGGTCATTGCTTGACCAATTTGCCCTCTGTGAAAGCCCGAGAGAATGTTTTCTCTCCATGTGACTCTTTAGGCACACTCTACATCATCAATCACCTTCCTCTGTGGCCCTGTAAATCTTCTGGATCAGAAAATTTGGGACACATCTGAGTTGCATGATGTTACAGTACAGGTTCTCATATGTCCTGAGTCTTAATTGATTTTGAAAGGCTAGGGCCAAAATGTTGGCTGTCATTGCCACCCTCCTTTTTCTCTAATTTTTGGTCTGCAAACTTAGGTTGTTTACACTCCAGAAGAGAAGCTTATTGTTACTACTGTACAACCTAGGCTGTTGAGCTTAACCTCACTATTTGTCTGAATTTCAAACATCTTAGGCTTAACATGGATTTTTCATCAAGTACTGATATGTTAAACTTTAAGTCCCTACAAAATACAATGTAAAAAATTTAAAAAGTTAAAGTATATTTTAAAAATAGGAATAAGCAATTATGTATGTTTATGCATAAGTTTAGAAATCTAACCATATACAGCATTGTAGCAAGACAGTCATGCAACATGCCTTTTCCTGTCTCCTGCCTTCATTCACCACCCACCTCCTTTTTAAAAAAAAATCATCTGCCCAAGGGACAGACAGCACAGCAGCAAGCAGTGTGTAAGCATGAAAATGTCTGATTACCTAAGTGAGTAACAGTCCAGAGACCATGAAAGAAAAGCAAACTCCTAACTCTTTCCAATTATCTCAGTAGGACCTCCAAATAATATAAAGGACATAGTTTAACTCCCAACATGCTAGATGTCACATATGTTGAGTTCATGTTTCCCAAAATCAAAGAATGCATTTCTAAGGAACAACATAAATTAGGAAAAATGTATTAAGAGAAATAGCTCCTGACAGACAGGAAGGGACCTGAAAGTGGGTTGCAGTGGCCCCCACTTCACAGAGGAAATTTTGTAGAGCAAAATCACAAGGTACAGACAACATGGGGACAACATAGGTCAAAACTATGACAAACCAACGAGATTACAAGTGTACTCAGTTAGGTAATATTGATACAACGTGAAAGAAGGTCATATGGCAAGTGTACATGGAAAGAACAAGTACCGTTTTAGAAAGGAATGAATCAGCAGGTCCTGGTCACCCACCTGGTGGTTGATGTCTATTTGGCTTTCACCAGATGATGCTAATTCTAGTATAATCTTCAACTTATTGCTTGTCCCTTGGGGAGAGGTATAGGTCTGGTCATTCAGTCTTTATCTTGAGGCTGGCTTTCAACAGATATGCCTCCGCCACAGTTGTAACATGTTCTCGTTACCTTCACTGACTCTCTCAAGGACCTAGAGCTGCCCAGCTGCCTATAATATTTCTATCTAATTTAGATTTCTGTATTAAAAGGACTTGAAGGATACGTCAAGGGGCTTGGATTTTATCCTAAAAGTGAGAGGGAGTTGCTTATCTCATTTATATTTTAGAAAGTTTATTTTTCACAACTCCACGTTCTTTGCTTCTGTCGTTTATGTCATCTCTTCATCTTTACCTATCTTTATTTTTATATTATCTGATAATATAAATTATTTAATTGCAAATTATATCATGTGGAATTTGACTTAGAGGTTTTGCTTTTAGATCTTAGACATACTTGGAACATATGTGTATTCTTAGGGCTTTGAAGTCCTTTCTTCTATTACAAAGGAAATAAATTGCAGAATGGTATAAAGTTTCTGGCAACAATATTATTTCAACTGCTTTCTTGAAGCAAGAATTTTTCCCTTGTGAGTCTGGTACAAATTATGATTTTTTAATGCTAGATTTATTTTTATAGTAAACTCAATTTATCTTAGGAACTACCATTAACAACAGTGAAAAATAAGGCCAAATATTAATATAGTATTTCAATGTCAAACACTCTATCATTCTAACTTTCAGTAAAACGTTCTGTAATCCACTGAGTAGTAGTTTTCTACTTCTATTGAGGTGTAATTGACAAAACCTGTATTCATATAAGACACACTTCGATGTTGTGATATATGGATGTAGATAAAGATATCTGCAACTTATTAACATATCTGATGAACATATCTGCAACTTCATGCTTTCCATGTTCCTGCCCCCTCTCTTTTCCTTTCCTTCCTTCTTTCTCTCTTTCCTCTGCTCTATCCCCTTCCCCTCTTCTTCTTCTTTTTTTTTTTTTTTTGGGATAGTTTAATATTGTTACAAAGGATAGCAGAAAGATGATGAGAAATTGTAGTTTAAGAGATATTGGATTTTGCTGGGCTAAGAGGTTTCACACTGATCTTGTACAATAGCAATAGGTTATTTCAACCTTCTTCTATGTGAACATTGGCAAGTTTAGGAAAAGGTAATTTCATTATTGAACCCCACCATTTATTTCCATTGGTCATATCAATGTCAGCTTGGAAAGCCTATAGTGCTCTGCAATAGAACACATGCTGTGCTGCGAATTTTATGTACAGTCTTTTCAACAGTGTACAAATACACACACTAAAATCAGCATATAGGACAAAGAGGACTCTATGCCAAATACTGAACATCAAAGTATTGATCTAGATTCAAGGTTGGGGCATTAAAGCTGAAGGGATTCGTTCCTGAACTCAAGGTACCATGGGCATTTGGGCAGCACAGGCTTTTGTTATTTGAAATGCTGTTCCCCAACACACGTGAAGTTTGGCAGATCAGACTCTTGAAGCACCCATAACACTCATTAGTGAACAAAATACTTGGTTTTTTGAAATGCTCATCAGAAGCATTTTGTCTGTTCTGTCTATGTGAACTACATTTCAACTTACATCCTCGCGTTGTTCAATTCTTAGTCTAAGTTTTTTTCTCATACTCAAGAGAGAAGATTCATGTGGAAAGATATGAGAATAACCTCGTGTCACCAATGGTTTTAAAAAGAAGAGAAACAATGCTTTCTGAGCTGCAGGGACGGATACATCTGTCTTCACTGGGATAATTTCCGATAATACAGGTCTGAGTAGAACATGTATGGCTGATATTGATCTCCATTCTTGGTGAATATTTTTAGAGTGAAATGTGAAAAAATAAAATTACAGGCTACTTTCTTAGCTGCTTATTCACAGGACTGATGAACTTCAGGATGGAGGTGAATTTATCTGTAGTGCCCCTCTTCCTTTCCTCTCTTTTTTAGTGCTTCCCTTCCCCATTTCTGTCTCTTTGGACTTTCTAGAAAGACCCCCAGCCTTATTTTTCCAGGGGTATGTTCTTGACTATTTCTTTTTCTCAGTCTCCCTAATGACCTAACCAGAAAATAATTTTTCTCTGAGAGAAATTTATCAGAGTGGTTCCTGAAAAGTGACAAGCTGTAACCACATACAAGATGAAATTTGAAACGGTATGTTCAGGCCCTTAGGTGGATACCTCTTTTGCGTGATCTATTTCATACTCCAAAATAAAACAAAATACAACTCATAAAGTTATTTGTATTACATTTTAAGTCAGAGCTTCGTCTGGATCAGGCCAGTGCATTGGAAGGGACCTTGCATTATCATGTGACTCGTCTGTAGGCTTTCAGGCACATCTATGTTTGGACCCCTGGAAAAATGATAGTTTCTTCTGTATATAAATTTCCACCAAGGGAGGTTGTAGTGAATCATTAACCCATTTATAATAACAAAGTGTAGTGTACAATCGTTTCTCGCCTGGACTTTAACAGTAGTGTCTGAAACTGCACCTGAAATTTGCCACCCATTGCCATTGCTTCCTCCTCTTCTTTACCCTCCTACACCTGGCAAACTATTTGGCAAACTGAAACCCAAGTGATCTTTCCAAAATGTGAATTAGATCATGCCAATTCCTGGCTTAAAATCCCTCCACAGCTTGCACTGTGCTTACACAGTTTACAATACTTTTTACAATCCTGGCTTGGCCTTTCTCTCCCCCTGGGTCTCATCTCCAGCTCTTCTAGATCCCTTTTATATCTCTTCTAGATCCCACACCATCATGCTTCTGTCACCGATGGCCTTTGCTTGGCTCTGGAGGGCTTTGAACTTGTGTTATCCCAACTGCTACTGATTTCCCCTGCGTGTTCTTAACCCGTATTTTTTTCTCCATCCCAAATATCACTGTTTCTTTTTATTAATACATTTGTGTTTGATTAATGTTGTTTTCCCAACTAGACTATGAGGCTCATAGGGCTTTGGGGGATGTTTACTAACAAGTAGAGCTTCAGTATCGCAGACATACATAATAAGCACACACCGAATATTTGTTTAGTAAGTTAATGAGCTATTCTTTTTACCTAAAAAACAGTGCTCGTGCTTTAGGTGGAAACTACTTCTAATCATTAGAAGAGATGGAGAGCTGTTGGCCGCTTTCCTCTATTTCTTCTCTTTAACAATAATATATTATTACTTTGGTGTAAATCTATAGATGTCTCATTTAGAAAAGAAACTGGGTAGTGCAAAATCACAGGCTTATTAGCAGCAAATGTTGTGTTTATTAGATTTTTATTACTAAATTATTTTATTACTAATTATTCTCTCTGTTCAAACTTTGGTCACTTCAAAAATAACTCTATTATATCAAAGCTTAAGATTTTTCCCTTGTCAGAAAAAGTTTCTTTTCATGGCATAAGTACAGTAATAGGGTAAAGGAATGAGGAAGCAGGAACAGAATCTAGAAGTCAGACATTCAACTTGAAGATGGCAATAAAGAAAGAGGAGTTAATGATAGTGAAGAGAAAAATACCAAGGATCTTATAAAAGACATGCATTTGAGAGTAAAAAAATGATTGTTCTTTAAACTGTATCAATCTCTTTTTATGTAGTCTAAATCCAAAACAAATTCAGATTGTATCTTAACTAAACTTTCTCGTATTTTTAGATCTTAGAGAGTACTGCTTGTGTATCAGTTCGTATCTATCTATGAATGACTGAATACTTCAATTGGTTCCTTTGACAGAAATGATGTTATCTCCCATTTCACAGTAAGCAGTGTACTACAGAAGGGGGTAAGCGGTGCACCCAGTACACAGCTTGGGCAGATCCAGATTCTTGCCACACGCCTGACTAATTCTCAATTCTCTGCACTTCACTCTTGGTCTCATTTCCTCTTTAATATGAGAGTTCACCATCTGCTAAGGTTTATGATGATTCCTTCTTTTCCTATGCAGAATTACTTAGAGCAATGCTTCGCTAAATGTGTTTTCCTCCTCCAGAAGAATAGGTTTCTCCTGGGAACTTGTTAGAAATGCTAATTCTCTGGCCCTGTGCTAGAGTTAATGAGTCAGAAACTGGGGTTACAGATGTGATGGGCTAAGCTGTTTATATTTTAACAAGCCCCCCCCATGGTTCTGATAGCGTGCACGCAGTACCAGAACCACTACCCAGTGGAATGTAACACTGAACAGCCCCTAATTTTTATATAAGCTGGTAACTGATCTTCCAGCCCACACACCACAGTGGCATTCCAGGGATCACTCCAGGACGAGGCTTTGTACTTTTATAGGCTCCTCAGAGATCCAGTCTGGTGAGCTGAAAGCTTCCGGTACACAGGTTTTCTTTGGGGTTAAGACAGTGTCACATAAACATACACCAGGTAAGTAAACAGGCAACATTTGAACTAAATTTAACATTGATGTTGTGATTTATAAAACGTCATTGCGCTTTTTGGTTAACATCTTTTTGTTTTTCTACTTCTGCTTTCATCCAGAACAGAAAGCAGAGTTTCTAAACTACCAGGAAGTTGGCTCTTGGCATTTCCGGGCTTGCTGAGACCAGAACATAGAGGAAAGACAAATCTTTCTTGTTAGTGTTCCAGTTTGATTTCTAAATCAAGGTGCACAGGATGAAAGGTCTCTTATGTGCAGATCAGCATCCTAAACTTTGATGCTTATCTAAATAAACAACTTGAACTCTACTAGCTGTAGTAGGCAGGTGACTGATATATGAGTCAGTGCTCAGGAATGAGGGGAGATCCCTGCTGCAGCTATGAATGAGTTTGTGGCTGACTTTCCTTTTAACTTTCTACAGAATAGGTGATTAAAAGCTTTGACAAGTTGAAGATTGAAGATCTGAGAACCTGAGTGAACCAAGAAGAAAAATAGTTGCACAAATGAATTCTGTCATTACAATAAAAAACAGCAGAAGGGCTTTAAGTTTTACCAAGAATGTTAGCTGAGAGTGAGGCAGGTTAATATATTTCTGTCTTCTTGTATGTCTAAAATAAGTGAAGGAATATAGGAGTAGAATAGAAAAGCTCATATAGTGTTTTATTTTTATTAGCTTAAATTTTTTTCTTTTGATTATTATATGCTTGTTCCTATAGGAAAACAAAAGAAACTAAAGGAAATTTAGGTTACTTTAAAAATAATGAAGCTTCTGAATGAGTTAATTTGTGAATTAAATATATTTGATGTGTAATTGAGAAAATTGATAAAATCTACTCATCAAAAAGGGAATTTTCTACTGTTATCAGGCCCTACTTGGTTATACTTATAGTACATAATCTAATGGTTTAGATATATTTCAGTCATAGTAATAGCTTAGAATCTTTTGACCCCAAATCTGGCAATGCTGTCAGGTTAAAGGAAATCCATTGTTCAGTACCAGCCATGAAGTACTGCATGTGCACTAAAATATCATGTTGGCTTTATTAAATATACTCATGATAAGTGATATAACAATAGTGCTTATTACTGAAAGAGACACTTCCCAGCTGAAGTGTGAAATTTATTTATTTATTTATTTGGCAGAACCAGAGATTGAATTCAGGCCCTTGTGCTTGCCAGGGAAGCACTTAGTCTACTGAGCCAGCCCCTAAAGCGTGAAATTTATGATAAAATCATAGTCTCCATTTTGCCAGTTAATAGGATAAATAAGGAAAATACATAGGACATGGGATACAGCTAAGAAAATAAAACAGTAGAGCAGGATTTTTAATTAATTAATTTATTTATTTTTGGTACTGGTGATCAAACTCAGGACCTTGTGCTTGCCAGGCAGGTGCTTAAGCCGATGAGCTATCTCCCTGGTCCAGATAATGGTATTTTATTATTTTTATTTGGTTGTATTTAATCTTTGACCTTTTACCTCATCTAATTGCAGATGGTACTACTTAGAGCCTCTTTAAATACTTGTATATCATATGTTTTTAATATAAAAGAGCACCAGTACATGAGTACTGTTTTCTTGTAGCCTAAAATATTAAGTCAATTTCTGGCACATTCTGAGAATGTGTTTGACTATAATATTAGTTAAGAAGTTCTGGATTTAAAATTGAGCCCGGCTGTGAAAACTAAACTTTGCTTTAGGTCTCCACCTTGTGGTTAAATGTTTAAAATGTACATTCTTGTGGATTTTAGGATGCTGGGCTATATAGATAGATTCTTTTGAAAAAGAATTCAGAATGGACATTATCTAAAACTAACTTATTTTAGACTTATGACTAGATACTTATAAATTTATAATTCAGATTATATGTCTTCAGAATAACTTTTTCCTCTGAGGCCATTGGTGCCACTTTTTGTTCAACTATCTTAAGAAATTAGTTTTAGGTTTTTGAAAGACTGAAGAAGCTTTTGGAGACCATCTACTAGTACTAGTACAGAAAACGTTCAAGGAAGAACACATTAGTTGTGTCTTTCTGTGGCTTCAGTAAATCTAAGTGGGTGGACATACGGGGTCCAGAGCTTGTAACCTCAGAACAGTGTAGAGATGTGTAAGAAATACTCCTACATGTGTTTGAACGTGGCCCAAGAAGAATGAACAATTGGCAATTATGTTATCCATGATTCATTTTTTAAGTTTTCTAATGCTAGTAGAGAAAAGCTGTGTGACACCTATTGGGTATACAGCAGATGTCTGTGTAGCTTATAAACCTCACAGTTCCAGTAAGAAGTCTTCCAAGGATGGCCTTATGTGCTAAAGATTAATGTTAGAGCCTGTTGGACTTTAGTGAAACCTTGTTTACAGAATTTAGTTAACAAAGCACAATAAGATAATAGATTTTTTTGTTTGTTTGTTTTTGTACTTGGGGCCAGACTCAGGACCTTGTGCTTGCCAAGCAAGTGCTTAAGCTGCTGAGCTATCTCCTTGGCCCAGATAATACTATTTTATCATTTTTATTTGATTGCATTTTGCCTTTGACCTCTTATCCCCATCTAAATAATGGTGATTCTACCTTGAAAATTTATATAGAATCCACAACTTCTTATCATTTCTATCATTCTTAGCAGCAAGACTGATTGTGTTAGAACACAAATCAGATTTCCATCAATCTTGTGCTTAAAAATAGTGACTTCTTCATGCCCATCCACCCTAAATCAGAGTCTGTGTCTTTCTGGTGGCCACAGCTACCAATCTTACTGGCTTGTGCTACTTCTCCAACCTCATCTTCTTTATCACCTATCTGCCATCTGCAGTAGCCAACTGACCTCCTAGGGTCTTGGGATACAGCCTTTGCATTACTGTTCATTCTGCTTTGAATTCTCTTACTTGTGCCAATATCATATGGTCCATGCAAACTTCAAACTTCTTTCTTGGGGCTCGCCAAATAGTTCAGGGGATTAAAGCACCTGCAAGCAGGTGCAGGGGCCAGGAATTTGGTCTCTGGACTTGCTGTGCTGGCCCTGCCCCGGAGTACACTGTTGTGACAATTGAGACTGGGTGTAGTGGTGGGTGCCTGTACTCCCAGCTCTTGGGAGGCTGTAAATAGGCAGATCACTGCGAGTCCAATCTAGTGGTGAGACCCTGAACACCCTCTAGACCCTTCCCTAAAAAATACAAAAAAACAAAAACAAAACCCACCAAAAACAAGCCTCTTCCTTGGCTACTCACTTCAATTACAGCACACAAATCCTGTTCTACTGTTTTATTTCATTTCATTAGCTATATCCCATGTACTATGTATGTATTGTCCTTATTTGTCTTGCATATTACCTACTTTCTCTCCTAGAGTGTAAGCGCCACAAGTAAGGTTTTTGCTTGTGTTTTGACTCTTGTATTCCAGCATTCAAAGGTGCCTGGCTTAGGCTGAATAACAGTAAATATTTGCTGAAATAACCACTGTCTCATTTGTTATACCTCTACATTCCCTAAGGCTATGCCCTATTTGTTTGCCTCCCTATTACCTTGATAGTGCCTGGCACTTAGGGTTTTAATAAACCTTTGGTGAATAAATGAATAATGTTGAGTACTTCATTGAGCATATAAGCATGGGATTATTATTTTTCTTATTACTGATTTCAAATATGTTGTATTGCACTGTCCTTAAAACATCTTGGCTACATTTTGTATTATTACTGTTGTTTGCTATTGGGAAAGTCATTTCAATATTTAAGACCGCTCAACTGATAACTTTGTTCTTAAATTTCATTGAATGTTTATGATATTGACTGCTTGGCCATCTAAAATTCGAGTCTGTGTGGTCTTTTAAGTGAAAATTTAATGTATATATTTAGAGTTTACAACATGATGTTACAGGACAGGTAGATAGGGATAGTTACTATAGTAAAGCAGATCAACATATCTATCATCTTATATGTTCCTTTTTTTTGAAAAGAACAACTAAAATACACTTATTTAACAAGCATCATATAACTATCTTCATTATGTATATAGTTATTATGTTTACATTATATTTCTCCACTTGCTCATTCTACATATCTCGTTCTTTGTTTCCTCTGACCTATGCTGTTGTTTCTTCTCTCACCCCTGGCTTCCTGGCAGCCATTATTGTATTCTTTATATCTGAACATTTTATTTTTCTAAAGAGTTCATGTCCACAGAGAGATAAGGTGATGTAATATTTTTCTTTTTGTGTTTGATGTATTTCACTTAGTTGAATGTTCTCCATTCCCATTCATGTGTCAAATGACAGGATCTCCTTTCTAAAGCTTGAATAATATTTCATGCTCTATATATGTATATATGTATATATGTTAGGGTTTTGATAAACCTTTGGTGGATAAATGAGTAATGTTGAGTACTTCATTGAGCACATAAGCATGGGATTATTGTTATGATTATCACTGATTTCAAATATGTTATACTGCACTGTCCTTAAAACATCTCGGCTACATTTTGTATTATTACTGTTGTTTGCTATTGGGAAAGTCCATGGGTATGTAGTATAATTTCTTTATTCATTTGATCATCAGCAGATCAGCAGACACTTAGATTGTTTCCATTTCTTGGCTTTTGTTAATAATGCTGCAATGAACACGGGAGTGTAATCTTTATGAGTAGTGATTTCATTTCCTTTGAGTCTATGCCCAGAAGAGAGATTCTTGGTCAATGGTAGTTGTTTTTTTTTTTTTTTTTCATTTATATAGGAATGTCCATACTGTTAAAAACTTCAGCATATGAAGAGTTTTACATAATGACTATACCAATCTGCATTCTACTGACAGTGTATATTCTCTGTCTTTTTAAAATACATATTAAGGTTCTCTAACAGCATTTGCTCTTTCATCAACATTTTCTATGACTTGTACTTTTTGATCACTCCAGCAGGTACAGAGTGATGCTTTTGATTTGCATTTCTCTTCACAGCAGAGCTGGGATTTCTGTTCTTTTTCCTTCAACACTGTCTCAACAGATAAAGTACCACCATGTTCCCTGGCTCAGAAGCTACATCAGCTCAAATTCAATAGTTTGTTATCAATTTCACAGCTCTATGTTCATTCTTCTGCCTGCTTGGCTCCATATCTGCACTCTTTCTCCAAGAATACACTCAGATTAATGTCAGTTACATCCTGCCCTGGAACCTTCATAGCTTCTCTTTACCCAAATCTAAAACAAAACCTCACTGTAAACCTGCTCCCAAAGTAATTCTTGCATCAGCTCTGTCTTCCCTTTCTCCCTCCATGGCCTCCACTGAAAGAAGTTCTTCAATAAACAGATGGAGTTTTCAGAACTGTAATGATTGAGAAGGCAACAGGTACAGTGGTAGATGTGTGCTCACAGTGTGTAAAGTGCTTTATTTAGTCCCTAGAATAAAAAGTTTAAAAGTGGTGACTTTTTCATTTTGGAGTTTAATGATGCCTAGAGATGCTGGTAGTTCTGGAAACTTGAACATGGAACCTATGAAATGCCTTAAGACCTACATGGTAGTGTGGGTTGGTGGCGAAACTCATGATCCATATTCTGGTACTGTAGACTGAACTGGAACAAACCAGATTTTCCTCCTTCCATTTGCCCTGGTTTCCCAGAGATTAGTGAGAAGGTATTGTTTATGATAGGTAGGTAGAGTGAAAAGAGAACAGGTTTCAGAGGTTTGCTCTAATTGTTTAATGAGGATTATGGCATGGTGAAGAGAAAATATATTTTATATAAAAAATGATTCCAGCATTCTTATTTGAAAGCTTTGCAACAAGTAGGGAGCGAGTCACTGAACTTCCTAGTCCTAATCCTCATCTGACAAATGAGGAAACAAATTCTTGGTGTTTTTTTGTTCATGTTTTTAAAGTCAAGAATCTAAACATTAAATCAAAGAGGCATATGTGGTATGATGAAAATTTATGGTATTTAAGTTTTAAAATTGTTTTAGTAAAAACAAATTGTTATGCATACCACTTTAAATACTTGTTGTATTAGCTACTCTTCTCTAGTTGCTGGGACAAATACCCGACCCTCAAAATGAGGGAAACAAAGGTTTAGTTAGCTCACAGCTACTGGAGGTTTCAAGACACTGGAGGAGAGGCTGGGGCACTGCTGTATCCAGGGTGACCCTCTCCATATCTCTCAGAAAGCACAGGCTATTTCAAGATCAGTGAGGACTCAGGCCATAAGAGAACCTGTACTGTAACATCCTGTATCTCAGCTATGTCCCAAATTTTCTGATCAAGGAGATTAGGGGGCCACAGAGGAAAGTGATCCACAATGTGGAATGTGCCTAAGGAGAGTCACATGGAGAGAAAATATTCTCTCAGGCTTTCACAGAGAGCAAATTGGGTCAGGCAGTGGCCATGACTCATCCACATGGCTGACACTGACTAAGGATCTACAAACTGCGGTATAGGGTCTCAGGATAAACCCTGAGGGGACTTGATTGACCTTATCAGATACAAAAGTTACATTTCTTGTTATATAAGTCTTTTTTTTTTTTTTTTTTTTTTTCAAATCTGGGAATTGAACTCAGGCCTTTGTGCTTGCCAGGGAGGCGCTTATTCCACTGAGCTATCTTCCTAGCCCTGTTACATAGGTCTTGCTTTATCTTGGTCTTAACCATCCAGCAGAAACATATAATAATGTGGTATGAAAAATAAAGCCATATTAATATGCTGATCTGTAAAAGCCTCAAGTTAATAACTTCTGACATTGCCAGTCATCCAGATAACCCACTATTACAATGGACTACTGGAGTATATTGGATTATTTTGCTGAATTCACACACCTACTGTGGCATGTCAGGGCCAGAGGCTGTGCTCACTGCCATTGTTGAAGAGCACCTTTAGGGCATACTCCAGGAGCCAGAATGCCAAGCATATTTAGCTTGTGGTCATTGGCAGAAGAGCAGCCCTGTCTCACCCCACAATTGCCTATTACGTCCTTCCCTACTGATCTATTCAGGTGATTCTTCAATAAACTGGATTGGTGCCATCAGCCTAGTCTCCGGAATCCTCTGTGGGTACTCACCACAAATAGCACCTCGAACAGGGGCACTCGACAGACTTGACGGTGTGATGAGTACCCCTGTGCTTCGCAGGGAGTGGCACCCACAGGTGCTGGTTTTTGCTGCTCTTTCACAAGCCTGCGGCCCATATTATGGGCCCTGCACTTCTCAAGGAGCATCACCCACAGGCACAGTCCCTTGCTGCTCTGTTGCAAGCTAGACACTATAAGGTTCCTTACTGTACGTACGCTGTGAGTGTAATGGGACCTACTCCTTCCCTTCAACCGATGGCTGGCCACTGCTTCACCATGGGATTCAAACACCCGGACCATCTTGCTCAGGCGGGTACAAACTGTGGATTGTCATGAAGGTCGCTCACTCCCTGCAGGGCTAACACCCACCCTTCTTACCATTCACGCTTGCCTCACGGGTTCTGAATTACCAGGGTAGAGGACTGCGGCATCTCCCTTCTTCACTTCTAAAGAAGGAAGCCAACCTGAGAGTGATCTAGGTTCCTTTGATGAATCAGAACAACACTTGCAGACGGCCTATAGCGGCCCTTAAGTCCGCGCTGCTCCACTTTACCCTGGCCTCAAAATGGTGACTAATAAAGACCACAAAACCGTTTCAGCCACCTCCTCCTTCTTCCATAAAGGAGAAGCACCGCCACTTCCTCCTTCAGCTTGCCTGGTTGGGCACTCGGGAAAGACTGCCCAAAGTATGATCTCGGCCCTTCCCCTAGCGACCAAGCAGAGTCATCGCCTTGTACTATTCCCTGCCATCTGGCTGTGACCCTGGAGAGCCCTGAGCAGTCTTCAAGCACAGCCACTCAGGAACTCAAAAGGTGACAGAGCTTCCTCCCCAGCCCTCGTAACAGCATTGCAGACAATTATGCAATATCCGGGATTGGGCACAGGAAAATTGGAAGGATAGGATACAAGAAACCCTGGGCATATATTCTGCTAATTTACAGCAAACTCCTCAGTGTCCTGTTACTTGGTACCCTCATGAACATGGTACCCTAAAAAGATTGAGGGACGCTGTTAAGGAAGATGGCTTACAAAGCCCTTTTACTCAACATCTATTTGAGACTCTTGGCATGGACCTTAACTGCCCTACAGATTGGAAACAGCTAGCACGAGCAGTCTTCTGCAGCAGCGCCCATTTAGAATGGGCCACACTCTTCCATGTGCGAACAGTTGGCACTGCGTAATCGAGCAGCTGGGGCATTATTAAACTTCGGCTGCTTAGCAGGTGAAGGCATTTACTCCTCTCCTGTGGTACAAGCACAGGGTCCATCTCAATTTTTCATCTGGTGTGGCTTTGTGCGCTGAGGGCATGCAATAAATGCAGTGCCGGCCCCACTCCTAACCCGGGGTCAAGGTTTTGCTTGTGTCTTTCCAGAGACCGCCCCATATCCTGTGTGGATTCCCGCTTGAGATGTTGGGCCAGTCTCCGACTCCTCTGACCTGAGAGATGAACTTTCTCAGCCTTCATGACCGTCCACCCGGGGGTGGCCCCAGTCGCCAACGACGCAGACGGCCCCCTCCTCTTGGACAAAATCAGCCCCTCACCTGGGGACAACTTAAAGCCCTGATCAGTCATGCTCAACAGCTATTGTCCCCTGAGGATCGCATGAATCCCATGAAATTCTTCCCTATGGCTTGTGCGCTCAACTCCACCAACTCTGCCTAGGTGTCCCCAGTGGCACCGCTTCAGCCAGACGCCCCCACATCTTCTGGGCCCCAATAAACATTACCAACTGTGGAGGGACTTTCCACACCTATCCTGCTACGAGCTTCTGAACTCACCACTAGCCGTCTAACCAAATGAAACTTTGGATCCTCCATAAAGTTTACCTCCCCTTTCATCCTGCCTTGTCTTCTTGTCTATGATGGGCTTGGCCTCATTGCCCTTTGTACCTTATTTTGTTGCCTCCTCCCTCGCATATCCTGTTTGTGACATACCCAAGCCCTGATGACATCCATTCGATTGGCCAAATTAATAGAAGGAGGGGAATTGTGGGCATGTCAGGGCCAGAGGCTATGCTCACTGCCATAGCTGAAGAGCACCTGTGGAGCACACTCCAGGAGCCAGAATGCCAAGCATGCTTGGCTGGTGGTCACTGGCAGAAGAGCAGCCCCGTTCCACCCCACATTTTGCCTATTCATGTCATTCCCGACCCTCAGATGATCTATTCAGGTGATTCTTCAATAATCCGGATCAGTGCCATCAGCCTGGTCTCTGAGTCCTGTCAGTACTCACCACACCTACAATATTTAAATTGTATGTGTCAAGAATACCTGTCTCTGACAAAACTAAACAAAAATGAGGATACCAACGAAGGACCATTTTGTATCTGTATATACAAAATAGCATAGATATACAGCTACTTTCTCTTAATTCAGTGATAAGAAAGATTTGTACTAAAAGTGTTTGGATAGAATATCATGTCTGCATCTTGTACTATGAATAACCAATATGAAGACAACAATATGCAATGTATCATTGAAACTGTCCTATTAATTGGCTTTGAAACTATCTTATTGCTATTTGTTTCTCAATAAAATTAATAAAAACAATTAAAGCACAGACTAGCCAATGTAATGGCTGAAACCTTTCTGGCCCCACCCCTCGGGCCCCGCCCTGGTCCTCTGGCCCCACTCCTCAAGCCACTCATTGCTCCTCCAGCCATGTCTGCCTCATAACTTACATGAGGCTTTGGGAGGACAGCTAGACACAAACCATAACACTTGTCCCTTAGGGCCAGTCAAATAGCTCAGCGGATTAAAGTGCTTGCAAGCAGGCGCAGGGGCTGGGGGTTCGATCCCCAGGCCTGCCATGCCAGCTCCACCCCTGGGGTGAGCTGATATGGAAATTGAGATTGGGTGTGGTGGTGCGTGCTTGTAATCCAAGCTCTTGGGAGCTGTAAACAGAAAAATCACTGCAAGTCCGAGCTACTAGTGAGACCCTGAACACCCTGTAGACCATTCCCTAAAATACAGAAAACAAAAGAAAACTTGTCCTTGGTTCAGAGACACCTTATCCCATTTCTCTCACCACATTCTAAAGCAGATCTATGTGTCCTCTCCCATGATTGTCTTTACAAGGTGAGATAAAAGCACAGTGAATGTTGCCTCTAACCCAGTGCCCCCAACAAAAAGGCAGGCTCACGAGAACACTGTAGTATGTTCTTATCCACCATTTCACCAAATCTGGCACAATGTGACCCTAGCTCTTTCCTACAATCAAAATTACCATAAAAGATAAATAGAATCAAGTGAAGAATCGAGGCACTTACAGCAGCATCACTAAAGACACTCATGAAGGAGGATTTTCAGAATGGCTTCAGAAAGTGGCAACAGACTGGGGAGATAGCTTGGCAGTCTAAGCTCCTGCCTGGCAAGCACAAGGACCTGAGTTCAATCCATGGTACAGCATACCACGCAGTTCCTAGAACTCTGGGTGAACTGTGCGGCTCACTGAGACTGGGCGTGGTGGTTCACGCCTGTAATCCCAGTGCTAGGGAGGCTGAGACAAGAGGATTACTACAAGTCGGAGCTGTGTAGTGAGACCCTGTACCAACTAAGTAAAAAGGATTTAAAAAAGAGAAGAAAGTGGCCACAATGTGTTCAAAGTGAGGGAGAGGATTTTGGGGGAGAGTTATAGCAATGTGTCTTGTTTGTACATTTTTAAAAAATGTTAAATATTCAGCATAGTTTTCAGTAACAACTACTTGATGTCTGGCTCATGAGTCTTTAGTGAGAGGTGGATATAACAGATAGGACTATCCTTTTCACACCTGTTTTATGATGCTGAAGATTTATTTTGTCTTCAAAATCTATATATCTCTTGGATACAATACATTAAAAAGCTTTGTGACATCATCAATAAATTCTATAATTTAAACATTGGAGAGTGATGCTATCTATACACTGCTACATAGAAATAACTATTAGTAAATAGTATTACCAACAGTAGAAACCTAGAGTAATTTACCACTTCAAATAATCATCACAATAAACTTACATATATATATATATATATATATATATATATATATATATATTAATCTATATAATCTGAAATTCTAAAGTAACTTTCATGTTATGTTAGGCTTGACACTTAAATTATAAGGACTGAAACTCAAATTGTCTTCTAAAAGTTCATGCTACTGATATATTTCAAAGTCTATAAGCAAGGTCAATTAAATTAATATTAATACTGACATTATGAAGTCAGTATTAACATTTTTTTGTTTGCTGTTTGCAAAGGAAACATTTTTTCTTTAATTAATTCAGTCATAATCCTCTGTAAGTGTTGTTCTAATTATCAATGGAAATAATTAGCTCAATGACTTTTAAAATGTACAATAAAAAAATCTCAAACTGGAGGATTAGGTCAGTGGTAGATCATTTGTCCAGCTCGCTTACTATGCTGAGTCCCATCCTTAGCACTAAAAAAGAAAAAAGCCTAAGACATGTACACAGTGTTTTATATGTATAGCATAACAGAAGATAACATATTATATTGTTAAATTTTATGTATTCATCACAGGGAATGAGAGATTCAAAATCTAACATTAATTCCAGGATGTATTAAGTTACAAAGTCTCTAGATTTGAAGATAGAGTTTAAATATGAGGTAAAATTTCTTCATTTAGCTGAGGAACCTTACCAAAGGCTGTGACAATTAAAACAATTGCTACTTATTGACTGACAACTCCGTGCTGGTCACCATGTCAGATATTGTACTTAGGCTTAGCCATTTATGCTTTAAAATTTATGAACACCCAGATTCTGCAGTTAAGCGACTTTTGGCAGGCACGCGGCTTCTGCGCATCAGAGCCAGGATTCTAACGCCTGCTTTTAGTGCCAATAAAGAGAAGACAGAGAATAGAAACAGCTTCCCTCACAACTAGCTAAATGTCTTTAAATTAGATAGACAATGAAAATTAGTGCTGGAAGAGAGAATTATTTTAAAACTTCACTATATAGAACCAGAGACAGACCCAGTGCTAAGTAACTTCTTACTGGTAAAACTCTGATTGAGACATCTAAAATTTGCTTCTTTCTGTCACTACGTAGATCAGATTCATAGTGATTTTCCCGTTTCCAGCCTCCTAAAGCTGGGATTACGGGCGCGTGCCACCACTCTCAGTCTCAGTCGCCTTCTCAGAGCGTCCTGGGGTGGGGCCGGCACAGCACGCTGGGGATTGAACCCCACAAGTGGGGCTCTGACGAAGCCGGCATTTAGTCCCCTGAGCTATCTGTCTGGCCCCAAGTTGTTTCTTTTGTTTTTTGTTTTTTTTTCATAGTACTTCCTTGTACTAGCAGCATGAGTGGACTATCATAAAATGTGACTTTCCTCATTGCTTGCTTCAAGAATTTATCTTTTTATAATAATGTAGCCTCTGAAGAGGTTGAGTATTTGGGAATTTTGATCTTTAAAAAGTCTTTTACAGTGAAAAATCCTGTGAAGATAAAAATTTCTCCTTTTTATCTATTTTATCTTTTCATTGGATCTTATTTACATTTGTCATAGGGCCCAACATTTTGTGCAAAGAAATATGGGTCATTAGACTGTGAATTGTCCATATAACTTTTAAGTTCAAATCAAAATTTCATTTCTTCTAAAATGTTGGTTTTAGAGGGCCGGCCAAATAGCTCAGCAGATTAAAGCTCCTGCTTAGGCACTCAGGGGCTGGGGGTTGGATTCTCAAGCATGCCGTGCCCGCCCTGCCCCCAGGGCTTGCTGAGACAGGGATTGAGACTGGGCATGGTGGTGTGGGCCTGTAATCCCAGTACTTGGGAGGCTGTAAACAGGAGGATCACTAGGAGTCCAATCTTCATAGTGAGACCCTGTAGTCCCTGTACTAAATACATAAATAAAATTTCAGTTTTGGAAGAGCCTCTATTGTGCACTCACATGACCCACAGCAGTCACGAATTAAGCAGAATTGGGCTCCAAATGTTGCAATCTGTGTGCTGATGAGTACCTCACATTAACAAGGTGCAAAACATCTTATACCAACAAGCTCGCTCCTTTAGAGGCCAGCACCATTGTTTATCCTCCTCTGTTGGCAGCAAAACTGGAGTGAAACAATATCTCATATGTGTGGCGCTAGCCAGACATTGTATGCATGTGGAAACATGAGCTTTATCTCTTAGACCATTAATAAGGATTGGAATAAGCAAAGAAAGGGAAGCCGATAGCAATTGTTATGGTGATTTAGAATTCGTTGCTGATATATTTATGTAAGAGACTAGAGCATCTGCCAGTTATCTTGCTGCAGCAAGTGGTAGCTGTGCTGGCTATGCCGGTGGCCAGGATGGTAGAATGCACAGGTGCAAGAAAACGTATAGAAAAATTTTGATGTAACAGATGAATTGGAGAGTGATGATTCATTGCTAAGCACTATTTCATTTTGTAAAATATTAACTGTGGTAATTACTTTTCCTACTGAGCTTTCTCAGGTTGCTAACATAAACTTCAGAAAATTAAAACTATGACTTAACAGACAAATACAAAATGAACACATGCCAAAAATTTATTGCACATGTTTATTAATGGGAGCAGCATTGTGACTTGAAAACTAATATTAAAAGGCTTTCAGGACTTAGGTATTTATAAGCAGTTTAATGAAGGAATGTTAGGATAAGATTGTTGCACTAGATATAAAAAAATCTGGTTAATATCCTACAGAGCAATAAACCATTGTCCAAGCCCATTTTCTGTTGGTATAGTTATATAAAAAAGGACTGGGAACCTACAAAGAAGAGACTTGCCAATCTCACCACTTGGAAAGTTCAAAGGCATAGCAATCAGCATCTCCTTGTTTCTGGTGAGAGCCTTCCTGGAGCCCCATTTCCATGAATTCACCTAATCTTAATTCTATTCCAGAGAATCTCCTTCAGAATTCCACTTACGTATGCCTTTGAGGAATAGGCTTCCAATACTGAAATTTGGAGGATAACCACTCTTATTGGACAAAAATATATAAGTTTCATGGTAATTTTATTAAGTTTAATTAACAATAAGTTGTAAATAAAACCATGATATCCCCCTGGATAATCCTATGGGTGTCTCTTTTTTGTCATATGATATTGAAACAACTTGCAATCTGTCTTTTAAATTACTGGCTACTCTTTCTAAATAAAATGGTTGAAACGTTTAACCATTACTTACGTATTTTAAGTAATATAACCATCATAAATCATTAGATAAAAACAATAGTTGTGCATTGAAAGTTAAGTACTATTTAGAGCAAGCCTTTTTGATGAGGCAACATGGACTGAAGCTGTCTTGGATTTACTATTCCTTATAAATATTATTAAATACTTATTAAATGTTTATTGCATGCCAGATATCACACTGGGTACTTTATAAACACCATGTCTACTAAATTTAGAAATAACTTGTTCATGGTGACTGAAGATCAAGGAATGACATGACTTACTTATTGTCACACAGCTACTGAGCACAAGAACTGTGTGCTCCAAACTTTTGCTTTAATCTCTGCGCTCTGTCACTTCATATCACCGTAAGGGGAAGTGCATTAAAATTTTGCACATTTGATCTTAAGCATAAATAATAACTCTTTTTACTAGTTTTAATATTAGGTCTGGAGTCAATATTTTGTGGGGGTTTACTGATTGCTAAATACTACGCAAATGCCTCGTCCAAGCTGTTATATTTCATTATCCCAACATCACCAGCAAGGAGATAAAAGAGAACTCTTAGTTGCAGTTCAGACAAAACACAAAGGCAGTGCATACAATGTTTTATAAGAATAAAACACATAGATAAATTAACACTCTCTAAAAAAATTGTGGCATAGGGGTTTCTATAAACACATATTGTATATGCTGACATATATTATAAACATTGAGTAGAAAGAGATGAAATAGATGTAAATCATGCCTTAACATCTGGAAAATCACGAGCTTGCTTTATAAAGAGGGAACGGTGACTAGATCAATAATTTGGGCTCCCTTATTTCAGAAAGTAGATTTAATATCCCCTGAAACTCTTTCACTTTTGTTTTCTAAAAACCTAGCTCTTGGCAGGGAATTTCTTGGAAGGATATAATACCCGACAACTCAAACTTCTCATTACATTTTATTTTCTACTTTCAGTGTTCTTGAAAATCCTCAAACAGTCACTATTAACTTCTTAATATTTATTTCCTATATACCATCAGAAAGAAGTGTTGGAATTAAGGACTAAATAATATATAAAGATGCATGTATGCTGCACTGCGAAGCTGAGCATCTGATTTAAGGGTTGTGGCGTTTAAATGAGCGCACATATTAAACATCTTGACTGACCTTTCTAGTCAACTAATTGCAATCTATATATCTCCTTTACATCTATACTAGTGTGAGGATTTTACTGGATAAGAGTACAGAGGATCTCACAGTCAGGAAAGATCTTCAGAGAGTGTCACATGCAAATTCTCTTTCAATGAAAATATGTTTCATATCACTCCTGATGTACAACTGTCTATTCAGTCCTAGGAAATGAACTTGGTTTTGCTATGATTCTTCATGTATTTTTTCTAGAGGTTTCATAAAAATTACCACAAATGGAATGACGTGAAACAGCAGAAATTTATCCTTTCATAGTTCTGAAGGCCACAAGTCTGAAAAAAAAGTCCTCATAGGGCTCTGCTTCCTGCAAAGCCTTTTAGGAGAAAAATCCTTCCTTGCTTCTTCCAATCTTGATTGTCCCAGATATTTCCTAGTTGCAACACATACCAATGTCTGCATCTTCACAAGATGTTCTTTCTGCAAGTCTGTCTTTTCATATGGCCACCCTCCTTCTCATAAGGACATCAGACACATTCAATTAAGGGTCCAGCCCAATGATCTCATCTTAAATTTTTTACATTTGAAAAGACCCAACTTCTAAATAAGGTAAATTGTAGATACTACTGCTTAGAACTTTAATGTACTGATGTATTGTTGGGGAGGGGGGAGTCACAACTCCATGCATAATACACAGTATAACTAGAAGCATTAAATGAGTATGTCTGCTTCTTATGACCCTTGTCTTGGATGTTTGGCTAAGAAGCTCCCATATCTTTCTATTCTGAAATCCAACCCAGTAGTTTCACCTGTGGCTCTATGTGACCAGCTGGATTTTTTTTTTTTTTTTTTTTGGTGGTACCAGGGATTGAACTCAAGTCCTTGTACTTGCCAGGCAGGCTCCTATGCCACTGAGCTATATCCCCGGCCCCACTCAGCTGGATTTTGCAGGTTGATTTCAGATCCTCACAAATTAGAAATACCCAGACATGATTTTGACAGAGTTATTCCAGGAAGCTTGTTCTATTATTGTTTAGGTTGTTATTAAATTATTTTTGGCAGTACATTGAGCTCCAGGGCTGGGGCAAGTGGGAGCTGGATGGGCACTGGGCAACTCTATACCTCACTGAGGAAAACAAGTAAACATGGGCAAAGGAGACCCTAAGAAGCTGAAAGGCAAGATGTCATTATATGATTCTTTGTGCAAACATGCCAAAAGATATTTGTACAAGAAGATGCACCCAGGTGCTTATGTTAACCTCTCAGAGTTTTCTAAGAAGTGCTCTGAGAGGTGGAAGACCATGCCTGCTCAAGAAAAAGGAAAATTTGAAGATATGGCAAAAGCAGACAAGGCTCGTTATGAAAGAGAAATGAAAACTTATATTCCTCCTAAAGAAGAAATAAAAAAGAAGTTCAAGAATCCCAGTGAGCCCAAGAGGCCTCCTTTGGTCTTATTCTTGTTCTGTTCTAAGTACTGCCCAAAAATCAAAGGGGAACATTCTGGCCTCTCCATTGGTGATGTCGCAAAGAAACTTGGAGAAATATGGACTAATACTGCAGCAGATGACGAGCAGCCATACGAGAAGAAGGCTGCTGAGCTGAAGGAGAAGTATGAAAAGGACATCGCTGCCTACCGGGCTAAAGGAAAACCTGATGCACCAAAAAAGGGAGTCGTCAAGGCTGAAAAAAGCAAGAAAAAGAGGGAAGAGGAGAAGGATGAGGAAGAGGAGGATGAAAAGGACGAAGAAGATGAGGAGGAAGAAGATGAAGAGGAGGATGAAGAAGAGGATGATGATGAATAAGTTGGTCCTAGCACAGTTTTTCTTATCTATAAAGCATTTATATAACTGTACACAACTCACTCCTTTAAAAAAATTGAAATGTAAGGCTATGTATGATTTGTTTTTAAACTGTAGAGTATCTTTTTTTTTTTTTTTTTTGTATAATTAACACACTACCAAATGTGTCTTTAGATAGCTCTGTCCTGGTGATATTTTCAATAACCTTGCCTGGTACAATACAGGGGATTGTAAATTAGCATGGAAATTTAAAGCAGGTTCTTGTTGATGCACAGCACATATTAGTTATATATGGGGATGATAGCTTTTTATCTTTGGTTGTCTCTGATGCAGCTTGTATGACATAATTATTTTTCTGTTAAGTGAATATCACTCTGTAATTCCAAAAAAAAATGTTGCAACTGTTTTTTGACATTCTGAATGCTTCTAAGTAAATACAAATTTTTATTAGCAAATAAAATAAAATATTTTTTTTTGTCTTTGATCAAAATCTGAGATGCTGTAACTTCAATTCTTTGATCCTATTTTTTTCCTATGGTACCATATACATACATTCATCCACTCCTAATTGTAATGATATTTTCATAAGTATACAGTTTCCATAATCAGCTGGCTCCAAGGTAAAGCGGAACATGGCAGTGGAGCGACTGTTCAAGGTGGCAAAAGATACCAGAAGCAACATGGGCAAAGATGGAAGCAAACCTCCTTTCTTCCCTTGTATTGTATGCAGGGTACTCACTCTAGGGCAGGTGTAGCACTCACCCCAGGCCCAGCACTAGACCAGGAACCAATCACAAACTCTGGATTCAACAGTCTGGAAAAAGCCCATCTCCCATGACCATATGAAGCTTTGGAGGGCCTTCCAGACACAAACCATAACTGTGAGCATCCCAGGAAAGGTAGGAAGGAGTGGCATCTTTATAGTGTGGCCTGGTTGTGTGGTGTTATTTTGCTGTCCTCAAAGCAAGTATGCTTAACTTCCTAGTTTTGAGGAGAAGGTACATAGACTTCACCTCTCAGCAGACATAACGCTAATGTCCTAGGAATGAAAACAGCCTTTTGGCCCTTGTCAGAGATGTATTTGTGGCCTATTGTAATTTTGATCTGAATTTCAAGCAAAAACTGATGTGCTAAAGGCTTATTCCACAGAGTGGAGCTGTTGTGAGAAACCTAAGCGATGATGACTAGGGAGTGTTCTTAGAGGGGTACTGTGAGACCCTGGTCTCAGGTTTGTTCTTTCTTTTTGTATACCGGGCACAATGCGAAGAGCTTTGCTGCTCTGCACATTAATCATGATTTTGTGCAGCCTCGTGCGAGGCCCCAAAGCAATGTGATCAACTTACAATGGACCAAAACCTCTGAAACTGTGAGCCAAAATAAATTTTATCTCTTTATAACTTGATTATCTCAGGAACTTAGTTGCAACAATAATGGCAAATAGGCTAACACAGGGCCTCTCTCAATGGTAGAAGGAAGTTTTTGTCAAAGATCTTGTTTTTTTTAAATTGGGTTTGGGCTCGTGGGATCATGCTACATTACTAAAAATTGGTGAGAAAAATGTATAAACAGTTACATATTTTTACACAGAAGCTTAGAAATCTAACTATATATAGCATTGTAACAGAACAGTCTTGTGACATTTTTGTGTCTTTTTTCATAAAATAAATAAATGAGAGCTCTCATAGGTAAGTGATAAGTCTTAAATCAAGTATTATGATTGGAATGCTTTGATGCTTTTGAGGTTCAATAAATAATAAAATTCTTGAAATTTGGTATTCTCTCACTTTTAATTCCTCAACTTTATTAAATATTAATTGTTTAATACATCTTTAAAGCCTCCTACCATCTTTGTCATATTCCTCTTAACTCCTCCAGTTAGTAAGCATTCTCTGAGAGTGTCACACCAGAGGGCAAAGATGAATTTTTCTGATGTACTTGCATTTATAATCTATCTAGACTAATTCTCTTTTTTTCTTCTTTGTATTTTAGGAAAGGGTCTACAGGGTGTTCAGGGTCTCACTACTAGATTGGATATGAAGTGATCCACCTGTTTACAGACTCCCAAGAGCTGGGATTACAGGCACCCGCCACCACACCCAGTCTTAATTACCATCTCAATGTGCCCCGGGGGCAGGGCCAGCGTAGTAGGCCCAGGGATTGAACCCCCAGCTACTGTGCCTGCTTGCAGGTGCTTTAGTCCACTGAGCTATTTGGCTGGCCCTTAAACTATTTCTCTTAATACTAGAATTTAAATTAAACTTTAGTTGCTACTTCACATTATTGCTTCATACTGATGTATGGTCAATTACAAGTTTTGCATCATTTTTCATGTCATTCAATATGATACTTTTCAAAAATATGATCATGTCTGGATTCTCTCATTTTAAGTTGATTTTATGAATCTAAATATAGTCACTTACACTTATCCTGGAAAAAGTTATAATGGTTGGCTTTTAGTTTATTTCTTATTAAGTTCATTTTTTCCTCAGAGATAAAGTAGAATCTCTTTTTTGCTACCTAGTGTAGTAACTGTCCTTGTCAATGTTGTGATATGCACAAATATTACTAGCATGCTGGAGATATCTATCTATCTATCTGTCTATCTATCTATCTATCTATCTATCTATCTATCTATCTATCTATCTATCATCTGTATTTGGTACAGCATCTCACTACACAGCTCAGATTCATAGTGATCCTCCTGTCTCAGCCTGCCTGGCACTGGAATCATAGGCATAAGCCACCATGCCCAATCTTGGTGGCTGGCTCCATGTACCTGGGACTCCAGAGCCAGCACGGCATGCAGTACCTGGGATCACACTCAAGTCCTTGCACTTGCCAAGCAGGTGCTTAGAATACTGAGCTATCTCCCCAGCCCACTGGCTATATTTTTATATAAGTTGGTCAGTACAGGCCAACTTAGATTAGTATCCTGCAGAGGTGAGCCTGGATACAGTTAACAATCCTGTCTTAATCAGCAGCCCCTAGTATAAGATCTATAACATGAATGAATGAATGAATGAATGAATATTGGGTCTTCAGTGTGGTGTCTGTTTCTAAGAAACCACAATTCATTTACTTCTCATTTCAAAAGAAAGTAAACACAATATTTTCTACTATATAGTATTCAGAATCTATTTAAATGGGTAATATTAATTGATGGATTCATCCACTCATTCATTCATGTTATAGATCTTATACTAGGGGCTGCTGATTAAGACAGGATTATTAACTGTAGTTGTGATTTCAAGGACCATCTTCATTGAAAATCAGGACTTTGCCTCTCTTTAGCCTTCTGGCACAGTTCCATTGTTTCCTTAAAAGTGCTGGTGGTGGAATCAGATTTATGAATGTTGTATTGCTAAAACAAAGAGATGGTTGGGGGCAGGAAATCGTCACCTTACTCAGGCATGACTTTGTATAAGAGATAGTATTTTGGGACATCTTCAAACACTTGATGAATTTTGTTTAAATTTTTAATGAATTTTGTTAGCCTTGACATAACACAGATATATAGTAGAACTCAAAAAAAATTATTAACCTGTCCTAAAGTACATAGTAAATGTGAGCATTTTATTGCATTTGGAATAAAACTTAACATGTGAGAACTAGCAGGCAACTTTCACCAAGATTAGTTTTCTTTTAAAGCATCAACCCTAAAAATTTTCACTTGAAGTTTTATTTTGATTTCCTATCTGGGTACATAGTAATAGGCTAAATAAGCTTCTGGAAATAGTGCCTCAGGCACTGAAAAAACCCCAAAGTTTACCAGTTTTATTGCAGAACCAACTTTTTTCTTCAAAGCAGTCACTTTTTACTGTCTGGTTGTGCTCCATTATTGTGCTAATAAATCTATAAGGATAAACTGAGATTTTACTAGAAGTGAACCAAGTGCAATATTTTTTCAAAAGTAAGATACTAAAATTGTTATTTCATGATTAATATGAAACTTTATTTTACCATTTAGCTACTCTTTTTAACCAAAATTACATGTGGGTGCATAGGTGTGTTTGTATGTGGGGGGGAATTTCCAGTTTCCTCATCTTCCCTTTATTTGACAATATCATTCTTAAAAGGTGGAAAAGTAAAGATTTTTTTTTTGTTTCACTTTCTCTACTTCTGTTGTTTTTCTTTTTTGAAGTCTTTATATTGGCCCATTAAACATGAAGAGATGCTTTGGATTTTAGATGGCCATAGGGCTAGAGGGGCTTTCCATAAATCTTCTCAGGAGCAGTAAATGTTGAGCGATTCCTGAGAGAAAGGTAACAGAGATCTAGTAAGATAGATGAAATTACGTGCAAGTTCAGGTGAATGTATAGACATTAAAATATACAGCCCAGGGGTTCTTTTAGCCAAATTCTCCCATGGGGACCTTTTGATAAACCACACTTTGGGAGTTCAGCTGAGCTGCTCATCAAGCAGTCGGTTGGTGCGAGGTGTAGGACTGTCTCATGATGACCAGTTCTGCCATTTGCAGCCATATGTGACCACTAAATACCACCCAGCAGGAAAATATAAAAATGAGGTATAAAAAGGAAAGCCATATTAATATGCTGAGCTGTAAAAGGCTCAAGTCAACAACTTCTGACATTGCCAGTACTACAGATAACCCACTACTATTATGGACTATTGGAATATATTGGATTATTTTGCTGAATTCACACACCTACAATATTTGAATAGCAATGGAATACTCATCTCTGACAAAACTAAGCAAAAAAAGGGGACACAAATGAAGGACCATTTTGTGTTTTTACATACAAAATAGGATAGATATACAGCATTTTCTAATTCAATGAGAAGAAAGATTTGTACTAATAGTGTTTGGATAAGATATCATGGGCGTATCTTGTACTATGTATAATGACTATGAAGACAACAATATGCAATGTATTAATTATTGTAACTGTCCTACTAATGTGTTTTGAAACTGTCTCAATGCTCAATAAAATTAATTTAAAAAATTAATTTTAATTTACTCAATAAAATTAATTTAAAAAACCCCCAAAATGGTCATTTCACATGGAGTTCATACTTTAATCCTTGATACTATATTCCTCAGAGCATCTCTAGCTGCAGTGTTCTCTATGTAAAGCAATATTGTCCAATTGGAAATGTGTGACCCTGCATTTATGGATACTGACTATGTGTAACGCACTGATACCCTAATATTTTCAACAAAGGAACTTATGCATTCATAAAAAAAGAAAGGTGGAAATGAGGAAGTTGTACAAATTGTTGACACCATGCATGGGTATTTCTTCAGTTACTACATGTGCCAGTGTAAGGCTGAATCTTTTGCCCTGAGAGAAGAACTACTCTTTACATTATTAATTTCCTCTCTTTTTGAGGAAGAAGAGAATGAAAAAGGAAGGGGAGCAGAAGCAGAGCAGTGAGGAATATGGGAAAAGATAAAAGTGGGTCCAGTTTTCTTTATTTTAAAGAGAATAAAATAATAAAAAATTAGAAACGAAACAGAACTTCAAAAAGCAAGAATTTGACAATGTTATATTTCATATTGTTGTCTTCAAAGTGCACTTGTTTGGATTACCAGATAGAAGCATGTAAAACGGTCAAAAACTTAAGCATTAACTGTTCCTTTCAATAAATTAATGGAACTTAGTAGTTCAGCTATCTTAGCGTAATATATATATATTTGGATTTAATTTACTCTTTCACTAGGGAGACAATAGTCTCCCTATTGTTCACTAGGCAACTTTTACACATCGGGGTGCAGTTTTAATCCATTTTCTTTTACTATAATAAAATGCCTGAGACCCAGGCATTTATAAAGAATAGAAAGTTAACTATCAGTCCTGGAGGCTAGGATGTCTAAGAGCATAATACTGGCAGCTGCTTAGCATCTGGTGCAGGTCTTCTTGCTGCATCATAACATGGCAGCAGAGCAAGATACAGCACATGTTGTCAGTTCAGGTTTCTCTTCCTTTCTTATAAAGACAATAATCCCTTACATTGGCCATCGTATGTGGCCAATAACCATGCGGCCTGCACCCTCAGGACCTCATCTGACCCTATTCACCACCCTACAGCCCCGTGTCCAAATACCATCAACACATGGACCTGGTGATTGAGTCTGTACACATGAGATTTGGGGGACACATCAGGCTTTGTGAAACCTTGGAAAATCCTCATGTTTTGTTCCTTTTAAATGAAGAGTGAGTTGGGCAAAATTATTGTGCTAAGCTTTCTATTTAATAATAGTTATGACTGAGATCTGAAACGCCCCCTCTATTTTGTGTGTTGAGAGGTGAGGGTTTCATGATGTTGGATCATTAATCTACTAATACTAATTAGTAGGTTAATCTACTGATGAATTTCTACAGAATGTCTTGCTAGGAGGCAGGGTCTGTCAGAAGTAGGTCACCAGGGATGTGGCCTAGAAGACTATCCCTGATTTTCTTTGCTTTCTCTACTTCTTGGCTTCTAAAGGCTGAGCAGATTTCTTCTACCATGGCTTTACACTATGTGTTAAGGGGGCCAGGGAGATAGTTCAGTGGAATAAGTGCTTCACTGGCAAGTGCAAGGGCCTGAGTTCAATCCCCAGTTCCACCAAGCAAATAAACAAACAAACAAAAAACCTCCCTGAAAGCCCCCAAAACACTATGTGCTGAGGATCCAGCTAACCATGGCCTGAACCCACTAGAAACTGTAAGGCAAACAAATCTGTCTGTAATGTTGTGGATGTCAGGTTATTTTGTCTGAATAGTAGAGAAGTGACTAATGCAACAACTTATTTTTTTCCAGTGATTTATCACCTGTTGTCTGCTAGCAGGTATATTATTCATACTTAGCTTTTATTCCTCATGTTTTGTTTCTTTTAAATTTAGTCTTCAACTTATTTCTTGAAACCTTCTACTACTGATTGAGGAGCAATTAATTATATCATTTCCTATGACAGTATAGAGAAGTACATGTCTACATGCAATCTTCTTTACTACTTTTCTGAATAATGAATCAATTTGAGAATCTGCTGAAAGCATGGGTTAGCTCCTCTAAAGCATGCAACCCAATTTTGAGTACAATTTCTGGTGGGTAAGATACTGTTAAAGGTACAGGGATTCCCAGATTAGTGATGATTTTGGAGGAAAGTGTGGGACAGCAAGGTACGAAGTAAGTATATTGTTAAGGGCTACATCTGGTATCAAAACAAGAGCAAGCAGGTGTTGCACATCTTTGAACAGAACATTTATTCATGGTGTGGGAGAT
Source organism: Ctenomys sociabilis (assembly GCA_004027165.1). NCBI lineage: Eukaryota > Metazoa > Chordata > Mammalia > Rodentia > Ctenomyidae > Ctenomys > Ctenomys sociabilis. The sequence goes on along the minus strand of PVKA01000477.1, from coordinate 123,968 downwards.
TCTTTAATTAAAATATGATGAGAACAGCTGGACACCAGCTAGCACTGGCAACACAACAAGAATGTCAATAAATGCATCACAGAAGAAATCTTACAGGCACAGCTGTTTCTAATGGAGACTCCAAGGTTTTAGCCTTACAGAGAAGAGCTTCATCTTTTCCATTTCACTCACACTTGGTGCAGCATCTTTAATGTTGAAAATAAACTGAGAACTTCCCCAGAATTGTTAAAAATACCACCAAGGGCATTCAGGCTTTGTGAAACCTTGGAAAAGTAGTTAATTCAGAACAACTCGCCACATGTCTTATTGTGAGTCACTGAAAAAACAAAACAAAACAAAAAATGAGCTCCAAGACTCCTGAATTAGCTGTCTCTTTTAACTGGTAGACCACAATCCCATTGGCAGCCCGAGACGGCTTCATTCCAGGATGCAATGCCCAGAGTGGAGGGCAGGGAGCACTGGCGAGCGTGTAACGGCAACTCCCAGGAACAGCACAGACGCAGGACGCCCAGGGCGGGGTCAAGAAAGGTCCCCGAACAAGTCAGAACACAAGGCCTCCAGCTTTGGTTCCCATGTTTGCCATTCTCCCACCCAAGTCTCATTTTAAAACCCTCCTTAGTTTGAAGACGAGGGACTATATGAGATTGAGGTGAAGGTGTATAGGTGGAAGTATTTGAAGTCTGGAAATCATCTGATAGAAGGCACAGTACTCCTCTACTTTTACTGAATGGGAAAATGATAGCAAATAAAATACATTTCTCTACTACCTTTTCCAGTAACGCCTTGTGAACTCAGTAAAAGTTCAGCCACAATACGGGAGTTTATGCATATGTATTCTTACTACTTGAATAGACAAGAAAGTGATTATTTGAAAAATTTGACCGCATAATGTCACAAAGTTTCTTTATTGACTTCTCAAAATGGACCCGAGTTTAGTTCATATGATATTGATTTTTAAAAAAGAAATTAAGAAAATTTTAAAGGAGTCCAATTTTAAAATATCCATTATGTGCCAGGCATTTTCCCCCATTACTTCATGTGATTCATCTCCTATAATGACTAATACATTTCTTGTTTTATAGGTGAGGAAAGCTCCAGCTTAGGTGGCTTCCTATCACACAGTTGGGGGTCAAAACCAGGGCTTAAAACACAAAAACAAAAATAAAAATCCCGGGTTTAAGTCCAAATCTGTTCAACTCAAAAGCATATAGTCTTCATCCCAAAGTATATTTCTTATTTTACCCTGAACATTTTGGTGTTTAATAAACCTAAGTTAATTAAAATAGGAAATGTAATAGACCAACTTATCTGTCCATTCTATAAGTATTTCTTAAGCATGTATTATATACAGGGCACTGCTCCAAATCCTAGAACTACAGAGATGAAACAAGACAGCACTCACTGTCAAAGACTCAAGACCATCGCTTCTGGTATTTATTTTATTTGTCTATCTTATTTAACATTAAAGGAACCTTCTGTACAGAGTGACAGAAGTGACTTTCAAGAGTGATGGATATCTTTTTAATTAACAAGGAGCTTTCATTTTTACAAGACCTCCCAATCTATTATTTTAGGATTACCTATTTGGGAGTTTATACAAATATCCTGAGAAAGTCACTTCACCAAATCTCCCATCACATTTGAGGTTTTTACTAGAGTGAGTTCACAACCCAGTGATGAAAGAGAGGCCTAACTGTATGTTGCATGAAAGACTACCTACTTAAATTTCAGAGCGGTCTAGTTAGTGGGAGCCTGGAGAGTGTTGGATAAATTGGTTTAGTTCAATAATAAAAGATCAGCTGTTTACGAATTTTGAACTGCTATACTGTGAGACAATGTAGGTAGAGCTATAGTTTTAAAAGTAGTTAGTGTGGTTGATATTAGCTAAACACTTCTCTCCACTGCTTACAGTTTGGACTTTGTTTCAGAACAAATCAAATAATACTACCAAGAAATATATTCTGATACCTTAGCGTCAAAGTGTATCCCCAAAGGAGTAAGGTACAAATGGCAAAGCAAGCGTAATGCTTCTCACCAAAGCACTCTGCCAGCAGAGGGCAATATTAGTTTTCACACTCTCCTTACAACTCGACTGATCTTAAACCAAGAAGCAAAATAAGTCTTTGATATGAATCTTAGGCTAGAAAATATTTTTGTTCCAAGCTAATGGGAGTTGATAACATGGCAGAAGTAAAGACCAGACATAGTTATTAAAATTCTAGCACCTCTGATAAGAATTTAACGTATTTATTTTTATTACCAGGAAAATTCTAGAAGTTGATTGTAATGCAGGTTGGAGGATCAATATCTCTTTGTGGGACTTCCTTACCGTCTAGCATAGGAAGTGCTCAGTGACTATTCATGGAATAACTCATAAGTAAATAAATGCTGACGAAACAGATACATGTGTAAGGCTGCAATGAAGCTAAGGGTGAATGAAAACTTCTCTCATTTCTCTTTAATTTAGGATGCAATTATTTCTGTGTATAGTTTTCCTGATTATTTCTGATGGTATGCTGTAAAGAAACGTTTGGTTTTTCCATCCATTTTAGGGTAAACTTAAATCAGTGAGTTTAATCTCCATAGCTTTGCATTAGTAGAGGATGAATGCTATTGCCTAACTTTCCATTGGACAGTTCCAAGGGTTATTTAACACTGGGGAAGATGTTTGGCCAAGCTAGATTTGTAAAAAGCAAGAGCAGGAAAATTAAAATGTTAGTTATTAACTATTGGTTGAGTTAAATGAGACATTTGACAGAATTAGAGTCAGAAAATGAACTGATTTTTAAGGCTTAATTAAAGGAGATATAATACAAATTGAATCAATATGCATTTGCTGGATATCTATCTTATATGTCAGTTTTTCCACATAGAAGTATATTTATTAATTTGTTCCATAGGTTAATAGAAGCAATGTTGGTAGCATGCGTTAGTTGGCATAAGGCCCATGTTTTTCAATGCCTGTTAAATATGTTTCTAATTTTATATGCTCAGTTTTAGCATATAGCTAAATACTTGGTGTTCAAGAATTTTGGGGGTATCTCAAAAAGTTTTAATGCTTCCAAAAATCAACCTTAAGGTATAAAGTACAGGCATAGTATAAAGAAATTATTTTCCAAGCACTCTTTATGTTGAGCCTGTAAATTACAGTGAAAGATATTTGTAGAGATATTTTAAGTATAGAGTCACACATCTTCTACTAGAGTGCTTGGAATAAGCTTCAGTGCAAGTGAAAGAATATTAATGAAAATTTCCCATCAAACCTTGCACCAGAATCATTTTTGGAACTTGTTGATACTCACCCGGGTGATACAGGTAAAGTTCTAAAAGAAAAATAATATACTTATACTACCATTGGTAAGATGTTCTATTAGAACAATTTTTCCAGGGAAGGTTTGGTATTATGCTAAGCTAGGCACATCTTGTCTAGAGCTCACTAACTACTGCAAGGTAACAAGTGAGTGTTGGGCGTGAGTTTGTCACTAGATATAGTCAAACAGATCTCCTTCTGATGACTTTAGTTTCATTAGGTCTCTCTTGTGGTTGAATAAATCAGTTACAGTTAGTTATACATGTGCTTTTTTAAAAAAAAAAAAAACTATGAATGAATCTCTCCTACTCCTACTGTTGTAACAACCTAACACTATCTGTTTAAGCTTTTTCTTTGTGGCAATGATTTGTCATATGGCCAGGAACAGAACTAGTATTCTTGTTTTACAGCACATTTTCAATGTGTAATCACACTGTAAAAGCAGCACATCTTCAGTTTGATTTCCATTAGTCCTAATAGAATTTTTTTCAAAAATTTCTTTTTGTATACTTGTGATTATACTGGATTATTTACTCCCATCCAAGTACTAACCAGGCCCAACCCTGCTTAGCTTCCAAGATCAGACGAGATTGGGTACATTCAGGGTGGTATGGCCGTAGACTATACTGGATTATTTACTAATTCATTTCATTATATGGATAGCAACTGATTAATAAGATATTTTGTATTTCTTTATATTTCATGTTCATGCTTCATTAAATATTTTTAGGGCCACTTTTTACAATTTTGTTTCATTCAGAACATTTAAATTTTAGATTTATGGAAAAGTTAGAAAGCTGGAAAGTTTCTAATATACTCTACAGTAAGGTTCCCATGTTGCTAATACTTTAAATTGGCAAGGTACATTTTTACACCTAATTAACTGGCATGAATGTATTATTGTTAACTGAGCTGCATATTTTCTTCATATTTCTAAAGATTTAGTATTATCTTTTCCAGTTATTTATCCAAGGATAAATGACATTACACATTAGGCTCCCCTATGCTATGATAAGAAATTCTGTCCACATTCTTTTTCTGGAGAGTTTCAGAGGGGTCCCAAGAGCATGGCTGAAGGTTTCATTCATATGTTGGGCTTCGGCTGGGTCCTGAGGGGTCCAGCAGGCACAGGGGAGCGCAGAAGCTCTCCCACACACTTGCTGGGCTGGGGCTTGGGCTGGGTGCATTCTTGGAAAGGAGACTAGAGATGCTATTCTTATCACACGATATCAAGAGTATATGATACCAACGTGCCTTATCACTGTTTATATTAATCTTGTTCATCTGTCAAAGTAGTATTTGCCAGATTTCTCCTCTGTTAAGTGATTCCCCACTGTTGTTTACTGTATTATTTGGAAGCAAGTTATTATGTACTGTATACATTTCAGGGTTGATTACTTATTCTCCTTTGAGCAGGAATATCTATGCGTGTTATTTGGCACTGTTCTGTACTGTAGACTTGTCTGTTCTTCTTTTACCTATTAATTAATTTATATTCTTATGTACTTAGTATACTTATTGTATACTTTGAGTAATAACTCAGTGCTTCTTTATTTACTGTGTTGTTCAAATTGTTTTGGCTTTGGTCATTGGATCATTTCTTTTAACTGGCATTTGTGTCCCTTTGACATAGCTCACTGTTGTGTGTGTGTGTGTCTTATTTTTTCCTGCATTTTCTGAATTTTTGATCTTGTAAGATGCTCCAGATTCATGTCATATATTCTCCATCTTAGCCTTACAATTAACCATTTCTTCAATACTTCATGACCCCTTTTATTGCAAGTAAATATTTGGTATTAGAAACCATGATTTGAGTAGAGAGTGTGCTAATCGCTCTTGGGATGCTACTGTCTCTAGGAGTTCTCAGGTGAGAGCTGAGAGCAAAGAAACACACAGAGTGTACTAATCTGCATATGTAGATACACACCTTGTGTCTATAGCCAGTCAAACATGAGTTACTAGTAGTGATTTGAACTCTCATCTGTCACTACAGGATCAATCTAGCTTTTAAGAGATCTACTTTTAACTTGAAATATGCATTTTCAAGTGACTATAGGCTAAAAATAAAGAAGATTTTTTTCTTTTTCAGAGGAACCTGGAATTATTCATTTTCTTTTGACTAAGATAGTTTATACAGGACTGGGTTCTTTAGAAAAAAAGGAAAGCCAATATATGTGGATCTGCTTTATTACATAAAATTGAAGCTAACATCTTTCTCCGTTCATTAATTGGAATGGAGAAAATATATAAAAGGTTTTGACCAGCTGTAGTCCTTCCAAAAAAAGAAATGAGAACAACCTTAAATTATATTAAGAGAAATATTAAGAAAATTATTCTGATAAAGTTACAGAATGTTGGAATGCAAGATAAGACTTAGAATGTCTTCTCTTCTTTAAAATTAGGCCAGATTCCCAGCTGTCTCAAATAGTGTTTTTCTAGTTGTCAAATCTCTTTTTCCTTCCTGGATGCTGGAATTCTTTGCACATATAATCAGAGCCTTAGCCTAGGAAACATATCTTGAAGACACAGGCAGGGGGGTCTGCAAAGAAAAGAAAAGCTTTATCTTTTTTTTTTTGCAGAACCAGGGATTGAACTCAGGCTTTTGTGCTTGCCAGGGAAGTGCTCCTTCTACTGAGCCCATCTCCCCAGCCTGGGTTTTATCATTTTAAAAATCATATTTAGAACAACAATGAAATAAAAAATAGATGATACACACCACTTGAACTGTACTCTAACACCTTCTCGTACTTTTACACCAAGTAAATTTGTATTGCAATATCAATCTGTTGTGTTTTAATAGTCCTTTATGATTAGTTGAAACTGGTCACAAACGCAGTGGGTATCTCTTATAATCAAGCAATAAGTGAGTAAATATTCACAGCTTCATACTGTCCCTTTTTAAAAAAAACCTTTTATTTTACTTTCATCTATGTTCTACTAAATGTTTCTCACTCGGACTACTCACCTGGAGATAAGCAATGACATTTCATTAAAACAGAATAATTTATGCAATTATTTTTAAGAATTATTAGTTTGCCCTACAGAACATTTGTTTTTCTAGCAATGTCATGTTCATGAAAACAGCAAGGTTACTTTGCATAATGGCGATGTAATATATCTGAAAGACAAAGACCCCAAAGACCTGGGTTTTACTTCTGACTATCTACATAGCAGTGATATGCTCTTAGGCAAGTTACTTTTCATTCTAGGTTTAGTTTCCCCATCTTTGCAATGGCTATAGAACTATTTATCTTACAGGATTTTTGTGGCTATTGAGTGTACTCATATGCATGATGTGCTAAGAGCAGTTTTAAAGTCCTCAGCAGCTGTTATTGTTGTTGCTATTATTATTATTATTATTATTATTATTATTATTATTATTTTGTATTTTAGGGAAGGGTCTACAGGGTGTTCTCTCTACTAGATCAGACTTGTAGTGATTGATCTGTTTACAGCCTCCCAAGAGCTGGGATTACAGGCATACACCACCATGCCCAGTCTCAATTGCCATCTCAGGGTGCCCTGGGGGCAGGGCTGGCACAGCAGGTCTGGGGATCAAACCCTTGGCCCCTGCACCTGCTTGCAGGCACTTTAATTTGCTGAGCTATTTGACTGGCCCTTATTGTCACTATTATTATCATAATTAATTCACAATTCATTGAAGAAACATTGTTGAATTCCTCTCCTATGAAAATGAGTAAAGCCCTATATGTTTACATAAATGAATAAAACATAGACCTTGTTCTAAGGGAATTCATGTCATTGTGGTAAGAATATAAAATTAGCTTGAATTTGTAACTAATGAGAAAGAGAGCTCAGAAAAATAATTCTCAGGGAAAAGATGTGTGATTTGAGACCCAAAAATACTTTATTAGTAATTCACAAAACAGAAAAAAAAGCAATATTATTTTCCTCTGAGAAGATGGCTATGGTGTATGTCTTATTAATGATGAAAACTATACAACTTAATATAAATTAATTGAATATTTTACAGGGAAGGAGGCAGATCTTTTGCAAAAAGGAAGGTGACCCAGAGATGGAGGGAGGAGAGAGCAAAAGGATGAAGCAAGAATTAAGATGTGTTAACATACCAACTCCACATAATGAGTGTAATCATCATGTAATGTAAACATTTATGAATAAAAATAGAAAACAAAACAATGAAAACTAAAAGAATGATTGTGTATTTCCAAGTGTCACTGTTGAAAAATTTCAGTTTTACTGTAAAATGAAAAAGAAGGTATGGACTAGAGATAAAAGGAGAATAATACAGGGGCCAGGGAGATAGCTCAGTAGAATAAGCACTTGCCTGGCAAGCACAAGGGCCTGAGTTCAATCCCTGGTTTTGAAAAAAAGAGAAGAAAAGTAGAAAAGAAGGATGATGAGACATGAAAACTTAGACAGATGATCTAACTTCTGCGGGAATTTCATCTTCAATTTCCTATTTTAGGGCTGGAGAGATAGCTTGACAGTCTAAGTACCTGCCTGGAAAGTTCAAGGACATGGGTTCAATCCCCTGTATCACATGTTATGCTGGCCCAGACATCCTGGGCCTGCCCTACTGGCCACTAACACTGGGCATGGTGGCACATGCCTGTAATCCAAGCACTGGGGAGGCTGAGACAGGAGGATCGCTATGAGTCTGAACTGTACATTGAGACCCTGTACCAAATAAATAAACAAAAGATTTTTAAAAATTCCTATTTTATGAAATGTAGATCATTATATTGACTATCTTAAAGCTTTAGAATCAGGATTAAAGGTAATTAAATCTGTTAATGTAAATAATGTGCTAAAATATTTTAGGAGCATAATAACTAATAGATGTAGTAGTACTTCATATAGTACATTTGGTGAGGTGGAAGAATAAAAATATCAAAATATACTTCTAACACTATCTTAATTAAAAATGAATTTGGAAAAGTCACTGTCAGTTTTCTTTGTTAAATGAAGTTCTTTGTGTTAATTAGTTTTCTATTACTATGGCAAAATACCAAAGACAATCAGTTTAAGAAGAGGAAAGGTTATTTTGGCTGATTGATGCTTTCAGAGATTTTGGTCCATGGTTGCTTGGGGCAATTGTTTGAAAACTGGAATATCACAGTATATTATAGTGAGAGCATATGGGGGAAAGTTATTCACCTCATATGGCTGGGGCCAGGAAGAAAAGGGAAAAAGGGAGAAAAAAAGGAGGAAGAGAGTGAGGAGGAGGAGAAAGTAGAGGAGGGGAGGGGAGAGAAATAGCGAGGAGACGGAAAATCTCAGTATCTTCTTCTGTGTCCAGTGACCTAATTTCCTTTTCCTTGCAAGCCTACTACTTCCTTAGATTCTACTACCCTCCAGCTGTGTGCAGACTAGCAGTGGTACCTTTTCACACAACGCCTTGGAGTCCCACCACATTCACCTCAGCAGACATGAAGTAGAACAGTAATCTCTCTTTCTCTCTGTCTCTGTCTCTGTGTGTCTGTGTGTCTGTGTGTTTGTCTCTCTCTCTCTCTCTGTCTGTGTGTCTGTCTGTGTGTCTGTCTGTCTGTATCTCTCTCTCTCTCAGGTATTTGATTATTACAGGGTCTCACTACACAGCTCCAACTTTTGTGATCCCCCCGCTTTCAGCGTCCTCAGCCCTGGGATTACAGGCAAGCACCACTGAGCATGGACTCTGGACTGCTTAGCCTGTGCTGGGTGCAGGGCTGGCGCAGCATGTGGTGCCAGGGATTGAACTGTGGTCTCTGTGCTTGTCTAAACAGGTGCTTAGTCTGCTGAGCTATCTTGCTGGTCCAATAATCTTTTAAATTATTCCAGCTTTTGAAATCAGATAAGGGGGTGTTAGACACTTGATGTGAGAATTGCCTGGGTTCTGAAGTTATGAGTACAGTGAGAGTGGAGGGGAGTTAGAAGGACATCTTAGGAGGGTTCCTGGTACATTTTAATTTCTTCAATGTGCTTTTCATAAAGTGAAGTGGAGTTTTTGTTGTTGCTGTGTTCAAGTATTTCTTTCTAATTAAACACTCAGCTGGGTTTTCTAAGACTTTTCCCCAAATAATGTGAGAATATCCCTTGGATCTCTTCTTAGTCTTTATCTTACACTGGAGCAGAGTACCTAGCTGAGGTCCTGCTAGAGAAGACCACAAGTGAAACACAAAGCAGAGACACAGGCCCTAAAGAACTAGGGCACCAGCTGAGCCAAAGGGGTGGCTCCCTCTGGATGCACTAGAGACACAGGCTCCCTGGGTCTTGTCCCTCTTTCTAGGACCAGTTCCCAATTTCTCAGGCAGCATGCTTCCTGCTCCACTACAGAAGAAAAGAGTTTTGCCTCTATAAGGAGGACAGGATGAAACTTCTGGGGCTTTTCCTTCTGTCTGTCTGTCTCGCTCGCTGACCACGGGCTCATTAAAAAAGTTACAGCAGAGTGTTACATTCCCCAAAGTACGCCATGCAAGAGTTATTCTGTGCTTTCTTTTCTCCACATTAGTACCAAAGGAGAATAAGAATGTAAACATCTGTTTTATATAAGCCAATTCCAGACTTATAACTTGATTAGTATAAGCAAATATTTGATGTGATTAATTTTCCAGTTACAACATGATGGGTTTCTGTCCTTTTATTGCCTTTAAACAGAGACAAAGGAAGAACAAATTTAACTTTAATTTTTTTTTTAGTGTACTAACACTGCCAAGTATAATCCTGATGGTTGGTGTGAGTGTATTCTACTTTTTATTCAATGGTAATAGCAAGTTATTTACCCTGTGTTAAAGTAGACATAAAACATCTTAGACTCTTTACATAGAGAACCAGATGTTTTTGGAAAGGTCACTGAGGATAATGTGGAGCCATTTAATGATTTGTAAACACTGCTTTATAGCAATCATATCTTTTTTATTTTATAGAAAAAAGGTAAAAGAATTTCATAGCAAAATAATAAGAGAGAATAATAGTTAATACATTGCATATTCTTATTTTCAAAGTAGTTCAGAGCACAAGATGTGGACATAAAAAAATTCTCCAATTTACATTTTCCCCTTTCCCTTGCTTCCTTTATTTTTGCCACCCTCTTACTTCCTTTTTCCTTTTAAACTATTTCTTCCCTCTTCACAGTATCTAGCGTACATTTGACCCTATTTACTCTTTCAATTTGCCATACCAGCGAGACAATATGATGTTTACACATGTCAGTCTGATTTATTTCACCAATGCCTATGGTTTCGAGTTTCATCAATTTACCTATAAAAGTCTTGAGTCTGGGCTGGGGCAATAGCTCTGAGGGACATTTGGCTATTTTTTTCCCCACTCTGTGGATTGTCTTTTCACTCTGTTGGCTATTTCTTTTGCTGTGCAGAAGCTTTGTAATAAGATAAAATTCCTGTTGATTCTTTGAAGTATTTTCCATGTGATCTGGGTTTTGTTCATGAACTTTCTGCCTACCCCTATGTCTTTAAGACTTCTAACTACTTGCTCTTCCAGAAGCTTTATTGTTTCTGTTTTACTATTTAGATCTTCAATCTACTTTGTCTTTAATTTAATGCATGGTGATAGACACTGTCTAGTGTTAGTCTTTAGCATGTAGAGAGCTTTTCTAGCACCATTTGTTAAAAAGGCTGTCTTTTTCCAGTGAATGTATCTGACACTTTCATCAAAGAAAAGAAGACTGCGTGTGTTTGTAGTTGTGTCTGCATTTTCTAATCTGTTCCACTGATCCTCAAGTATGGTTTTTTCCTAGTACCACACTGATGTTATTACACTAGCTCTGTAATATAACTTCAAGTCAGGGATTGTGATGCCTCTGCCTTGCCTTTTTTCTTTCTTTCTTTTTTTTTTTTTTTTCTAATTCCCTGATTTTCCATTTATTTTTTTCTTCTCCCATATTGTGGTTGGAACCCATGGATACTGTATCATGAAGGCTATTTTATTTATTTTGAGACATCTTGCTAGGTAGTCAGGCCAGTCTTAAATTCACAGGCCTTCCTCAGTCTCCGAAGTGCTGGGATTATAGAGTACACTACCATGTCTGGCCCTCCCAGTGCTCTTCTGATTTTTTTTTTTTTTTTATTTTGAGATAAGGTCTTACCAAGATACCAAGGCTGCCTTGAACTTTTGACCCTCTTTCCTCAGCCCTCAAAGTAGCTGGCGTTACAGGCATATATCAATACACCCATCTGATTTTCTACTTCTGAAAGCCACACATCAAGTTAAAAATTTTCTGTTCTGTAAATTTCCATTTGTCAAAAGACATCAGAGAAATTAATTATATCTTCTCAAGATAAAAGAAAACAGCTCTTCATAGAAGTTCGTTCCTTCCTTCCTTCTTCCTTCCTTCCTTCCTTCCTTCCTTCCTTCCTTCCTTCCTTCCTTCCTTCCTTCCTTCCTTCCTTTCTTTCTTTCTTTCTTTCTTTTCTTTCTCTCTCTCCCTTCCTTCCATTTTTAGTGTCTTAAATGTCAGTGATCCCCAAAACTTCTGGTTTCTCTTCATCATAAACCTGCATTGCTGAGTACGTTATTGCTTTGACTTCTGTTCCCTGAGGGTGCTTGGAAGGTGAAAATTCTTCTCCCCACCCAACTGAGCATAATGTGAAATTTCTTTGATATTACTAAATACTTTCACTTCCTGGGGTATGAAGAATTCATCAGCATTGAACTTATAAAGCCATTCATCCAAAAAGTGAAACAGAAGAGACAGCAGGTCATCTCCTTGGGCTTCGACTTCCACTATCTGGAGGGGCTCCACAGTCCCAGTGTCAGGTAAGCAAACATGGCCATAACACACTGCACGAATGCTTCCTCGAGTCTCCGCCTATGCACGTGGTATTTGTACTTCCAAATAACTGGAGGATACTTGGCCTTGATTGCTTTTTGGTCCTCTGTTAAATTGTAATCTCTAACATCTTCTTCCTGCACCAGAATTGTTCTGCCTTGCCTTTGTTTCCCAGGAACGCTTTTGATTTTCTAGGTCTCTTCTGAATCCAGATCTTTTCTGGTTCCAGATCAATTTTGGGAATGTTTTCTCTAGTTCTGTGAGGTTTTGTAGCAATCATCTTTAATATCTTATTAAGGCAGTGTGTTTCTGAGGTTAGCCTTATCATGTCCAGCATAATGAGTGGTTCCAATTAAGTGATCAATTAAAATACTTAACCAATAAACAATCTTACATTCTCCAGGGCAGGTAGAGGAAATTTAAAGGAGAAAACTGGAGAGATTTTAACATTGACTTTTTGCAATTTTGCTTGACTTTTTTTTTTAAAGTTAACTTGTCAAATGCCTCTTACCTTCTCCCATAAACTCAGCATTAATGGAAAGGGCCTTTACAGGATAATTTGCTGATTGTTGGCAAGAAACTGGTCCCACCACCTGGTACATGTCACTGCCAAGTGTACCAACACATATGCAGTCTCCAGAAAAGCAGCTCACTTCTGCAGAAGAACTCCTGGAATCTGGCAGTGGGCCTAAAACAGATTAAGGATAGGTATCAATTTCTTGTAAACTGACATGCAGTGTTTCTTTTTCCTTTTTCTTGATCTTTGTCTCCATAGCTTTTTAAGAGTACTTGCGATTTGCACTTGCCTGGAGCTACCTATATGGTTCTTTTCATAAAAAGCAACCATAATGTTGTAGTCATATCTCCTCCTTGTATTATTCATGATACACTATTTTTCTAGCTCATAACTTATAGCCAGAGGGCAACACTGCAAAGAGGTGAAGAACTCTAGCTCTGGAGTCAGATGGCTCGAGTTCAAGTGTTGGCTCCATTGCTCACTAACATTGACCATAGGCAAATTGTTTAAGTCCTCTAATTTCCTTAGATCAGACATATTTTCGGTGTTATTATTGCAACCTACTCCTATTTTATCCTTTCTCCTGATTTATGACCCTTATACCTTCTCTCATACATTACCTAATTTTATGAAAGTATAACTAATCATTTCTCTCTTCAGTGAGAAAATTCTTCAGTGGCTTTTGTGTCTTCAGGATGTAATCCAAGCCCTTGCAACTCATATTCTTAGCTATTAATAATGGATGCTCGCTTCCTTGTTGCTATTTCTTCACATTCCAACCCAATCTGCAAATCTGTGAATTGACCATGTCCTTCTCTGACCTTCAGCCACAGTGGAGGCCTGGTAAACTTGTACACATTCTACACTTACTTTTAGGACAAATTTCCTGGTCTGCCTTGCTGAGACAAGTGCACATTTTATTTGCTTTTTTAGAAAGCTAGATTTTATCATTCAGCAATTCTACACTGTTTTCTCTGCCCTACTGGACTACAAGTGCCTTGAGGGCAGGAAATGAACTTTCTTTCCCTAGTATTCAGTATAATTCATGTGAAGCAATAAATATTCAATACATTTTTGAGGAATGAATTGAATGACTAATAGAGTTTTGGGTTCCCAGACAGAAGAGCTAATTTTGGATTATTTGCTATGCCATTTTAATGGTCTCAGCTTCTCTGTCAAATAAATGGTAATATTGGATAATATTCCTTGATCATGTTAGCTTTGTGGACACCTCCTGCTCAACATTTCTTCTTGGCTGGCCCAGCAAAGGACTCTACCTAGAATCCAGTCCACTTCTGCATGGTATACTTTGAAAGCATCTTTTCTTAGGCTTCTCTTGTCTGGGCTTCAGGTTTGTTTCTTGATGTCTTGGGGCAAGATGCCAAGCAAACCAGGTTAGCACCTATGTAAGTGGAAACCCAAAGGATATGGCATTTATGCCGGGGGGGAGACACATAAAGATGGGAGTCAAAAAGGAGGTCTGTCCTCCTATTACTGCATCCTCTCCCCATTCTTGAAGGAGAATGTCTTCAGGCATTTTTCGTAGTGGTTTCATCATTGTGGGACTGAGTAATGAGCAGATTTTGGAGGTGACTAACATGATCATGCACCCTAGTACTGACTCCTTGCTTCCTGCTTCATTATCTCTACTCCTCATACCTGCCTCCTAAAATCATACTGCAAGCATTCATTTTTCCTTTCTGGAGAACACTGGGTGAAGTTCTCAGAGAAGATTATAGGCAAAATAGTTTCAAAAATTGCTTAATGTGACCTGTTAATGAAACCATGAATGAAACAAGGAATGATTAAGGCATAGACTTATTCATTATAAGTCATGAATTATTCATGAATTCATTCTGGATTCATAGACCAGTGCTGTTTTTAAGTTTATCAAGCAAGGCTTTTTAATATAAAGAAGTATAGAAAGTGCTAGGATTTATTAACTCCCCACCTCCAGCCAGTCCTAAACTCAATGAGTTCTGTTTTCCAACTTGTATTATTGGTTTCTCTCAGCTGATTGAAGCCAAAATATAGTTTTAGGGATTCATTTACTTTAAGATATGAATAAGATTTCTGTTCAAGGAGGTGCCTTGTCTTCAGAGGTCTGTATGGTCTCTTCTGTGTCCCAAGTGATGCATCATCAATTATATGAGATTATGAGACTAAAGTAGAGACATATGGATGGAATTACAGAAGATACATGCATATTTCTACAAAAATGCATATGTAAATAAAAATACCTTCGGTGCATTGAATATTCCTATTTTTTGTCACCCTATTTCTCAACTATAGTTCTCTGTGGACACTAAACATTCTCTTCAGTGCTTCTGCCCCTTATTCCCAGGAGGCAATGAAGCTTTTATATCAGTAAGCTTTCTATCACTACCAAAATGTCTGAGATGGCAACTCAAAAGAAAGGAGGGTTTTTTTGATTCATGGGCTTGGAGGTTTCAGTCCTTGGTAAGATGATCTGCTGCTTTTGACTGCTTTTTTTTTTTCTTTTTTTTTTTGGTGGAACCGGGGATTGAACTCACACCATTGTGCTTGCCAGGGAAGCGCTTATTCTACTGCACCATCTCCCCAGCCCCTAAAGTTTGACTGCTTTTTTTTTGATCTGCTGCTTTTGGGCTTGTGGTGAGACTGCATCATGGTAGGGGTGGATGCAGAGGAAGATGCTCATCCCATGCCTCAGGGAAGTGAAGGAGCAAAACCAGGAAAGGTCTGGGATCCCATAGTTCCTTCAAAGTAGGTCACCCAGTGACTTAAGCTCTTTCCATTAGACTCTGCCTCCTAAGAGTTCTATCACTTCTCAGTAGGTACCACAACCTGAGGACCAATCTTTCAACATGGAGCCCATCCACAGTGCCAACTTTGGGACCTTTTATAAACAGACAGACAAATAAGCGAACAAATTCTCTCTAATTATCTGTCTTGTCCAGTGTGTTGTGTTCCAGTGCACATTCACAGGTTCAAACTACCAAAACTGTGTCCTAAAAATGGACATAATGGAAATAATACTTAGCTTTTATGAATATTGATGACAAACTGCCAGCCACTGGACTAAATGCATTATAAGCATTGTTTCAGTTTATTCTTAGGAAAAACAGAACACTGATGTACAGGAGTGGGGGAAATTAAATGAGGTTAGTACTGTCCACCTTTACAGTGTTTCCAGGACTCTACAGATGAGTGAAGGTGGAATCTTGGTAGGGCTTAGTAATCTGCTGTGCTGACAGAGCTGAAAGTGCAGGGACATGGCCAGCCAAATAGTTCAGAAGATTAAAGCTCCTGCAAGCAGGTGCAGGGCCTGGGGGTCCAGTCCCTGGGCATGCCATGCTGGCTCCATCCCCAGGGCATGCTGAGAAGGCAACTGAGACTGGGTGAGGTGGTGCACACCTGTAATCCTAGCACTTGGGAGGCTGTAGACAGGAGAATCACTATGAGTCTGATGTAGTAGTGAAACCTGAACATCCTGTAGACCCTTCCCTATCAAAGCAAATCTCCAAAACCAAACTAAGAAGCAAAAATCCCAGGGAGACTTGGGCAGCTAGGGTTTGTAGGAGATGTACCAGAAAGAGCAATGTAATAGAGAACTTCAGAAATCCAGAGAAACAGTGGATTAAATTAAATAAAATTCTTAAAAGCATCAAGAGAAAAAATACATGATTCACACAGAGGAACAACTATAAAGATGAGAGAGGGAAGCAAGGCAAGCAAGAAGAGGTGAAAGAAAGTGCAAGAGGAATGAAAACCCATTGACTCAGAATTCCATGAGCACAGTGAAATAAAGACTTCTTCAAATGCTCAAAAGTGAAGCATCATATTGTGTCGCTAGTGTAAGAACCTGAAAGAGTAAATGGCATCTGACAGCTACCATAGGAAAAAGAAGTGAAATAATTCATCCTTAGCAGGATGTCAGCACAAGAAATATTCCTGCAAATCCTCTGGGAAAAGGAAAAGGCCATCACATGGAACTTTAGAGCTGCACAAAGGAATTAACAGCACAAGAAATGGTGACTACATGGGGAAATATATTAATTTTCTTAATCTTTTGATCCTTTAAAAAGATAAAAAGCTATTTAAAAGTATTATAAAAGGAAGAGTGAATTCTATGTTGACTACAAGAAATACATTCTATGTATAAATGTACAGAGAGTTTTAAAAAGAAGGGATAGAAAATAATATACCAATCTTACACTAATCAGAGGAAAGCTACAGTGGCTATATCAATATCAAAGTATATTTCAGAATAAAGAATCCTGACAAGGAAAATGAAGGTAATTTTCATAATGAAAAAAAGTGGGGCTTACTCAAAATAACTGAACTCTAACTGCTTTGCATATTAGTGTACAGCTTCAAAATTCATGAAGTGTAAATAGCAAGGCATTACAGACAAATTCACAATAGTGAGCCCTAGTTTCACATCACTCCCAATAACGGATCCCAAGTAGGCAGAAATTAGTAAAGATGTGGAAGATTTAAACATATCACACACCTTGACCTAGCTGACATTTATAACACAGCATTCCTTTCAAATGTTCCATAAGGGGACTATTTATAGATCTTTTAATCCTTATTAGGCAAATGGCCTCATTACTTCCATTTATAAGAGAATAAAAGCAGAGTTGATGATGGTAGGTCTCTGGGCTTGCAGCCCAGGCTATCTGATCAGAACTTTTAATCTCTAGGCTCTCGACCTGACCTCTCTTGAGCACCTGGAAAAGCTCAGGTCTCCGTGACTTAGAGTAAGATCCTTTTTAAATAAACAGAGGAGTGATCTACTCAAATAGCATTTTCTATGTACTGTTTGGAGAGGAAATACATTCTCTCTTCTCTTATTACCACTCAACTCAAATGGCTCAAGTGCTTCCTTTTAGTGACATGAGTTATAGGTAACATAAAGTCTGGTCCCACAGCCGCTGCATCTGAAAGAGAAGACAGTTGCGGACGGTAACTGTCAGGTTCAGGGGAGCTGGCTCTTCCTTGGGCTCTACGCCCGGTGGATGTGTGGTCTGCTGCACACTTAAACGCAGTGCAAGATGTCCGGCCCTCCGCGTGCTTGGGTCCAGACGGTAGCTCCTTTTCTGGGAAGGAAATAGGCTGCTGCTAAAATGAAGTCTTGAGCTCACGGCTGACTTTCTTTGCTTATTCTCTCACATCTGTTATTAGTACTAGAATGTATATAATAATTACAACACGGAAAAACACTGTAATGTTTTCCAGGGTGAGGTTTCCTTGTTTATTGGCAAGAAGATGCCATAGAGGCAAACACTTTTGTGATGGCGTTTTGGGGGCGACCCTGTGCATGGTTGTTCAGTGGGAGGACATGTGGAATGAAGGTATTCTTCGGCCTCCCGGTGCCTTGTGGGGGACTCAAACTACGCAGGAAACGCGAATCTTGATAATGAAATACAAAACCAAAACCCAATTTCTCTTACCGTGAATTCAACGGTCTCATTCTTTCTTTTACATAATCCACCCCTCAACCTATCAACATTCAGCTTCCTTCTCTGGGCATCCCAACAGCTCTCCTATGGCAGGATGGGTTCGGACCTCCATCCTCTTGCCTCAGGCTCCCAGAATGCAGGGATTATAGGTGTGCACCAGCGAGCCCGGCTGGTGACCCAAGACCCTACTGTCCCTTGGTCCCCCCTCTCCCACCTCTTCTGCTCCCCGCTCTCTCCAACCCCTCCCTCAGCCCTCTGCTTCCCCAGGAGATCTAAGAATACCCTGCTTGCAGGGCTGCAGCGGAGAGCTGGACTTCTCCAGCTCCCCTCCTGGCTGCGCTGGGCGGTGGGCTGGGGCGTCCGGGCTTCGGGGAATTAAGAAAGAAGTGTGTGGAAACGGAGCCGCGCACTTTGGAAAAATAGAATTCCCTTTGTGCTCGTTAGTGCGGCGTCCCTCAGCCTGGGTCCTTGCCATACATTCCTGAAACCCATTGTTTATTTTGCAGGGGGCTTGGTGGGATGGGCAGGGCGGGTGGGAGCGGCGCTCAGCCCGAAGTCCGGGATCCCGCGGACCGCAGGGATCTCAGAGCCCGCCGAGGGGAAGCTGGTGGGGCGAGAGGAGGGGGCGGCGGCGGCCAATCGGGACGCGGGGCCGGGCCTGCGCGCGCGAGCCGCGGCGGTGGGAAGTGGGGAGCTGCGGGCGCGGCGGGGAGCGGCGCGGACTCGGCGGGGAGCGGCCCCGGGGCATGCATGGACCCCGCTCGCGCGCGCGCTGCGCCCCACGCCGCGGACCCGAGCAAGCCGCGCCTGGACAAAAGCTGTGGTCTCCCCGCCCCGGCCAGCGCCGCCGCTGGAGGCAGTCGGGCTCGGCGCTCGTGACCCGCTCGCAGCCTCAGACTTCTCTCCGGCTGAGAAACTGCAAGGGTCTGATGAGCAACTCGCACGGGAGACCCTCGGCCCTCTGAGGAGGAGGCTTCTGCACGGTGCCTAGGCGCGCGGGGGGGAAAGCAAAAAGAAAAGAAACAATGGTTTCCTGGGACGTTGCCCACACAGTATGCGTGTTTGCCTTTCTTTATTATTCCCTAGCTCAAGATGCGAGCCCCCAGTCGGAGGTCAGGGCCGAGGAAATCCCCGAGGGGGCTTCCACCCTGGCTTTTGTGTTTGATGTGACTGGCTCCATGTACGACGATTTGGTTCAGGTTATCGAAGGGGCTTCCAAAATTTTAGAGACGTCTTTGAAAAGACCCAAGAGACCTCTTTACAACTTTGCTTTGGTGCCTTTCCACGATCCAGGTAAGAGAAACGTTCATTCTTTGTACTTGCAGTGATTCGTGATGGTAGTATTTCGATTGCTATGAAATTGTTTTACTGTCTGAAAGTTTCAAGCGCGTTTTAAAAATGCGCCTCTGAAGACGCTTGCCGCAAAGTGTTGTCTGCCGGCTTCTGGGTTTGCTTTCTGATGGATACCTTCTTTGATAGCTCCACATCTCGGCCACGGAGTACATATTTAGGAAACTTGAACAGTGATACCTAAACCTGAAAATTTGGACTTGGGAACACAGGAACCAAGAGTCATCACCAACAACATCAAAATCAGAGTCGACTGGCTTGTCTTGTAGGACTAAAGAATGTTTAATTGCCAAGACAGACTTTGGCTGTGGTGTTTTGCAGCAATGCTAATTGGATGGGCAGAATAAATTCAGGTTGAAAGCACACGGCGAGGATGACCCTCAGGCAAGGGGGAAAACTTTGTGTGACACAGAAGAAAGCTTGTAAGTGGTAACTGCTAGAGGAGCTGAAGAAATAAAAAGAAGCCATTCATTTCGCGGAATGTGTTCACGTTTGCAGCAGGTCGTCATTGGTTAGATTCATGGATGGGTGTAAACCTGATGTCCGTGTCTCATGCAGAGAAGTGTGTATGTAACTTGGTATGTCTGTGTTCTTCAGAAGTAGCTGAAGCAGCATAGCTTTATTCTGTGCCCTGGAGCTATGGGTTTCAGCTGCTGCCCTGCAACCTGATCCTATTTAGCTTTTTTAGTTTCTCTGTAAAGTAGCACCTCTCTGTGAGGCTCCTAGAAGCCCTCATTGTCGTCGCTGTGGGTAGCATTACAGGGGAAGCCCTGGGGCTGGCTGTCTGACGTCCACCTGAGTTTCATTAGCGTCAGTTGTTGCCCAGTTGAAGAAATACAGCAGTGATTTCTTAAAAAGGCCTCCCCCACTGTTCTCCCACATTTTTCCTGCTTTTGAAATTCTCTCTTCACCAGAAGAGTTTGACACAACCTCTTCACCACAAGACCGTGATGTTGAGAATCTCAAATTCCTTCCTTGTGCTTTTGGCAAGCACCCCCAGTTCAAATTATTGCTAAGTTTTAAATGTGGTATGTTTCAGCTATTTAAAAAGATGAGACTGGCAGAAATTTAGAAGGGAATAGAAATTTCTGTCATTTTCATGTGCTTCAAATAATGAAAATAATAGCCTACTCTACTTTCCTTGGATTTACACATATCTTAGTAATTTCTACATGAAATATCTTTATAGATCAATAAAGAATTGGTTAGTTATTTCTTGTGTTTGCTGTCTTAGTAAGACATTTCATTTGTTATGATTATTCAATTTATAAACTGTCAAAATGCCAATTGCATTGCAGTTTAAGGCTTTTGTTAAACAAGGAAGAACCTAAATATATTTCTTCTATAAGGCTGTATCCAAAGTTGGCTAAAATATTAAGTGAAAACAGTCCTTTCTAATTAACACCATAGTTTGCTTGTCTCTCAAAAATTCTTTTATGAAAATATTTCACAAGACACACACACACACATACACACACACACACAAAACTTGCCTTAAGTAATACACTGAAATTGGGCTATCATAGTATTTTTGGAAATGTTATGTAAAATTATTCTAATGAGCTGTCCTGCAGGGTACTGTCTTTCAGTTATCCAATGGGAAGGTTTGCACATTGCTGTTACTGACTTTCCTTTTTCTTTTTTTGTGGAACTTGGGATCAAACTCAGGCTCTTGTGTTTGTCAGGGAAGCGCTTATTTCACTGAGCCATCTCCCTGACCCCTGTTATTGACTTTACTAGGATTTAGCAATTATGTTCAAAGGGGGGAAATTAGGCATGCTTATAAGAGTTGACCAATAAACTAGAGGTTTTTGGAATTAAATTGTATTAGAGAATCATTAATTAATTAACATTGGTTTATAATTATAAAATATAATTGTATATAAAATTCAACACATGATTGATTCTATTTCCATTGATTATTGACTATTTCCATTGTATTTCAAAGTTGGGAGGAGTGACCATGTGTTTATGTTATTCATGTCTATTTAAACTACTTTTGAAGATAGATAAGTAACAAGTTAAAACATACTATGAATCTTTGACTTAGAATTCACTTTAATAGATTGTATCATCATCTGTGTATGATGTTTTCTCTTTCTGTCTGAGTGTTTGTGTCTGTGGGCATTGATTCTCTGGTACTGGTTTAGGCTGGAATGACAGGAAGGGCCTTGGGTGGGGTGTGGCTGTTTTACTGAATGACATTAGAGAAAACAACTTGTGTTTTTAAACTCAGTTTCCTCCACTATGAGAGAACAGTATTTGAATGTATTTAAGGTCATTTCTGATTGTGGTATTTTGCGATCCTCTGTTTTACATAAGTTTGTTTTTCATAGTCTGTATCACATATTTGTGCTGCTGGGTGATGAATATGACATGGAAATAAGTAATGAGCAGAGCTGAATGATATATCAGTCACTTAGAGTTGGCATTTATTATACATTTAGCCTGATAAAAGTTCTGGAATATCATCTAAATCTTTTGATTGGAAGATGACTGTTTTTGTGCCCTACCTTATAATTGGGAGCAAGGTATGTCTTTATGGGTGGGGGTGCACTGAAAATACATGGGAAACATATGAGAGAAGGACAGCTTAACACATGGGCAATGAGGTGATTAACATCAGGGAGTCCTTGTAGGAAAGCAGTGGTAGAGAGCTAGCAACACTAGCAGTCTGTTGGGGAAAGGGTTCCAGAGACAACTGGGAATTAGGGAAGGGGAAGCCAGTGATTTTTTTTCTTTCTTTTTTTTTTGAAATAAGGTCTCACAAATTCACTAAGGTGGACTTCCTCTGCCTTAGCCTCCTAGTATTCTGGGATGACAAACCACGCTCAGCTCTCAGACACCCAGCTTTTGATGTTAACTGTGATTAACCCAGTTTTTTTACTTCCACAGTCACATTTAATGTATTAATCTGTGACTATTTCATTGACATGCATTTCCTTTGCTATATAATTAATTCACTGAAAATATATAATATTCATGGAGAGGTGTTGCTGTTATGACAGTGAAGTTTAAAACATTTTCATCACCTCAAAAATAAATCTTGGGGCCATAGAGATAGCTTGGTAGTCTAAATGCTTGCGTGGCAAGCACAAGAACCTGGGTTCAATCCCTATTACCGCACCGAGCCTGCCACTGAAATCGGGTGTAGTGGCACACGCCTGTGATCCCAGCGCTGGGGAGGCTGAGACAGGAGGATTACTATGAGCTCAAGCTGCATAGTGAGACCCTGTACCAAGTAAATAAATACATAAATAAATAAATAATTAAAAAAAAGAAAACAAAAGAAATCCGGGGTCCTTGAGCTGTCAGTTTCCTATCTCTTCACCATCCCTGGCCAGCCCTAAGCAACTGCTCCTCTGCTTTTCTGTCTCTAGATTTTCCTTTCACCTTCATGTGAGTACAGTCATATCATATGAGGACTTTTAATGCCTGTCTTCTTCACTTTTCTTAAGGCTGCAACATCTCAGTACTTCACTCATTAATTTATTTAGCTTTTGTGAAGCAGGATGCCGCTACCTAGCTCAGGCTGGCCTTGCACTCATTAGCCCAGTTTGGACTTGAACTTCCTGAGTGTTAGCATGCACTGCCATGCCTGGATCTTAACTTCTGTTTATGGCCAAATAATATTCCATTGTATAATGTTCCATTTTTTATCTGTTAGCTCATGGTGGATATTTGGGTTGTTTCCCACCTATTATAGACAATGCTGTTATAAATATTAATGTACAAGACTCTGTGTGGACATGTTTGCATTTCTCTTGGATGTACACCTGGTGTGGAGCTGCTGGTTACTGTGCTGAATTGTTTGAGTACTTGCCAAACTATTGTCCAAAGCAGCTGCATTTTTTCATGTTCTTACGAGCAATATATAAATTCCAGTTTCCTCAATCTTTGCTAACATGTTTTAATCAAATTTTTGAACTCTTACATATTAAGTTTTCTGTGCCCTTTACAGCATTCAAAACATATTTCTTTCTTCCTCAGAACACAGCTTTCGGGAGGGCCGAGTGTCTATTTTTACTGCAGCTTCTTTTGCCACTCCCTTGCTTGTTTCTCCTCTTCTCTGTAAGACAGGGATCAGAGGCAGGAGAGAGAGAGGGGCAATGTATTAATGAATTGTTTCATAGAATAAAGTTCTCTTCTTTCTTTCATTCATGATTATGTTTCCATTTTCTTCCTAGATCCAATCTGTATTCAGTCATCTACCCATCCTCCTATTGTGTTTCGTGAATTGCTAGGGATACAAAAGGGAATAAAAGAGAATGTCCTGAACTCATGGGGCTTACATTCTATGGGAGAGAGAGGGACACATGCCACTGACCAAACAACTAAAAAAATACCCAAAGCAAAGTGTGATATCGTTGATAGTGATAATTTCTATGGAGAAAACAAAAAATATGGGGAGTGTGAAGTAGACTTGAGATGTTGGAATTTTATATATGGTAGGTGGGGAAGACCCTCCCCCAAAATGGACTCATTTAAATAAAGACCTGAAGGAAGTGAGGGAGAACATTGAGGATCTGAGAAAATACTGTTACAGGCAGGTGGACAATTAATGAACAACATTATGGCGACAGCAGCTGCAACACAGTCAGTGACACAAATTAGGAGATGAGGTCAGAGGTCTGACAGGTTAGCTTAGGCCAGGGCCCATACATCATTCTGACTTTGGCTTTGACACTGAGTGAGACGGGAGCCATCTGGGTGTTTTGAGCAGACTATTGGCATGATACAACTCATAATGTACATAGAATTTTTCTGTACTTGAAGACCAACCAGAAGTGGAGCAAAGGCAGGTACAGGAAGAACAGAACATTATGAAACAATTCAGGCAGAAAGTGATGGTTCATTTTCAAGGAAATTGCTGGCAGTTGTTTTGGGAAATACCTAGAGTTTGTGTAGGTACTGAAGAGGAAGGCATATGGATTTGAGAAGTCATAACAGCTGCTGAGAATCAGAACAGAGTGAACAGAAGTGAAGCAGAACCATTTCTTGAGATGGAGAAGAGTAAATGAAGAGCAGATTCAAGAGAGGGTGAAGGGATGAGGCTTTTATTTTTTTATTAGGTTTAAGTTTGAGATAACTTTTGATATCCAAGTGGATATGGAACCTGAAATTACAGTTCAAGGTGAGAAGTATGAAGGAGAGCTGTGAATTTGGAATCCTCATGTGTGGGTGTAGAATTGTGTTGAGGACCAGCAGGAGAGATGACTGTAAAGGGAAATACTGTGAATGGAGAAGAGGGAAGGCCTGAAGACACAGCTCTGTCTGTGGAACATCATGATTTTCAATGATCAGAAGCAAGAGGATGAACCAGCGAGGTACCCAGAGAAATTGAAGCCAAAAATTGAAGGAGAGTATATAGGCCTAGAGGACAAGACAAGATGATATTTCAAGGAAGAAGGACTAGGCAGTCAGAGGGAGGAAGTTAACTTGACTAAACATTGATTAACCAGTTTCACAATATGGAAGCCACTGATGTCTCAGCAAGGTTATTTTCAGTGACGAGATGGTAATGAAAGCCTATTTGAATAGAATGCAAAAGAACGGGAGAAGAGAAACTGAAAACCCTTGTGACTATGTTATCCTGTGCAGCAGCTGTTGGGATAGTTGCTTTATTTATGTGGCTAAAATTGAAGCCAGTTTTGATAAATTATTCACACAATATTTGTCAAAATGCAAATGTAATGTAAGAGAAAGAACATCCAATTGTAGAAGATGTATACTTGCTTTCCCTTGTCCTCGTCACTTAAGCAAATCTTTCAGCATTGCTGGATCACTGTTTGTCCACTTATGAAGTTGGTGCATTGGTAAGTAACTATCAAAGCCTGTGATTTGTAACAGTATTATAAAAGGTAAGTGACTTTAAAGAAATTGAATGCAGCAAGGACTTGATTGATAAAAGGATCAAATTTTGGCCTTTTATGTCTTTGTGTTTAACAGTTTCATTTAATAGAATGAAGCCCTCTGTGAGTCTTATGTGACTATGTGGTTTGCCAGGGTCTAAACAGTGTTAAAAAACAGTCCAGACTTTAAAAAAAAGTTAAAAATATTATCAGAATGCTTCTGAGCATTGGCTAAGTCACTTGAAGCCACATTGCCTGTGCAAATCTTGACAACTTAAACACATTTCTATGAACTAAACTTCAAATTTTGAAAATCATTTCTGTTTCAGTATACCTAGGCAACAGCCAAGAAGATTAACTTCCCCTGGCCCTAGCATGTTCTACAGAGAAGAGAATTTTCATGAAGAGAAAGATTAGACTGTTAGATCCAAGAGAAAATAAATGAAAGAAACACACTAAAATTGAAGAGAGATTTTGGTTGAGCACAGATAACCTTTATATCTCAGGCTGATAAAATATTTTACCTGAATTCTATGCCACTGTATGCTTTCTGAGTATTTATAGAGATGCTTTGGTAGGTATAATAAAAACTGTCTCACAAGAAGGAAGACTAAATTTTGATAAATTAAGTATTTTATGTTTGTTGGGGATGTTTCCCACTTAACAGAATTCTCTATGACTCCCTCAGAAATGAAAAGGCTTTTTGATTGTTGTTTATTTTTGGTTGTATTGAAGAACAGTTGTTCATTGTTGATAAATTAGAATTTGGCTTTGCCTATAATTAGTTTCTGATGAAACACAAAATACCCATACTTGATGACCTTTATAATTAGGCCCACTTTTGTCCTTGATTAGATATCACGCTCCAGGGGCAGGGATTGCTTCATTTATTTTATGGGGCCAGCAGACAGGAGACCCTTAGGATATGTTCCTTTACTGGCTGAGTGACTGAACTAATGAATGACACAGACAAGAACTAATGACTCCTCTGAGTGATTTAATCTTGCCTGTCAGATCTGTGAATTTACTTTTTAAACCACAAGACTCAGAAGAAGAAAGCCTGCAACATAGTAGTTCGCTCATTAAGTCTTTTTGGTGTTAATATAGCTTGATGACTGTGTGCTTGGTTATAATCTAAGTTAATATAAAACCTCAAAAGTATCATAATACCAATTCTCAGGTAGTCTTTGAGTGGTTGCGTAAACAAGTGATTGGGGGGTATTTCCATATTGCCTAAAATGTTTCAGTTGTGTCATGGAAGTCAGTCTATTTTTCAGTTTTATCCAGACTGATTAAAACAGTGTGATGACAACTAAACTAACTTTCATGGAGCACTGTTCAAGTGAAGGATCCACAGCATAGGTGAAACCACTCAAGTCTATAGAAGTTTTCACCTTTGATTTTGTGTTTTCTCCATATCTATGGAGAACAGGAAAATTTTTAAATAGACTCTTGTAAAGTAGGAGGTATAACTGTATCAACCCTCTCTCCTTGGTGATATTATCATAATTAAATAACATATGTGAAAGTCCTTTAAAAGTATATGGGATGAGTGCTAACTTCAACCATTGTTAATCTCTAACTTACTTCGTATCTCACATTTATGTGTAAAGATTGAAAGAAGGAAGTCAGTTATCAAGGAAAGTAATATAATGTTTATGTAATAAAATGAAACTTAAATTAAAAAAATCTGTATAATGACTTGGCTATTAACAACCCACAGCCAAATGACAGTTGAAACCAGTTCATTCTCATTAACTGAGTGAGAAGCATATTCCTTGGTATGGTGTTCCCTTCAGCCCCAGACACTGCCTTACAACCCGGAGAACAGAGGGACTATAACACCCAAGGATAAGGCATTTCTTTCATTCATTCATTCACTCATTCACTCACTCTCAAGTTGATGACAAATTTCTAACATGTATGAGGGATTATTCTAAGGGCCCTTGATTTGAAGACAGTGAGATTTTTAAGACATGAAGCCTGTGAGGAGGAAGGTAGAGGAAGATAGGAGTGAAGCACAGAGCACTTGGGAGTGGAAGGAAGTGCAGGCTGTTGCCTGAGCCCAGAGCAGTGCACTTGACCCTGAATTTAAGAGGGATCATGGTCACCAAGTGCTTTCAGAAAAAAACAAAAACAAGAAAATGCCTAGTCTGAAAAACCTAAAGGAAATCATGAATAAAGGTAGCTTAATCAAAACATGAAGGAGTTCGTATTTCTCCCTGAAAGCTCTTGGGAGTCTGGAAGGATTATAAGCAAAGAATGACACGATTGAGTTTTTATTTTAGATCTCTTATCTCTTGCCTCAACTGGAGCAGGGAGTTTTGAGAGATGAAAATTGAGACACCTCATCGATTTAGAGTGGAAATACAGTGGGGATCTGGGCATGAAGAGAAGAGGGTAGGGTTCTGAGCTATGAAGGAAGCCCAGGGGACTGACTGGATTTGCTCCTGAGAACATGGGAAAAATATGATTGATTTCTGAAAGTTAAAATATGGAATTGTTACACACTAGAAGAAAAGGATATACACAAGGTTTTTTTTTTTTTTTTTTTTTTTTTTTTTTTTTTTTTTTTTTTTTTTTTTTTTTTTTTTTGTGGTACTGGGAATCAAACTCAAGACCTAGTGCTTGCCAGGCAGGCGCATAAGTTGCTAAGCTTCTCCTCAGCCTGAAAAGTGATATACAAAGTTTGCTGTAAGAGTCAATGTTACCCCCAGGTTAGTAAATCTTAATAATAAGTTTCTTATGTATTAATTTGTCTAAGATAAGCATCAACAGAATGTAAAAGGAAGTCATAAAAACAAACATGAGTAGTATTTAACCAAATTCTAACTAGGATACAAAGTGTTAAATTTACCCTACATGTGAATCGATCAGCAGGATTCCACTGTGGTGATGGGCTATTTATCCTCATAAATATATAATGATATCATTATATATTAGCATCAAATAATTAACTGTCCTTGTTGTGGTTGTGTACTCACTGAGCACTCTTCTGATTATTTCACCTCATGTGCTTCCTTCTGGGGAGAGAAGGCACTGATGAGACTGACACATACATCAGAGGCACCAGACAGTTACACTCTTCGCCGGGAACTCATAGCCAGGCATACCAATTGTATATGTCATTCTCTATTGTTTAAAGTATGCTGACAGCGTCATATTTAAGTTTCTGCGTTTGCAAGTATGAGAGCCCCAGATCCCAGTCACTGATGGTAAGTTTATGAAAGTAAATGCTTCCCTGCATGGATCTGTTTGGGTGGCCTGTCCGTCTCCAGGTATCTGTCCTCAGCATTTCCAAATGTCGTTGTTAGTGAAGCAGTGCCAAGTAGCTGTTCTGTCCACTTGAAACTTATATAGATGGCATAATGGAATAAATAACTGGAATAGATTAGATCATCCAAGAAGAGCAAGTAGACTGAGAAAAGAGAGGACAGAACTATGGGGAGTATAAACATTTAAGAGACAAGAAAAAGGGAGTTTGTAAAGGGTCTGGAGAGTATAGAAAAAGGAATGATCGGTGTTTGGAAATCTAAAAAGTTATTTGTTTAAGTAAGTTGTCATTATATGACATTGTCATTTATAAGATGACTGAAAATAAAGACTAAATAGTGTTAAGATTATAAGCAAACAAACAAAGAACCCCCCAGCTCCATTGGAATTGTAGAGCCAAAAGTTTGAACAATGGATAAAACAATTACATGAGTAAGTTTATTTATTTATTTATATATATTTTTTCAGAACCAGAGATTGAGCTCAGGCCCTTGTGCTTGCCAGGCAAGTGCTTATTCTACTGGGCTATCTCCCTGGCCCCTCACAGGAGTGAGTTTAATATATTTCTTTCATGGAACGTAACATAGTAGCTGAGAGCAACCTGGGTTGGAAGTCTGACTCCAGCTCCACTCAGTACTTGTTTTCTTATCGTAGCTTCTTTGTATTTTAGTTTCAGTAAACTAGGAATAACATCGTCCACCTTCTAAGGTTGCTGTGAGGCTTAGCTGTAATAATGGACACCCAAGATGTAGCACAATCCTTTGCACTTGATATATTCTCCATAAATGCTACTTATTGGGATTTAGAATGGAGAAATATAAAAATTTTAAGATGGAAAGAAGGAGAGAATGTTTAGTTACTGTTAGAAAAGAGTCAGTGAAGTAGAAAAATCTGAAAATGCCCAAGACAGACAAAGTTATTTGTGGAGCCAGGACTTAGAGGAAGCAAGAGATGATGGTATACAAAAGAAAATTGGCTGTTGATAGGAGAAAACCTTTGGTTCAGTATAGCAAAGGAGAGAAGCAGATCGTAGACAGGAATAGATGTATGGGGTGATACAGGGTGTGGCTTTCTGTCTATTGTCTTTCCTAACAGAAAAGAGGGTTATTGGGTGAAAGCCAAGTTTTGTAGGAAGAGGCTATCTATGGGACATGTAGAAGACTTCCCAGGACAAGTGGTTTAGAACTTGGGCTTGTGATGCCTAAAACTAGCCTAACTGTAATTTTCTCCAGAAGTACTTGGCAACCTGGACTGAAGTTGACTGCTGGCTTGATCCAGTGCTGGGATTTGGCTAAGCCAGAGCTGGGATTTGGCTGAGCCAGTGTTATTTAAGAAATAGGATATAGTTGAGAAGGGCATTGCTAGGAGTGACACATCACAAGATTGAAGCTGGATGGATTATATTGACAGGAATTAGAACTTTTGCATAAAAAAGACGATGGCAAGGAAATTGAGATTATGGCTGAAGTAACTGATCATAAAATACTTGGTGGAAAAAGAAGTTAAAGAACAATGAAGAGGGAAGATTGAAATCAAGGAACTTGAAGCTTCAGGGTTGAACATGAATGGTTAAATAACCAGGTAATGAAAGAGTCTAGGTTGATGAGGAAGAAGTGAAGCTGGCACCAAATCTTTATATAATAAAAATTAGGCAGAGGGTAGAGAAGTAGGGAAGAAGGGGAAGTAAAAAGAATGAAGATGGGTTATGTATCTGTATCAGCGTCCCATGATGAATGTAATAATTATGTCCTGCAAACATATGCAGTGTTAATTAAAAAGAACTATTGAAAAGTGTTTAGGTGATAGTTAATCTTAAAGAGGGTTAGAGAGTGTCAGAGGTGGTGTGTACCTTACTGTGACAGGCTATTTTCTCTTTAGGTAGGGAAATGGTGGACTCAATGCTGGTTTTCCCCATGACCTTGAGATATCTGGGGCAATAGGGTCAGCAAACACCCATTGAGGAGGCCTATAGGGACAGAATCTTGGTTGAGCTGTAATGTGAAAGGCTGAGGGATGGTTCCTGGGGAAGAGGAGTATGAGGGTTCCCAGAATTTGTGAGGGCATAGGGTGGTGAGAGGACAGGGAAGGAGAGAGGGAACAGAGGATGAGAACAGGGAGGTGGTTGGTTCACAAGAGTGGGATCTATGGGTTGCAAAGTTTGAGGCTCAACTCTGAGTTCAGATCCTAGAATTGGAGCCTACAGCTGAGTGCAGCAGGCCTGGGGGAGGCACATGACAAGACACTGCATCTCGCATGTTTCACTGATGCAGGTTTAGAAGCAGAGATTTTATTTCATTATTCATTTGAGTCATCATTATGAACCAGGCACTGAACTAGACCCCTTATATTCTTGGTTTTTTTTTTTTTTTGTCTTACAAAAATTCCTGAATGTTAGAGCATTACTTTTCATTGTGAGGATTACATTACATGAACTTCCAAAATGTACAACATTCATGAGGTAGATTTCTCCAAAACTATTACTATTTTGTTTAGATGAAAGTGTGAGACCAGGAGGGGAAGTATGCCTAGGAACGCTGGGCCAACGGATCACTGTTTCCTCGGACTGCTGCAACTAAGTAAGATCAATGGTGCACCTTAAAACAACAGAAATCTGTTGTCCAATTTCTGGAGGCTGAAAGCCCGAAGTCAAGGTTTGGCAGGGCTCCCTTCTGAAGTCTGAGAGTCTGTTGCAAGCTGTCCTCCAGCTTCTTGTGGTTTGCCGGCAATTTCCCCTGTCCTTAGCTTGCAGATGTATCACGCTGGTCTCTGCCTTGGTCTCCACGCATCATCCTCTGTGTGCTGGGTCTAATTTGCCTTTTTTGTGAGGACACCACTTCTTTTGGACTGGCTACCCACCATGCTCTTCTATGACCTCATCTGGACTAATTACATCTGCAGTGACCCTGTTTCCAAAGGAGGTTGCATGCTGAGGTGCCAGGGGATAGAGTTTCAACCCTGCAATTTCTGGAGGACACAATTAAAATTATAGCAGATCACTTGGCAATTAGCTTTAACCTAAACTCTTTAAATCTGTCACGAGAGAAACTTGGTTTGTTTAGTAAATTTCTGGTAAAGAGTGTTTGCATCTGGGAGTGTCATGGACTCTAAGCTTTGATCCCCGTTTGGGTAGGAATGGAGCTTCCAGCTATGGGGAGAAGCATTCATCATGTTTGCAGTATGACTAACATCCTTGAAATAATTTTCAGTAGAGAAATTTGATGGTTTTTATTTTCAAAGCATGATATTTAATAAACCTACTACTTAATATTATTAGTTTTTGGTTATGTTGGGATATTTAGTTTTGAAATGGAGAAAATTACATTGGAGTGAAGAATTCTGGGAATGATGTGTGGGTTCCAAGATATTTTGCCTTTGTGTAGCCCTAGGTTTCTTGCTGGGATACTTCAAACCCACTAATTGGAGTCATTTTTCCATTTGCACCACATCTCTGAGAACTTTCCTATAAGAACTGTTTTACAGCAGGTGGGTGTAAATCCCTGAAGTTGTCAGGATGGAAAGCACACTGCCACTGAAATGCTTTGGGGCAACCCTTAAGTGCTCTTGCCAGGCTGGGACAGGAGAGGCTGACTAAATGGGATGCCTGCGTGATGGGGGGTGTGGACAGCTAGGTGACATGCTACTATATATGCACTAGATAGTGACATATGTGTATATTTTAAACCAAGTAAGTCAAGTCATTATTTCACTAAGCAGCAAAAACACATTCTAAATCTACATGGTACTATCTGGAATGTAAGCTTTGGAGATTCAAAATGAAATTTATTTTCTTTTTGTTTACCTTCTTATTTCACTTCAAAGCACCTCACAGGAGCACACAGAAAGCCTCCATTCTATTGTTTCATATTCCCGAGAGGGTCTTCCTGGCACACAAGTGTTCCTTCTCACTGCTCCCTGGATGGGATCCTCATTCTTGAAGTGCTGTCCCCAGCCCCACCCTAATGTGGAATGTCCCCTGTGTATGGGACACCGTCCCCTTCATCATCAAAAGGCTTCCTCTAATTTAACCTCTCCTAAAATTTTTTCTGAAATATCAGCAAAGTATCATTCTTTTTATTAGTGAATCTCTCATAGAAGTTATTACACTGCATCTTTAATAACTTCATTCTTTTTTATAATGAAAATTAAGAGTGGTTTTGATTTACCAAATTTTATTTTGTCATGATAAATGAAATCCTCTATTAAACTTGTTAGCCTTAGAATGGCATAACCCTTGAGCTTATGATTATTATTAAGTTATTAACTTCTTAAAACCTTAGTTTCCTGTCATTAAGTAATTGTAGTTCCTTCATACAGGGGTGGTAAGATTAGGAGAGACAATTCCTATAAGACATTTAGGAAAAAATAAAACTCAAGAGTGTTATAAAGGAAAGATTTGACTCTAACTGGGTAGGATGCTTGACTTTTAAAGCCTCAGTTTCTTAATGTCAAAATAAGAAATTATGAAATAATAGTGGCTTGCTGATAAATGTTGAGCCACTGGCTCTCTTTGCAGCACTTAGAGGTCTCTGGTGTCTAAAGACTAGCCCATGGGGATTTCATCCAGCTTGACCCCTGGATGTGGAGGTATGAATGCTCTGTCCCCCGCCCCCACATCTCTCAGCCCCCCACTTAGGATTCCTGCCACAAAAGAGGATGACCAAGTTTCAGTGAGACTTAGTTTGTAAAAGACTTGGCAAGATAGACATTCACTAAATGCTGCTTCATTGTCATTAGGCCTGTGGGTGGGTAAAGTTAGTGAGGGAAGAATGAGCTCTCTGATGGAGAGCGCAGATCATTTTCTTGTCCATCCATGGTGTGTCGCCTGCCCCTTCCCGGGCTCCTCCATCTGGAGCCACCATAACTGATCTCCCTGTTGTTCTCCCTAAGCTGCCAGAAGAATCCTTTGAAACTGAGAGGCAGATGCACAGGTCCCTTTCTGAGGTCCTTATTCATTTCACTTTTGGCACAATGGCCTCTATTGTTTTCTACTCGCCAGACACATACTTTTTCCAGAGCTGTTGCCCTCTTTCCTTCTGGATCTCTGCATGGTTTCTGTCATCATTTTGTGTGGCTCTTGGCTCAAGACAACCTCTCTGAGAAACCTTTCTTGAATCCAAGATAGTTTCCCACATGGCTACCCAGTTAACCTGCTTTATTGTTATGCTTTTGGTATATAGTACCGCTTAAAGTTATAGACGATGCCAATTTATATATTGCTATTCTACCTGTTCCATCACAATTTTAGGAGGGCAGAAGTTTAGTTTCATGACTATTCCTCAGAGCTTCATCTAGAAGATTCCCTGGCATGCTGTGGGCCCTTGGTAAATACCTTATTGAAAAAATATGGTTGTGTGTTTTTTATATAGAAGATCAATGTATCTATGTTTTGCAAGTAGTTTTCTCTTTATTAATCTATTGCCCAATTGTTCTATTAGTTTTAAAATAAGATATTAATATTTTTTTGTAATTTTGGTTTTGTAAATTTCTCCATGGAGTCTGGTCACTTTTTGTATGCCAGGACATGTTGATAGGTAGATAAAGACTGAATTGTTTAATCTCCTAGCGAATTGTTTATCATTACCTAAATGATCATTTGTATCTCTAGTATTAAGTGCTTCCTTGCTTGGTGTTAATGCTGTTCAAATTTGGTTGGTATTTCTCATAATCTTTTTTCTTTTTCCTTTTCTCAAGCTTTTTAATAGTGAATTTTAATACTGTTAGTTTTTTTTTTTTGTGTGTGAATATTTATGTATTTGCCTTAGATCTGTTTTCTTCGATGATTTCTCAGGAAGGAATACAATGCATTTAAGGCAAAGTAATCATAATTTTGCAAAAGTCCTTCTTGGCAATAGAAAGAAAGGCTAGCATATGAGGCTAGCATATCTTTGGAGCCAAATATCTGGTAAGTATACTACAAAAAAATAGGTCAACTTTTATAAACCTAAATGAAAAAATACCCCAGTGGACATTAATAAACCAATCTAGTGATACACAAAAGGAGTATGTGTAATTATGAAGTTACTGTTAATCTCAAAACAAAGGATAGATTTAACACTGGAAAGTAGACATTATGAGATATTAGTGCACAAAAGAGAAAAAATTATGAGAGCTTCTAGGCAGCATGTACTGTATTTGATAGCATTTTTTGCTTTTCTGAAAATAAGACCTAACTGGAAAATAATCAACCTTGAAAGCTAGAGATCAAAAATACCAGCCCCAATCAGCTTATTCTGGCCCCACATGTTTTGCAGAGTAACTAACCACTTATTAATTTATGACAGAGGAAGGAAGGACAGGGGCTGGCAGGTTTGGTCTCTCCTTTTTTGTTTTAGGGAAGGGTCTACAGGGTGCTCAGGTCTCACACTAGATGGGATGCCTAGTGATCTGCCTGTTTACAGACTCCCAAGAGCTAGGATTACAGGCAAGCACCACCATGCCCAGTCTCCGGTCTCGGTCTCTTGTTTTCAAGTCTGATTTATTTTCTGGTTAGGTCTTATTTTGGGAAAAAGATACACATCTATATGCACTTATAAATATTATATATAATTTTTATTAGCAAACTGGGAATATGCAATATTTTTAGTGTCTGAAAAAACAAATTCCTCAAAAAAGTCAAACTGATCTTTATCTATGATGGCCGAACTAAAATATTCCCCTTTAAAATTACAATGAAGATTACAAAATGAAGTTTAAGCTTAGTGTGTTTATATTGGTGGCTTAATTTTCATTTCCAATGTTATTTATTTATGCATTTTCTTTTTCTCATGACCAGTTTAGATTAGCTCTCCTATTTCAAAGAACTTAAGCTTCTACTGATCATCTCTAATTTTTTTATTTACCATTTTATTCATTAGTGGTTCTATATTTATTATTTCTTAGCTTCTACTATACTTTTTAGAACTTCTCAGTTTAAATATTTCTTCTATCCTTATTTCTAATTCAGGTATTTAGAGGCTTTGAATTTTGACTCATTTATTTTTCTGAATTATATTAGTATTTGAGGCTGATTTTTTTTTAATCAAAGAGCACATTTTATTAGGAAGCAGAGAGCAGTGACCACAAACAAAGGCCATCCAGTAGGCACCCTATACATCATACTGGAAAAGACATGCCATGTTACCAATAAAAATCAACTGTCTCCCTCAGGGCACCTTCCCAAATCTCTTCTTTCCTAGGGTTGAGCAAAGTCTCAACCGCTTGCCTGAAGGCAGCTGTGGTTCACTAGAGATACAGCCCCTCGAGGGTACCTTCCTGTTTCTTATAAAGAACATTTTCTTTAGATTTCTTGAAGTCTTCATTTGTTACTTTCATTCTACGTTCTCTCAATGCCATCAGACCAGCTTCTGTGCAGATTGCCTTGATATCGGCACCAGAGAGATCATCCTTTGCCATGATCAGGTCGTCGAGGGTTACATCATTGGCCAGCGTCATCCTGCTGGTGTGAATCTGAAAGATGCGCTTCTTGGTCTTTTCATCAGGCAGGGGGAACTCAATCTTCCTGTCTATGCACCCTGGTCTGATCAGTGCTAGGTCCAAAGTTTCTATTCGGTTTGTGGCCATAATAGCTTTCATGTCTCCTCGTGAGTCAAATCTGTTCAACTGGTTCAACAGTTCCAACATAGTTCGCTGAATTTCTCTTTCACCTCCAGACTTTGAATCATATCTTTTGGTCCCAATGGTGTCGATTTCATCAATAAACACAATAGATGGTGCATCTTCTTCAGCAACTCGAAATAATTCCCGTACAAGTTTGGGTCCATCACCCAGATACTTCTGAATAAGTTCAGAGCCAACTACTCTCAAGAAAGTCGCTGAAGTTTGGTTTGCTACTGCTTTGGCTAAAAAGGTTTTACCTGTGCCAAGTGGACCATACAGAATGACCCCCTTAGGGGCCTTCATACCCATCTCTTCATAGTATTCAGGATGGGTGAGAGAAAGCTCCACAGATTCCTTTATTTCCTGGATTTGGTTGTCTAACCCACCAATGTCAGCATAGGTTTCCTGGGGGGCCTTTTCCACCTTCATCACTGTGACCAGAGGACCTGTGTCATCCATCAGCACCCCAATTACAGCATGCACTTTGTGGTTGAGTAGGACTGAGCAGCCTGGTTCCAGCAGATCCTTGTCCACAAATGAAAGGATGCTGACGTAGTGTCCTGAGCCCACAGATGTAGACACCATGGCATGATTGTCATCAGTGATCTCTTCCAAGGTTCCTACTGACATTGGGGTCCCCATCAGATCATCTACCTTTGACCTTTCCTCCTCTTGCTTTTCTTCTAATGGTTTCATTTGTTCCTGATTTCTAATAAATTCTTCCTCCATGAGAAGATAGTCTTTAATTCTCTCTAACTTGAGGAGTTTTAAATGGCACTGAGTGTGAGGTGTCACCAGTGGCAGTTTGCTGGCAGCATCTGGTCCTTTTCTTTTCTTCTTCTTTTTCCCAACTCTAGTTGGCACAGGAGCTTCATATTTCTTTTTCTTATCCTTGTCATCCTTCTTACCACCTCCAGGACCATGGCCACCACTCTGACTTTGACCCATCTTGCTCAGCCGCTCTAGGCACCGCTGCCCTTGAGGCTGATTTTTAACTGCAGTGAGATATAAATTACTCCTGTTAGAATGGATGTTAGAAAAAAAGGTGAAAAGCAACATAAGATGGTGAAGACGTGGAAGAAAGAGAGCTATTGTACCCTCTAGGTAGGAATACAGTATTATGACTTCTGAAAATTCATGATTATGAAAAATTCAACATTGATTCTTCAAATTCTAAAAATGGAATTATCCTATGATCCAGCAATCCTATTTCTGGATATATATATATATATATATATATATATATATATATATATATATATAAAATTCAAAATCAGTATGTTGAAGAGACTGCTGCCCTCCTGTGTCTGAGGCAATATTATTCATAATAGATAAGTTATGGAATCAATCTATGTATCTAATAGCAGATCAGTGACTAAAGAATATGTGGTACAAGCACAATGAAATGGGCACAAATCTTGGCTGCACTACACAGAACACATCCTACATACTACTCCCAAAGAAGGGGTAAATTCTATCATTTGTGAAAACATGGACAAACCAAGAGCTCATGACACTGAGATAAAGAGACACAGAAAGACAAATGCAGCATGTTCTAACTTATACATGGAATTGAGAAGAATTGAACTTATGGATAAGGCATTTAATATTGGTTAGCAGAGATGGGAGGGAGTGGGAAGTGAGAAATAATGGCTAACTGGTAAAATATCTATGTTAGTAGGACTAATTTTTTTATTTTTTAAAGAATACAAAATAGTAATTAAAAAAGCAGCATTAGAAACAATACCACATTTCACTAAGCAAAGTAATGGGAATTCAACAATGGTTGCTGTATTGCATGATGTTATGTTCAGATTAGTTGCTTAGGTTACCAGATATAAATGTGCAAGTTAAAACAAAACAGCAGCAACAACAAAAAAGTTATGAAATTAAAAAGAAAAAAAAAGTAAAAAGAAAACAATTTTAAGCATTGACTGCTCCTTTCCAAAAGAGCAGCAGAAATCCCCAGCACAATTATCCAAATTAAGGAGGAATAAGTATTTGAAAAAAAAAGTCTTCAGTGTTTAAATAAGGTCATTTAAAATTATCTATTTGAAAAGGTCAGCGTGCGGCTGGGGAGATAGCTCAGCAGTCTAAGCGCCTGCATGGCAAGCGCAAGGACCCAGGCTTGAGCCCCGGTCCTGCGTGCTGTGCAGGACCTATGTGGAGCCGGCCACCAAAGCCAAGCATGGCGGCGCGCGCTGTCATCCCAGTGCTGGGGAGACTGACCCAGGAGGGTCACTAGCGGTCTGAGCTGCTTAGTGACACCCTGTGCCAAATAATAAGGGATTTAAAAAAGTCACTATGGAGATCAATAATTCATTAAGAAAAATGTAGCTTCTCCTTTCCCAGTATATACCTATATTTTCTAATTACTGAGATTTCCTTGGCGAACGAATTTAGCCTATTATTCCTTTCTAAATCCTTTGAGTGTGTTCCTTCCTGCTGGATGTATGATTCTCTCTGGGGCAGGCTGTTGAGTTTTGATCTTGGTTCTGTTGCATACTAGTTTGGTGAACTTGGGCGCAGCCACATTTGTTTCTTCATATGTAAAATGTGGATGATATAATACCTTCTCATAGAAGTTCTTAGGGCTAAGTTAATACAGGAAGTGCTCAGAACAGTGTCTGTATGTAATATAATATGTCTACATTTTCACTGTTCCTCTTGTATTCCTAATTTTTTTTTTTTTTTTTTTTTTTTTGGTACCAGAGATCAAACTCAGGACCTTCACTTGTCAGGCAGGTGCTTATGCCAGTTATCTCCTGCTCAGAAAGATACTTTTTTGTTGTTTGTTTTGGAACTGGGGATTGAACTCAGAACCTTGTACTTACCAGGCAGTCCTGTATGCTGCTGAGCTATCTCCCTGACCTCTAATTTTTTATTTCACTACCATTTAAGTTTGTGATAGACATGTAGTAAAGCTACCTGCAGCTTGTTTCCTTTTTTAAAACCCATTTTCTTCCCTCCCCACCTCTGCCTCTCTGTTTTTCTAATGTTGCCCCTTTTCTCCACCAATATTTTTTAAAAATACAAGACAGTGATAGAAAAAGAAAAAAAGAGCACTAGAAACAATACAAAAATTTCACTAAACAAAATAATAGGAATTCAACAATGGTCGCTGTGTTGCGTGATGTGTTCAGGTTACCAGATATAAATGTGTAAGATGGGTTTAAAGAAAAAGCAAAACAAAACAATGAGAAAAAAGTTGTAAGAAATTTAAAAAATAGTAAAAAGAAAAAAAAATTTGTGTTAAGTGCTCCTTTCAAAAGATCGGCAGATTTCAGTAGTACAGTTAACCAAACTGTGCTTCATATATAACTAAAAGTATCTTTTCCCCTTCTTTCTTTTGTTCTTTTCCTCACCCCAGTTTTCCCTTCCCTTTGAAAGGGAATTCTTTCCCTTTCATAGTATCTATTGTACCTTTCAGATTTTATTTACTCTTTCAGGCTCTCACACCAGCAAGATAATACGAAGTTTACACATGTGGGTCTGATTTATTTCACTTACTAATACAGTCTCTAGTTGTGTCTGTGTGTCTATAGTAGCCTTGAATTTATCTCTTTTCTAGCTGAATAATGCCCCAAAATTGGGTAAAAATACTTTTTTATCCATTCCTCAGTTGATGGATATTTGGGTTTTTTCCAAGATTTAGCAATGACAAATTGCACTGCTGTAATTGTGGGTGCACATATATTGCTGTGGTATGATAAATTCAGATGTTTTCGAATAGTACCTGGGAGGGGAATAACTGGCTTGAATGGTAGCTCCAATCCTAGCTTTCTGAAGAATCTCCATCCTGATTTCCATAATGGTTGTACCAGT
This sequence comes from Ctenomys sociabilis, assembly GCA_004027165.1. Classification (NCBI taxonomy): domain Eukaryota; kingdom Metazoa; phylum Chordata; class Mammalia; order Rodentia; family Ctenomyidae; genus Ctenomys; species Ctenomys sociabilis. The sequence continues at coordinate 84,049 of PVKA01000477.1, read as the reverse complement.
CTGCACTCCCAACAACAGTGGAACAGTGGAGAAGGCTTCCTTTTTTTTTTTTTTTTTTTTGTCTTGTTGAGACAGGGTCTCACTATGCAGTTCAGTCTGGCCTTAAGCTCACTTTGTAGCTCAGGCTGGTCTCGAACTCACAACAATCCTCCTGCCTCAGCCTCCCGAGTGCTGGGATTACAGGCATGCGCCACCATGCCCGGCTATCAGTTGACTTCTTGATGATAGCCATCTTTCTGGCATAAGATGGCATGTCAGCATTGTTTTAATTTGCATCCCTTTTTAAAAAAATATATTAAGTACAGGGTTCACGGAGTTTCATTACATATATATGTAATGAAATACATATATATATATATATGGTTTTTTTTTTTTTTGTTACTGAGGGTTGAACTTAGGACCTTGTACTTGCCAGGCAGGCATATATGCTGCTGAGCTATGCTCCTGTTTTCAGTCCCCCCAGCACTGGGATTACAGGTTTGCGCCACTATGTCAGGGGCTGGGGATTGAACCTCAGTCCCTGTGCTTACCTAAGCTTGCCTAAGCAGGCGCTTTAGTCTACTGAGATATCTCCCCAACCCTTGTGTATTTTCAAATAAAACACAACTTCGTGTCAGTCTGTGAGGTAGCTGTAAATTCTGCTACTTTGTAGATGAAAATCAGAGGGATTAAGCTGCTTTGCCAAGGCCACTGCCTGCGGTGGAGTTGGAACTCAAAGTTAGTACCCCTGTTCACCAGGCCATAGCCCTAGACTGTCTCCATGGCACTCCTTGGAAATGTTGAAGGCCATTGTTGATGATTTAACATCACCAATTTCATCTTTTCTGAAAGACTAGAGCCATCCCGAGAAACATCATAAACATGTAAACATAACCTTGAGCTTTTTTTGATCTGTGATGATAAACACTTAAGAATGTTATCTTTCCATTCTCTCTCTCTCTCTCTCAACTCATTTTTCACTATTCCAAATGGAACATTAGTGAGAGTGCCCTGTGCAGATGGGGAAAAACTGTGGGCATTGTCAATTGCTAGATGACATTGAATTTTGCTTCCCTTTCTCTGTCTTGCTATGACGTTTCCTGAGCTATTAAGGTGAGACACTGTGTCTTGAAGATTCTAATAGACTCTATCCTGACCAAAAAGTGAAGGATCATAAGTAAAAGGAACATGTTCCTTTGGACATGTTCTGTGTAGATTTAGGGAAATCTAATAGAAATAATATGGGGCGTGATTGAATAATACAGTACATGTTTACATTAAAAAAAATTACATTGGTAGAAGACACATTGCTATTAACTCCTTTGAAAGTACTCTCTGAAAAGACTCTCCATCACCCTGAAAACTCTACTCCCATTGTTGTTGCCATTTTGTGAAGCAGTTCGGGAAGTGCAACTTGTATCCTTAGTTGTCCTATGGTGGCTGACTTGATGTTCCAACTTGATCCAGAATGTTTACCTTTTGATTTAATGGAAATGTCAGAACTCGCACAGACTCATGCGTAAGGAGTAGAAGGCCGTGCCCTAATTTTGTTATGAGCCTCGATTTCTGTTGGGTGACTGCAGCACAATTCACTGCAGTTTTAATTGCACTCCAAAAGGTACTCATGAAGAAGAATGTCAGCAAGTTCTTTGGAAAATGTTCCAAATGATGGATGTGTTTGAAGCTGGGAAGTATTTTAAGGGGAAATCAATATGGCAATGTATTTTTAAAACATTTATGATATACTTTGATGACCCCTTTTATGCTTCCAAAAGAGATGATTTTCAGGAACGTACTTTACAGACCAAGATGATTACATTTCTTTTTCTTTTCTTTTTTTTTTTTTTGTGCAAAGTAAAATTAATTGGAAAACTATGTTTTATTTATTTATTTATTTTGTTTTCGGCACTGGGAATCGAGCTGAGGACCTCACGTTTGCCAGGCAGGTGCCATCCCACTGAGCTACACTCCTAGCCCAAATCTATGCTTTTTATTTTGAATTATTTATTTATTTATTTATTTATTTATTTGGTATAGGATCTCTCTATGCAGCTGGGATTCATAGTGATCCTTCTGTGTCAGCCTCCCTGATGCTGGGATTATAGTCATGTACCATCATATCTAGCTTCAGTGGCTGGTATGGTGTGCCCAGAACTGCAGAGCAAGCATGGTATGCAGTACTGGGCATCAAACCCATGTCCTTGCGCTTGCCAGACAGGCACTTAGACTGCTGAGCTATCTCCTCAGCCCACATCTGTGTTTTTAATACAAATGTTCCAGGGTTATTTTAAACGAAATTTAAATCCACTAAGTGATCTTTTCAACATATGCAGTACAATTTAATTGTGTTTACATCTGTAGCCTTTACATTAATATATAGTAACAGGAGGAATTCAATAAATGTTTTTGAAATGAATGGATGGAATAAAGATTTTAGTGTAATTGATTTTTTTGCCTTTTTAATTTTTTTGAAAATTTATTAAATTTTTAATTTTTTGAAAATTTATTAAAGAGTACAAAATAGAATTGAAACAGAAAAATTACACATGATACAGAATTTCAGTAAACAAAATGACATGAATTTTACAGTATTTGTTGGAATGCACAGTGTTGTCTTCAAATTAGTTGCTCATAGTACTAGATGTATGGATGCCACATTGGAAGGAGAAAGAAAAAAGGATAGAAATATATAAGAAATTAAGAAGAGAAAAAGGATAAAGAATTGAAAAATGGAGATGGAACAAATTAAGCATTAACTGTCTTGTGTCTATCACTTACAGGTAGTATTTTATTAATTTTGTAGTTAAAACACTTTTAGTTAGATACGATAGCCGATGGGTGAGGACTGTGAATATGGGAGATTATTAAACATTAAAACTAATAATACACAGAAAATGATACTGAATGTATTGAATCCAGCCATTATTCACATTTAGTTGTTCTTTTACATAATAAAAAGAAAGTAGGAAGTGATAGAATTGCAGCTGATATTCAGAACACACAGATCCTTTCACTAGCGCTGTGTAATCAGCTACCAATGCCCTGCTTATGGGTGCTCTAGCGCCACTTGCCTCTCTTACTGGTGGGGTTAAGATATAGACTTCAAGTGAAGAAACTTGAAATGGCTTGGCAAGCCAGAACAGCGTGTCTCTGGTGTGCAATTTAGATCGTGTGCAGTAATATAGGTTGTCCAGAAAACAAGTCCAACACTCAACAAGTATAAGAATAAGTAATTTAGGGGCTGGCGAGATAGCTCAGCAGACTAAAGCACTTGCTTAGGCAAGCTTCGGCAAGGGTAGGGACTCTGGTTCAATACCTGGCACCACATGCCGTGCCAGCCCTGCTCCCAGAGTGGGCTGAGCTGGCCAGAGTCTGGGTGTAGTGGCATATGCCTGTAATCCCAGCACTGAGGACACTGAAAGCAGGAGGATCACTGTGAGTCCGAGCTGTATAGTGATAAACCAAATATAATAAGCAAAAAAAGTAATTTAGTCAAAGAGTCAAACATCTCCTTAGAGAATATCCCAATAGTTGATCACAGTCCATGGACTTCACCCATGGTTCCCAGTGGAGCACAGTGTGAGAGAAGTGGAGAGTGCGTCCATAGCAGTGAAGACCCTGGGGTCATGAGTGGGCATGTGTCTGACAATGGGGAGAAGGCCTCTAGGGACACAGGAGCCATTCCCTGGAGTGCAGCAATAGGCTCAGAGTGGAGGCAAAGTCAAAGTCCAACAGAAATTCACTATTCTTTTATGTATTTATTTGTTAATTGTTTGGGGGTTGGTACTTTTCTTTATATTGTACTTGGGGCATGGAATGCAATAATTAACAATGTAGACAAGGTCCTTCACTTTGCAGAGCTTATAATATTTGGAGGGTAATGTTAAGAAAAGAGGAACTACTAATAGCATTACTGCAGATATAATTCTACTACTAGTATGGAGGATATGGGAAATCTAGGTTTTGTGGAAATAGTACTAACAGTGCTTCATGAAGAGTAACTGTCTCAGACATTCTTCTTAGTACTTTCCATGCATTAACATGCTTAATATTTATGACAGCTCTACAAAGGAAATATTCTCATGTGGAGAAAATGGAGGCCTGGAAAGGTGAAGTTTTACTGACCAGAATCTCCCATCTCATAAACGATGGGTCAAAGATTTGAAACCAGTTTATTTCTAGAATCTAAACTTGTAATCATCACAGCCTCCCTCTTCCTTGTTGTCTGTTTATTTCTCCAGTCTTCAGTGGAAAGTAGGTTTGGCACTTTCCACTGATAAGGAGCTAGGGAAACTTTCCCCAAGCAGGAGGCTGGCGACAAGACCAGGGTGAAGGAGAAGATGTGTAATTGGAGGAAAGAGTGGCTGGCAGGCGTTAGGGTTGTTCAAAATTCAGAGATGATAAAAAGATGACATCAGAGGATAGCCAGACATTCAAGGGTGGTGTGGTAGAACTGTGGGAGCTTCTGTGGAGGCCTACAGTACACATGTGAAAGGCATTTAGAGTTAGGATCTGATTCATAGTCCAACAGCTCTCCCCTAGGACCTCACCTATGTCTCAGGTTCCTGTTCCCATTCCTCTTCACTCAGAGCCTCCTCCCCATGGCCTGCTGTCTCCGTGTGGCATTGCAGCAGTGTTCCGAGTGGGCTCTCCATTTCCCATCTTCCCTGTTGCATGTTTACTGGTGCTTTCATTACCTATTAATTTCTCCATCAAGGGGTCAGAGAACAAACTAAATGAAACATTGCTAAAACAATTATACTTTATTTAGAGTAGCAAACCATTTTATGGGGTTGGAAGTAGGTACAACATAAAAGGAAGTGTAATTACATGGAAAGAAATGCAAAACCTCGGGGAGCTCAGTGGAATAAGTACTTCCCTGGCAAGTGCAAGGGGCTAAGTTCAATCCCCGGTTCTGCCAAAAAATAAATACATAAATAAGAAATGCAAAACCTGGTTAAGTGACAACTGTCTGGACAGATAAACCATTTTGGGAGTGTTGGAGGTAGATACTTTGACATAAAACAGACTTTTGAATTAATTCAAACATTACTTCTGACTGTCATTTTTTAAAATTTAACAGTAATCATATATATTATTCTTTCTAAAAGAATGCTAAATTTAAATGTTTTGTCATGAGAGGGAAAATGATGCTTAATGTGAAGCCATACTACAAACTGGTACTGACTGCATGCAAAGGAGAACTCCTGTCCAGTTGCTGTAATTAACTAGGCTGTGGCCTTCATTCTGGCCTTACCATTTGTAGGGAACCAGAATAATTTTTGTGTAGAATAGTCGCTTGATTTGTACTTTAGTGAGAAAAGAAGCAAAGAGTGTTTTAGAACACTGTTCTCCTTTGTTTCTAGAAGATGTAAACTCCACCCTTCATTTCTTGTCTGTTTGAAAAGGAATAACTGAATTACTATTTCAAAGGAGCTGCTTTGACCTATTTTAAGAGCTTTGTGAACTGTTTTGGGCTACAAACTGTAATCAAGTTTTCAATGAAGTTCTCATTTCAGTAAGAAAAAATGTGCAGAGGTTGTGTTGGACTTTCATTTATAGATACCAGAGAGTGTATTTGAGTGCACGTCCTTTGGATATTTGTAACTGGCCCTAAGTGCTCATATTTTGCTTCAGTATTATTGCAATTCAGGTGAGTGATATTTGTGATTGTGATTCTTTAATCCTGAACCTAACTCTGATAAGGTCCTTAATAAATAAGAAGAGTAAGAAATCCAGGGGTAGCCATTAGTCTGATATCAGAAGAGCAATCAAAGGAGAAGGAAATTTTAACCTTTTTAGAGATAAGTCAAGCAGAGAGGCTACCAAGACAGGATAGATGCATTTAAGCAACACTGATCATAAGAAACGTAAGTTTTGAATTGGTTTTAATATTGGCTTTGATAATAAAGATATCAATAATATCTTAAAATTGAAAAAAAATTGAAGGCTTTTAAATGTGGAAAAGATTTAGAAGCTGGTTAAGATTATGATCTTTTAGATATTTTAATACTGAAGATGTCGACACAGAACCTTTAGATTCAAAAAGCAAATTTTGTAACTTTGTGATCATCCATCTCCTCATCTTTTTAAAATCATAGGAGTTGTCTTTTTATTTATACTTTCTCAAATTTTATTTATATCAGAGACAAAGGTGAAGGAACAGGGATGGGGTGTGGAAAGACTAGCGATCCCAGTCTCTGGCTGAAGTTGTCTAGAAAAGGAAGGATGGCGTTGGTTCCAGGAGCGCACGGCTCTTGAACCCAGGAATACTGGTGAATTGATCACGTATGGAGAGATTCCATTTTCTGCAGTGAGGTAGGAGGGAGAGTGATCCCAGATATGGACACAAAGGCCCAGGGCTGCATAGCAACAGTAGAAGACACCTGAGATCCAGAATCGGACAACAGAAACAGGCCAACAACCACTTACATTGATAAACTTAGGCCTTCAGGAAATTTCCAAGGGTGAAATTTGGGGTCAGTAATGCACAATGTCAGATTCCAAAAGTGAGGATTTTGTTGCTAAGAGGAGCCACTTGAGAGGGGATCAATATAATCTGTCTGAAATTAGAGATACTGAAAAGATCATATCTAAAATGGCACTCAGTACTGGCGTTTCTTCCCTTTGCTGAGGGTTGGCTGTATTATCCTAGAAATGTCACAGTATCTCTTTGTAAAATTCCTAGTGTGAATAAAAAGCAATGGCACATTTCAAATAGTCTCCCTCTCATATTATCTCTAATGAGGAGGAAAAGAAAGAAACATAGTTATTGAAAATAAATATTCTGTCAAGGCCTCACTGAATTATCTCATCTAAATCTCACAATTTTGGCATGAGACAGGGTGAGACCACACAAGATTATATACAATCACTCACACATTCACTGCCCTATTACTCATGCTCTGTCTTAATGTATTCCAAAAGTTATAACTTTTTTTTTTTTACTTTGTAATTCAAAGTTCAAGTTATATAATGGTCTCACATAATACTCACATAATATGAATGATATTAATATAAAGCTGATTACATAAGTCATTCATTCAGGTCACAACGAGAATGTTTTTTTTTTTTTTCTGAGATCCAGAAAGTGGAAAGTTATTTTGTGATGGGCCCAGTAGGCTACAAGTCATCATCCTTCATGAGTAGGCACCTTGAATGGAGAACAAATACCTGTTTTTAAAAATGTTTACAAATTGCTTAACCAATTTCTTAAACTAGCTGAATGAAATCCCATAAAATAAATTCAGGGGAGGTGGATCTGTACCCAAATATTACTTAATGAGCATTTTAAGAAATAGGTATACACACTTTACAGATACTGTATAGTGAATTGGAGTATGAAGAACAAAAAATGATGCATTTATAGATATCTGTCAATTTCACAAATAGGTTCACTGTGGATTTTGAGAAACTTAGAGATGATGGATCTATATCCAGTATTTCTGTAAGAAGTTAAGATTATGTTTTTAAAGCAGGTTCTACAAAATTTATATGGTATCATTATGTGATAATTTTTGAAATTGTTGGATTATCACTTTAACCCATATTAATAGTTACTATGCTCTCCATGTTTATAATATAGATTTTCTTTTGAACACCATTCTATCAGGCATTATTCATAATTTATCTATATTATCCTGTTTCCTGATGGAGCTAATATTAACATAAAAGTATACGATAGAACTTCATCTTTGGGTGGTATAAATTTCAATCCTGGTCTCTTACTCTTAGTGCTGACAACCTCCAGTGATCTTAGCATGTGTGAAACATATGAATGAGAACACAATGTATTTTAATAAAGTCTGTATAAAATAGTAAGCAATATGATAGAAGGGAATTTAATTATGACATTTAACTTTAATGGGAACAGATGAGCAGCAACTCTTTATTGTTTAAGCTTATATATAATGATACTTTTCAGATGTGTCAGTCACAGTGTTTGGCACATGGGAAGGCTTTTCTACATGAATCCTTTCCATTTATAGACACTATTTCTACAGCAACTCTTTCTAGCCCCATTCTTTTTATTTTATTTTATTGAAGAACAAATAGCAATGAGACAGTTTCAAATCAAATTCGTAGGACAGATTAAACAATTAATACATTGCATATTGTTTTTGTAGTGGCTTTTTGTTGTACAAGGTACATACATGATACTCTATCTACAAACACTATTACAGCAGATGCCTCTAATCAATGAATTAAGAGAATGTAGCTGTATAAAGTTTTCTCTCTATGTGACTCTCCTTAGGCACACTATAGATCATCGATCACATTCCTTTGTGGCTTCATAATCTCCTTGGTCAGAAAATTTGGGGCACAACTCAGTTCCATGAAGTTACAGTACAGGTTCTCCTATGTCCTGATTCTTCACTGACCTTGAAAGGCTAGGGTTAACTTAGGTTGTTAACTATCCAGAAGAGAAGCTGATTAGTACCATGCAACATATGCCGTTCAGTTTACCCTATCTGACTAAATTCTGTTTAGTTGTTGTTATACATTTTTATTTGTATTTCTTCTTTTGATTTCTTATACGAGGGAGACTATATAATATTTGCACATGTGTATCTGGTTTATTCCACTTATGAGTATATGTTGAAGTGGCATTCACTTCATTATAAATGTTTCAAGTTTATCATACTTAATAGCTGAGTAATCCTCCATTATATAGAAATACCACCTCTTTTTCAACCATTCCTCATGTGCCCCATTCCGACTCGCCTCCTCCATCCCACTGCATCACAGCTGATTGGATCGAGACAGTGATTCGGTCTGAGGGGAGTGAAATCATGGATTTCTTAGTAAGGTCTGACTTGGTGTGGCACCAAATGACAATAAAGACCAATCAGATTCTGGCTTGGAGATTTGAACTAAGAAAGATAGACAAAATTGAGTAAGTAGTAGTCATAAATTAACTCAAGAGTTTGGGAGGCACTAAGCCATAAAGAACAGATAGTTTTGGTGGGATTTGAAATCTTATCTCTAGCGTCAAGGTAAGCTAAAATCATAAGAAATCTGTGCTAGACTATTTGAAAAGCTTGAGAGACAGAGGGAGATGAGAGAGAATATTTAAAAGCCAAGTTAGTAATAGAAAGCAAAATTGGACATAGCCAAAAAGGAATTTAAAAATTAAAATATAATTTATCTAGAATAGGTGAGTGATAGTAATAACAATAGCTAATATCAAATACCAATGTAATTATTTTTTCCATCTTTTATGTCATTTTGTCTTCTCACCTAACTATTTAGGGCAAGTGCCACCAGTATCCTTGTTTGACTGATGAGTATTCTGCCCTATAAGGATGAGGAAACTCAGCCTTACAGTTGCATGCTAACATGATAGACTTCACACTTGCTGCAGTTGGCTAATCGGGGCTGGAATCTCAGTGGTGTGCTTTCAGACCCTTCTTGAATGGTAATGTGGTAGAACAATGGTTCTGAAAAGGTAATTCCGTGAGGAGAGGGGTTCGTATTGACTGGAAATTAGCATACATGCAAGTGGTCAGGCTCTGCTTAAGCATTCAGATGGTATCTAGCAATCTGGGTTTTAGTAGCCCTCTAGGTGATTTTGATTCTCTCTACAGTTTGAGAATCTTTGAGATATGTGAAGGTCACACATTCTTATAGCTTCTAGCTTCCCTCTCTCTCTGTGGCTCCTACTTAAAAGCCCCTTCTTTGGATCAACTGCTCCTGCGGTTCTTGTGTACCCATATTCTTATAACTACCCCTGTTATTTGATGTGCCTTGAACTATGTTTGTTACTTTCAATTAAGAGATACAATTAAAACAAACATTTCAGACATCTGGAATACATTTGCTTTAGTGAAGCTTGTTAAACCTAGGTAAACTTCCCCCTCCTTTTTTCTTTTTGAGACAGGGTCTTGCTCTGCAGTTCAGGCCAATCTCACTTTGTAACCCAGGCTAGTCTTGAACTTGCAAGGATCCTCCTGCCTCAGCCTTCCAAGTGCTGGGATTACAGCTGTGCACCATCATGAGTGGCCAGAGTAAACTTTTACTCTTACAAAAAATGGTAGACTAAGATACTCAGATCAATCTTGCAACTAAAACAGTTAAAAAATCTTGAGATGAGTATATATATAATCTTAAGAACATGAGAAAACCAAAAAACATAAGGAATAATTTACCCAAATTCACAGAAAAAAAAAGAAAACTCAGGCTGGTGGCAACTGAAGCCACTTCTGTTTGGAGACAATGGCCCAGAATTACTCTAGATTGTGCAACCTGGACAGCTTGGTCCAGGTCCCACCTATAGTAGGGAATCTGAGAGGAGACACTCTTCTTGAAACAAGCTGAGAACACTACGGCTTTCCTCTTAGGATAAGGGTGAGACTTAACCCCCTTTCCTTTGGCTCCTAGCCTGTGGTTTTGTGCTATCTTAAGAGAAATCACTCTTAGATGGCATAAAACCCAAGCCAAAGGAAATGAATAAACCTTTGAGAAGTTGTGTTTTCAAGGCTGTGCCACTTAATTACATCTCATCTAGCAGTTCAAGCAGGTAAGGTAAGGCATGGATTTAGTTTAAGGGAATTCTGAAAGGGTAGTGCTCCCATGGATCAGGATGGTGGGCTGGTGGAAGTAGATGGCATTCATAGGCCTTCAGGAGCTCACAGAAATAATGCTATGCATAAAATGGGCGACTGTACTCAAGAACCAAAGATAAGAATGACAGAAACAGTCAACAACCAAAATAAACTCCCTAAAGCTCAAGGCTTTATAATGATCAGATAGATTGTAAAGCATACTTTCTTTAAAGAAATAAGGCAAGTTTGAAAATATTTTTAGAGGACAGGAAACTAAAACCTTACTAGATTAGAGAAAGATCGAATTTACAGAAAAGATTTAAAAGAAGAAATTTTAAAGAGGAGTAGCGTTAAGGAGGAATGTAGACTAGAAGTAGTATTTTTATGTATGATAATCAAACAAATTTTCTAAGAAGTGATTTGTGAGATATGTTTTATGCAGTTATACTGGCCCCCAGCAACTGTGTGAAGGTTGGAAAGCTAGGGAAACAGGAAGCTGTACAGTCCCAAGGGGCAGAAGCTTGAGAACAAGGAGGGGCCATTGATGTAGCTCCATGTGCAGGCTAAATGTCTGTGACATTAATGAATAATGAACTTATATCAGTTCAAATTTGTATATAAATATTAATTAATATTATGGTCATGTTAACATTAATTCATAATTTACATTAGCATTTCACATATGAAATTGCCAGTAAATAAGGATAATTCAAAGAGCATGAAACTTATATTGATTTTATATTTCAATTTTTCCTCCAGCTGAAATACAGATAAGTTAAATAAATAGAGCAAAGGCTGATTATTACTCTTGCTTATCTGTATGTATCACGAACAGCTGTAGAGACTATGTTGAATGGTGTCGGTTTCCACTTTCTTAGGAATTTTAAAAGCATCTGAAGGTCATAAATACATGCAAAGGTAAGACAGTAGAGACAGCTGCATAATCACACTAGTGGAAAGTTCCTGGGCTCTGTTGGCTTGCAGCTGATTAATAGGAACACAACCTACGTTTCCTTAGAGAATAATTTCAATTTTCAGGATTGGTCACACTTAAAAATGAGGCTTTCTGCGTGGAAAGGACAGAATCATTGTGCTCTGTTAATAGAAGTCTCTACAAATATTGAATATATAATTGTCCCTAGAGATGCTAATTATTCCTTAAGAATATGGTAATGAGGTGGAGCACACTGTGTGCTGGCAGGCACAATAGATCAGGTTTCACAGCCTTCATTTAAATTGGGGCATTAATTTTCATTACAAGATGCAGTCAGTGATAGAAATGAAAGGCAATCTGTGGGGAAAGTGAAGTGTAGCAAGTACGGGCAGTCAGCCTCACAATGCTTGGCCCTCCAAGTGCTGAGCTCATTTGCTTGCAGCCAAACTTGTTGAAAGATGACTATCAAAAGAAAAACAAAAAAATCCCCTCTGTGGTGCAATATTAATGTTAATAAATCTTAGTGAGGGTAAAACATAACGTTTAAATTAAATGCCACAGATGATAAGTCCTTTAATGCAGCGTAAAGCCAGAGGGGGCAAATATTAGTTTCCACTTTTTTCATTACTATTCCTCAATATTCATTGATTGAGCACCTATCATGTTAAAATATAAAGAAAGAAACAATGTGTTCAGAAAGTTTACAGTTCATACAACCCAGGTCTAAGGGTAAACCTCATAGGTGGAAGTAAGCTGGCTTTTTACATTTAATTGATGTATATATATGTTTTGAATTGAATTATTTCTCTTCCACTGTTTGCTTTAGTAGTAGATAAGAAGATATACTGGAAAAAAGTAAGAATGTGGAGAGGAGGTGGCCGATATATTCAACAGGAAAACACATGTATAAGTGAGTGGGAAAATGTGGGTTGACCAAACATTATGGTCTCTGAGAAGAGAAAGAGCCAGAAGATGCAAAGGCAAGCCTTGAAATTCATATCAAATCCTAAGATTTATTGCTTAGGAAAATGGTTGGATTGAAACTATTCTTGTGCTGCATGTGCCACTTCAATTAATGAGCAAGCAAGAAAAATTTAAGGGCTTTTTCCGCACAAATTTGTGCCACATGTAGTAAAATGAAGGCTTTAGAAAAATAAGGCAAGTTGGTCACACACTTTGTAGGTGACAGTGAAAATAGCTGGCACATTTTAATGGAAAGTGCATGGGTTTTATAATCAGAGACACATAAAGTATTACTTTTATTATTCATTCTTTTACCTTAAGTGAAATGTTTAATTTTTAAAAAATGTATTTGGTATAGTGTCTCATACGTAGCTCGGACTCATAGTGATCCTCCTATTTTCGGCCTCCTCAGTGCTGGGATTACAGGTGTGTGCCATCATGTCCAGTATCGGTGGCCAGCTCAGTGTGCTAGGTGGCAGGGCCAGCATGGCATGTTATGCAGGGATTGAATCCGGGTCCCTGCACTTTATTAAGCAGATGCTCAGTCTGCTGTGCTATCTAGCTGGTCCTTGGAATGTTTAATTTTACAAACCAATTCCCACATAGAAAATATGGAAAGATAATTTGTGAAGCACCTGGTACCTAGAAGGTTACAGGTTCAAAATGAATAGAAAAGATTTGTTTGTATACTATATAATGACTTTATATATCCATATGACTTAAAAATATTTATTTTTTGAAGAAAAATTCACATAATACATCCTTTAATAGATTAAGATTCTTCAGAGGAACAGAGCCAATTTTGTGTCCATATCCTCTAGAAGAGCAGATCATCACAATGCTTTACATGATCAGAGGCCGAATAGCTCCACAGTAAATGCCTGTGGGCTGGAGAGCCAAAGAAACTGATAAAGGCTCAGTTCCAGAATGCTGGAGGCTTCAGAGTGAGAGGGACAACGATGCAGCCTCAGCCTGAGAGTGAAGATCTGCAGACTTGTGGAGAACTATGAGTGCAAATCTTCATTCAAAGGTTAAAGAATCTGGAACCCCATGTCTATGAGTAATAACAGCTGTAAAAAATTCACCTGCTGAAGGTAAATCGAGCCTGCGTGGCTAAGGTTCCTTCTTTTTCCTCTTTTCTAAATTTCCAGGGAGCTTAGTGTGTCAGACATTGCAGCCCTCACTCAGGGTGGGTCTTCCTCATTCAGTTTCTGGACCGATATGTTAGTTGCCCAGTTGTCTTTGGAAGCAAAGAAGTGTGCTTTACTGATTTTCTGGGCATGTCTTAACCCAACCAACCTGATAACCAAGATTAACCATTACAGATACAATAGTGGTTAAGAGTGCTCTTTTCAAATACTACAAGAATAAGGAGAATTTTTGTATTGAATTATGAGAATTTATAGTATGCTCAGGTGAAAGGAGAGTCTAATTGATGAGCTATATTTAGCTTATCATATAAGGAGAAAATTGACAGGTAGTGAAGGAGAGATGGGGTTGTTAAAATTGTAGATAGATATTTACCTTAGTTACCTGTCACTGTGTGGCAATTATCCCCAAACTTAATGGTTGAAAATAGCTCCTGTCTCATAGAATTCATGATTTTGTGGGTCAACAATTTTGACAGAGCTCACCTGGGCAGATCTGGTTTTATGGGGCCTCAGTGTGTCTGTCATAAGCTGCTGGATCAACTGGGGCCTAGATTAGGATGATGCCAGCTGGGATGGCCAATCCTGCCCCTTGTGACCTCCTGTCAGCCAAGATACTAGCTTAGGCTTTTTACACAATAAATAGTAGGTTTTCAGGAGGTCACAGGGAGTGTGCAGGCCCTTTAAAGATTTATTCTTTTTTTAAAAATTTATTTATTTGGTACAGGATCTTGCTACCCAGCTTGGATTCATAATGATCTTCTTGTGTCAGCCTTGCCAGCACTGAGATTATAGGCATGTGCCACCATGCCTGGTTTCTGGGCCAGCACGACATACCTGGGACTCTGAGGCTGGCACTGCATGTTGTATCAAGGATTGAATCCAGGTCCTTGCACTGTCAGGACCCCTGAACTGTCTCCTGAGCCCTAAAGGTTTATTCATAAAACAGACATAAAAATCACTTCAATCATATTCTGTTGGCTAAAACAAGTAGCAAGGTCCCGTCAGGATCCACAAGGAGGGAATAGTTTCTTCCTCTCAATGGGAGGTGACATCTCATTTGAGAGGCAGTGGAAAGGGAGAGCTGTAGCCTTTTTTGCAATCATCTAGGCAAATATTGAGTTCTGGTAGGTTTTATGGTGAAGGAAATTTGAGAAGCTGCTGTAAGAGATTGATTCTGTAAGCTCAAGACACCAGAACCACAGCCACCACCACCCCCACCCTTGCAACTGTGGCTAGGCAGGCTCTAAGGGGCAATCTGGGGCTGTGTCTGGGAAGAAAACTGCAAAGGAATTGAGTCTTTTTCTGAGAAAATATAAAAGTTATTCTCAACAAGATAAACAATGTAGCTTCAAATGTTAAATTTGGTGAAATAATTGAGTACAGTAATTGGCTAATTACAAAACAGAAAGTCAAATGGACCATATATATACATTTAAAAAAGAGAGAGGAAATGTATGAAGAAAAAGAAATTTGAATTCTAGCCAGTCCTACAAATACAACATAGAAGATAAATATGACATATAGCTGTGAAGTTTTTTATCCTGCAGAAATGGGATAGATTTGTTTTAGAAGAGGGTAGTTATATTGTGGATTACCTAAATGACAGCAGGAATTTCTGAGAAGCTTGATCATTTTTTGATAAACAGCATAGGGTAGGAGAAAAATGAAGTAATGTTCTATAGCCCTACAAATTACTTCTGAGTTATGGGGATGTAAGGATGTGTCTCACACTCATGATTTATGTTCTGTGCAAGTCCATCATTAATTATTTACTTGCTTCCACTGTGGAGCAATCATTTTGGGAACCACTGTTGTATTTCAGCCAAGTGAGGAAAAACCCAAAGATAAAAGTGACATATAAGTGCAGGGCTTATTAAGGCAGTGCTCGTGGTCACTGGGTGGTCAGGGAAAGGCAGCACATTCATCCTGCAGCCATGTCAGCTCCGACCCTCTGAGGAGCACTTTCTCCTTTCTTGGTTTCTGCAGCAGATTAGAGCCCCACTCTGCTATTCTGGGTTAGATAGAAACCTAGAAGCAATGACAGGGTTTAATTATAACTTGGTTATATAGATCTCACTTTGCATGTAAGGTTAACAATGTGTTAAGGGACACTAATTGTCTCTTTACTGTGCTTGACTGGTTTTATATATGTTCAAAGTGAAATGACTCCTTGTTGTGGTTTGGGATTTTTGCAAGGAGAACCAAAGAATACAGGATATATTTTATAAGAATATTTTATAATGAATCACCCAAAGAGTCATATACAAGAGTACAGGAAATCTGCCCGCACACTAAAGACCAAAGGGTCCAGCTGAGGGCCCAGTTCCTGATATCCTGCCTGAGTCCAGCTGGAAACCTTGAGCTCATAACAATGTCTCCCACAAGTCCAGTTTGGAATCCTAGAGCTTATAAGAATGGCTCATGCAGGCCCACTTCATAGATCTGCACTGGGAAGACCCAAAGATTAGTGGTGGAAGTTGGAAAGTCTGCGCCAGCAGAATGAAGGATCTGTGCTAGCAGGGTAAGGGATCTGCACTGGAGCTAGTAAATGATGCTCAGGGTAAGCACCAGAGCTTCCCTGAAAAGTACCACAGCCTTCCTCTGTAGCAGTGAGCTCCCAAGCTCCTCTAGCAATGAGGAAAGCTAGGTTTCCATCAGGAAAGCCAATGCAATGAGCTTCTTCAGGAGACTCTGCACCATCTTCCCCTCTGGAGACTTGAAGTGGTGCTGAAGAGGAGGACCAGAGCTCTCCCAAAATGAACCAGAGCCATAGCCAAATTCATCAGGAAGCCAGAATGACAAGGTCCTCCTGCAGAGCAGCCCAAGAGAGTCAACAGCTTCCCCAAACAGCTTCCCCAACAGCATCCCATCAAATTCTCTAGTTCTGCCTCTTAGGCTGTTGGCAACGATCCTCAGATGGGCTCCCATACCCAGCACTATGCTAGTTCAATTCAGCTGTGCATAACAAGCTGACCTCCAGTTAGCAGTCCACCACTTCACTGAACTATAGTAGTGTAATACTGCTAAGAGTCAAACTTGCTTGTACTGAGGTCAAGACTAGAGTTAAAGTTCACAACAGGAGGCATTAGTATGACTTGGTAGAGAACCTCAGGTGCTTTTTACCCTGTTCAGACAAGGAAAATATTCAGACACTAGAGATTCCTTCAGAAATGAGAAACAGTTGCTAATTTTGTTTATTCATTTCTTTAAAATTTCAGCCTTACAAATTATTGAGGGCAAGTCCATTTTATTTGGGACAATGATGAGGCCTCACCCACAATTCTGAGTTGCCTTCTGAGCTTTGGACTTTGCAAGAAGTGAGATCAAATCATGCTAGAACTTCTCATTTGCTATGGGGCCTAACAGTGCCAATTGAACTTTTCTGCACTTAGGTGCTGCCTGAGCTCAAATGCATGTACAAATTGATGGTAAACTAATTGTACTATGATTTCAGTTGTCTTGCTGATTTTAAATTAAACTTAAAAAAAGTAGTATGACCACAGTATATGAAGTCTGCAAGACAACCGAAATATAAAATTTACAGATTTCTTACACTCTGGCATAGCTGTTATTTTATTTGGCATATCTATGTAGAACATTTTCACAAATGATTTTTTTCATGGTGTAATTATGAGTGCAATATAAATCTGAGGTGTTGTAAGTAGCTTTTCATATGTTCATATAGATGCTCCATGATCCTCAGAGCTAATTGCATTGAGTAAATGTAAAAGAATGGAGTCTGTCTTCTATGCTGGATTTGTAAGTCAATTCTATTTTTTAAACTTTATAAAGAAAAACATCTTTGTGCTTGGGACTTCCTTCTTGGTTTTGGATTAACAAAGATATGGAAGAACAACCTCTGTGACAAAGAAAACACACACCTTGATGATTCACACATTACTCACAGATTGTACTTTGATTTTCTAATTTATAGGCCTTTGTCAATTTTGTTTTTGTTATTTTGTCAAGTGTCATCTGTACTGAGGAATACAACAGGACAGAAGCAATGTTGCTTCAGTTAGGGACTCTTCCCAGACAGTCCCCACTTTCTTGTGCCTCTTTGCTATGTACCTGTTTCTACTTTGACTCTGCAATGGATTTTTGTAAACTTTTTTTCTGTTAGATATGTGGCCATTGCTTAATTGTTCAGACTCAGTTGCTTTTCTTGTCTGATATATCTTAGGGCCCAGGAGCGCTCGTACTTTATTCCCTGTTCTTTTTTTTTTTTTGTCTTTTTGAGACAGGGTCTCACTGTGCAGTTCAGGCTGTCCTTAAGCTCACTTTGTAGCTCAGGCTGGTCTCGAACTCACAACAATCCTCCTGCCTCAGCCTCCCTAGTGCTGGGATTACAGGCCTGCGCCACCACGCCCGGCTAGTTATTCCCTGTTCTGACAAACCTTTTCATGCCTTCTTCATCACTGAGGGTAGAATATGAAAACAGATTTGGCTAGCTTCTAGAAATGTTCATATAAAGTGGCCTTTTTAAATTAACAGAGGACTGGAAATATTTAGGTGACAGTAGTGATAGAAGTGAGCAGATTCAGAATAAGTATTTGTAGGGACTGCTGCTGATTGGGCATGGGCAATGAGGAAAATATAAAGATGATTTCAGAGTTCTTAATTTATTTCCTGCTTTCTTAATTAAGAGAGGATGACTTAGCTGATTTATGTTGCCAGAAAAGAATACCATGGAATTAGAAATATGGAAACTTATTTTCTCAGAGGCTGGGAAGTCCAAGATCAAAGTGTTGGGATTTTGTAGGGACCTTCTTGCTGCATCCTCATATGTTGGAAGGAGGAAGGACCAGAGAACAAATGCACATAGCAGAAAAACAAAAGAGAGTGGGACAAAGCCTGCTGACTCTTTCTGTAGCAATAATCCATTCATGCATGTGGAGACTTCATAAGCTAATAACCTCATAACCTCCCGCTTCCCAATAGTGTTGCACCAAGGACTGAATTTCCACAACATATGTATGTTCAGGAACACACCCCATTTGTAACAATTACTTATTATTATTCTAAGGGTAGATGAAGGTTACTTTAAGCCATTAATTATTAGGAATGATCTTTCCCATCAGAGGACATTGCATGATGGCTGGAGATAGTTTTGATTGTGACAAATGGCTAAAATTATAGGTATGTAATATGTAAAAGCCAAGAATACTGCTACATATCTACAATGCAGAGAACAGACCTGTACAACAAAGAATTATCTGGCTCTGAATGTTTTCCTTTTTTTTTTTTTTCTTTTTCTGTACTATAGGGAAGGGTCTACAGGGTGTTCAGGGTCTCACTACTAGATCAGACTCATAGTGATTTGTCTGTTTACAGGCTCCCAAGTGATGGGATTATAGGTGTGTGCCACCACACCCAGTCTCAATTGCTGTTTCAGGGCACCCTGGGGATGGGGCTGGCACAGCAGGCCTGGGGATCAAACTCCTGGCCCCTGTGCCTGCTTGTGGGTGCTTTAATTCACAGAGTTATTTGGCTGGCCCTTGGCCCTAAATGTTGATGGTGCCAAGTTAAGAAATTCTGGCCTCAGCTAACTCTATCTGTGGCAATCTCATTTATATGTTAATAACTAGTTTAGAAATGAGTGTAGGTTCAATTAAATGAAATTCCTATGAAGCTTTTCTTTTCAATGAAGTGATATTACTTCAGGATGATGCTATATCTGGAGATGACCCATTGAACTGTTGCATCCAATTTTCTACTGCCTTGAAAACAAAGACAATATGTAGAAGAAGCCAAGAAAAATGAAGATAGAAGATTCCAGATGTGACATACATAGGAGCAGAGGCTGAGAAGCAGAGGCTGTATCCTACTACCTCTTGTCGTGTGGAGATGGCCTGGGGTAGAATGAGTAAGAGTTTCTGTATTACTTGTATCTAAAAGTATCCTAACTCATATTACCATGTTGAATTGCTTGTGGATGATTAAAAAATGCTAGTATTCAATATTTATTATGTGTGGTGCTGGGGAGATAGCTCTGCAGTCTAAGTGCCTGCCTGGCAAGCACAAGGACCCAGTACCACATGCTGTAGCAGTTCCAGAACCCTGGACGCATCAAGCCATCCACCAAAACCGGGCATGGTAGCACATCCCTGTAACATCAGCCCCGAGGAGGCTGAAACAGGAGGATTGCTATGAGTCTGAGTGTGTAGCAAGATTCAGTACCAAGTACATAAATTAAAAAAAAAGAGTTTATTATGTGGTGTTGGAGCTTAGAAAACAGGTTGAAACTAAAGCTAGAGTGTAAAAACTTTCATATAGATGTGATGGGTGTTATGGTTTAGATTAAGAATGAAATCCCCAAATCCCATGGGCTCAGGAGTGGGGTCTCTGGAAGGCCACTGGGCCATGCAGCTTCTATAGCTGAACGTGCTGTTGGGGGTGAGGCCTGTTGGGGGAAGTTTGTCACTGGAGGTGTGACCTGGATGGGTCTGTCTCCTTCTTTGGCCCCTCTCTTCCTCTTCTGCTTCCTGGTCACCATCATATGAACAGACCTGCCACCATGCTTTCTGCCTTAGAGCCAGCCAACCGTGGACCAGCTATGAGCCAGAATAAGCCTGTTCTCCTTTAAGTTTTGAGCACTTGTTATTGTCTCTCAGAGATGAGGAACTGACTGAGAGGGTGGGCGTTGTGGTGCTGGGGTGGTCCAATCCCATCAGAGTATGGGGAGTGAGGAGAAAATGCAGGGAGAACAACTTTAAGGTTCTGCAATTTTGAGGCTAACAACAGGAGCTAGTAAAAGTCTTGCTGACAGGAATCAGAGAAGACAATTCTGGTACCTAGTGAATATCACGGTCTGATAGAGACAGTTATTATCTATGGGAAAATTGTTCTTTCAAAAGGAAGCTTTGATTGATATAAAGTAGTCACTGAGATGCAGATACCTAACCTGAACATTCCCAGAACTCTTTAAAGTAATAGAAATAAATGTGAACTAAATAAACCTTTCTCCCTTTACCTTTGGGTGTTAGATATTTTGTCTTAGCAATGAAAGAAAAATAACTAAGACGCTTAGGGTTTACACAAAAGCATTGGGAATCATAAATGACAAGACTGGATCATTAATCATCAGTCTTTGTTTTGAGGTTTAAAGGTCGGTGGGGCTTGAGAGTGAAGTGGCATAAAGTCTTATTGAAAGCAACAGATCACTTCTCAGATATCCTATTGCACAAATTAATAACATTTTTTTTATGAGCAGAATAAATTTATTGAGGGAAAGAAAGCTCCTGTCCAAGAGAAGGACAGTAGTGGGGCCCGAGCGGGTAGTCCTCCATTAATAGCATTTTGAAACTGGAAGAGAATTATCAAGTGCCACTCACTGATGTGCTTTGGATTGTAAATGTTTCCCAAAGGGCCACTTGCTGAAGGCAGGTCCCCAGGCTGTGGTGCTACTGGGAAGTGGTAGAACTTTAGGATGTGGGAATCTAGTGGGAAGAAGTTAAATTTTGGGAGGAGCGTGTCCTTAATGAGGATATGAGGACCCTACCCACTGCTGTCTGCCACCAGGTGGGGAGCAGCCTTCTTCTGCTACTTGCTCTCGTCATAATGCACTGTGCTGTTGCAGGACAGCACAGGACTGAACACTCATGCACAGAACCCTCTGAACCCAGGAGTTAAATATACTTTTCCTCCTTCTAAGTTGATCATCTCAGCTGTCTGTCACAGTGACCAACGAGCTTCAGAGCTCGCAAGCTGGTAAGAAGACCAGTGCTGAAGATCTTTAGTGACTAAGCTGAGATGATAGTCCAGGTATCATTGTTTTTGGCTGAATCAGTTCTTCCTTGATCAGTTTTGGGATATGAAGAAGTAAGGCCTTTGGGAAAAAAAAATCAAAAAATGAGCATAGGAAAGAGCAAGTGGCTTTTTCCACTTACACAAATAAAACTACCTTCATTGATCTGGGGAATTATGGAAACATTTCTATATCTGTGTTATGGAACTCTGGAAGGCCAGTCACATCTCTGTAAGTGGCTGTTGTAGAAGGGAAGCTGTGCAGGGAGTCTGGCTGAGCGCCAGATAAGGGAGTTGTTTAGGAGTCAAGTAACAGGGTGATAAAAAGTCACTGGAGGGAAACAAAAGGGGATTTGATGTAACTAATTGATTGTGAATGCAGTCTGAAGCATGAGGACTGGGGGAGACCTTCACAGTCCACTGGCTAAGTATGTGCTTTTTAATCAAGAGGTTAGTGTTCATGTGAGCCCTGCTTCTCTTTTGAAAGGGGCTCATTCATTGGGAGAGTTATTGGGAACATGTGTTTATTAGTCTGGGATGGTGAAAGCTTTAACGTTGTTGAAAGAGGTCAACCATGTCTCTCGACCCCTGTTGTACTCCATGTTAATGCACAGTGCACTAATAGGTGTGAGATGTACCAGAAATTGACTGTTCTTCATGTTCGAATAACTGTTCAGAAGACTAGGTTTGTTTTTATGTATGACCCCAATCACGACCAAGAGAATCTGGTTTCCTAATTGATAAGCTGTTAGTATTTATTGTTTATTTGTTATTAGATATGGTATATTATTTTCACATTTGAATTCTTTATAGGCTAACTCCAACTTAATTCACAAAATTCACTATGTATTTTCAAATTTTCCCTCTTTAGTGGCTGGAGAGTGCTGAGTATCTTTCTGTGCTTTAAGTAGACTGTTTTTAGCGGACACAGGACTTCCTTACTTCTTGGATAGAATGTCCATAGTTCATACTGAGTTTTCTCACACGTTGGCAGGTGAGGAACATGTCCTACAGGTGGTATTAATACTCAGGATTAATAATAATAATAGGATAGAATTTGTTTGTGTATGTGTGTGTGTAATCTTTACTCAAGGAAAATAACCTTATTGTACTGTGAATACAAGCAAGCACATCTTTTTGTTTTAGCAATTACATCTTCATGACCTCCTTTTTCTGTAATTGACAAAAAAAGATCTCCCTAAAGAGAGCACTAGCTTCATTAGGTTTCTGCCAGTGCTAAGTTGTTTTTGAGAGATTGGTTAAATAAATAGGGCCATTGCGAAACTGAGAAACATCCACGCTTTTAGTGACCACAGATGTTTCAATTATTTTAAGATAACACAAAGCTCGATCACACAAAATGCATAATATAAATGGCGCATGTGCTGTCATATGAGTGATTACCTGTTTAGGATGTTTATTTTTCTTTTATCTCCTTGCAGGTAGAATACTCATGTTTTATAGGACTTTACAGATTTTATCTCAGTAATTGCTAGTTTCATTTGGGAAACTTCACTTTGTTACATTATAATTTATTGTTAAAAATGGAGTCTGCATTGTCTTTTAAAGTATGACCAATAAAACAGTAAATACAAAAGAATGTAGACATGTAGTATTATGTTTTGCTGTTTACTGTCTAAATGGATAATTGAAGTCAGTAGACAATACTGGAAAACACTAGTTATTTTGTACAAGTTTTACTACTTAAGGGCTGCTAATATTTCCAGTGTCTCTTATCCTTCATGTTTGTTTTTTCCAATTCATGAAAGGCAGAAATGAAGACTAGAATGTAGCTGGAGGTTTTCTGTTGTCTTTTCTCTATCTATGCCCATTTAAAGACATCACTGCCGAATGCTTTGTGTTCTGATATCTGTGTTAGGCATTTACGGAGAACAGTGCATTCTCCGTAATCTTACAGTCATGTTGCAAAAGGATTTATGGTTTCAGATGTTTAACATAATGCTAAACCAGGATTATTAATAGCCTAGTGCATGCAGTTCGGGTGCCCTAGCTGCTTCCTTGTGTCTTTTCCTTCTAGGTGTAGATATCATGTTCTACCCAGTTGCTTGTTACATGCTTTTGATAAATTCTTACCTTTGCCCATTTGCATCCTATTTGTCATGCCCTTAACTGCTCTTCCATGATTAAATATATTGGGTTTTCATTTGATAGGATGATTGTGAATAGGGGGAACAGAATTTAAAAGAGGATGCAGTTGGTTGTGGTGGTTGATGGACCAGTTGTGCAAAGGTCACTGAAAACCCATGGGTTAGGCTTTTGTCTTAGTTTTCTCTTATTACTGAGACACAATACTGGACATCCAAAGTTAAAGGAGGAAAGGTTTTTTTAGCTTACAGTTTGTAGAGATTTCTGTCCATAATTAGCTGGTTCCAATACAGGGTGGCCTGGCAGAGAATGATTCGTAGCACCTACAGAGGGTGAGACAAGCCTCTTTCTGCCAGGTTAGAGTGGTGCCAATCCAGCCAGTGGACTGGTTCAGCAATCACTCACCCTTAATCCCAGAGCCTTTTGTCCTAGCTTTTCACAACCAATCACACACTCCAGACTCAGCCACTTGGAGAAAACCCTGTGGCCATATGAGGCTTTGAGGGGACATCTAGACATAAGCCATGGCCGCTTTGTCAATGTATATAAGCCACTTTCTCATTGGTATGGGTGGCAGATCTTACTTAAGGTGACTGTCATTGCTTCCAGAGGTAATTGTTCCCTGATTTATTCCAGAAGCTCTTTCTCTTTTTAATCAGTGAGGGAGAAACTGTGGGATTTGGCCATGCCCTATTATGTGACAGAGGCACGGGGACTTCCAAGGGGTGTTGCTGTACATTTGTTGCTCAAGATTGCTCATTTTTTCCCAGAATCCTGTTTTATTTTCCCTTTCATTTTTCTGTTTGTCAAATCATTTTTCTTTATTCAGGGAGACATAATGGGTTGGTTTTCATAGATCTGCTTTTTCATCCTATATTTTTTTCTAGGCAGAAAAAGTGAATTGGATAAAGTTATTGGAAATTTCTAAAATTGTAACTAACACACTGTGGTAGAAATGGGCCTCACTCATCTTTGGGGATTTCCATGTATTTTGGCCCAGGCTGGCCAATTGTCTCTTCAACCTGTTATGCTTATGTACAATGGATTTTAAAAAATTGATCATGGTATATAATATATGGTAAAGTATATAAATATAAATGTATCATTGATGCATTTGATTACTATACATACCATAGAGGCAAAGATCATGCAGAATGCTTGCATCCTCAGAATATTCCTTGAGGCACCTTCTCTGCCATTCTTTAACATTCTACCTACTGTATAGACAACCTCTGATCTAATACTCACTTGTATCTCATGTTTGGACTTGTTTTTATTTTTCTTGAGTAAATATCTGGAGATTCAATTGTTTGGCAATAGCTAGTATATATATTTAGGCTTCTTTCAAAATGTTTGGAGATACTAAGGGAAAGCATGAGAATTTCATTCTCTTATCTCTCTTCCTTATTGCTTTGGTTTGTACGTAATATGGTTTGGGATGACTTGCCACTTGCTAGTTTTTTTTACTTTTTCTCCTCTGGTAACCACTTCTTGAAAAGAATATGGAGTTAAGATTGTGCCTTCTTCATTCATTTGCTATATATTTTTCTTCAATCAGTTTTAATCTAATTTTGCCCATTTATTAGGTTTATAGGACTATTCTCTGATCTGGCTTTAAGGTGCTAATTTTCCCTGGAAGTACAATTTATGACAGCAAGTATTACAGATTACTTCACTATATATATATATATATATATATATATATATATATATATGTTTCCCAACTAAGTTTGAATGTTTTTGCCATCTTGATTAAGAATTCTGTAATTACACTTTTTTTTTTTTTGGTGGAACTGGGGATTGAACTCAGGTTCTTGAGCTTGCTAGGAAAGTGTTTATTCTACTGAGCCATCTCCCTGGCCCCCTGTAATTATACTCTGAAGGACAAATCTGAAAATTTTTCCTACAGTATGAAGAATGTGATAGAATCCTCAGTGTAGCTAATAAGTGACTCTTGTTATGTCATTATCTCATTTACATGAGTGAATCCTAGGACAATGCACAGAAATATTCACTTTGTTCAATTAGACATTTTGAAAACACATGAATCATTCTCCTCACTGAAGGATTTAGAGTGATTTTATTATGAACTTATCTTACTTCGAAACTCCATTGCTTTCTGAATAGAGATGTGTTACATAAATTTGGTGAGCCAGCGCCTAATCCCATCTCTACTTAACAGCCGTAGTTGGCAAGTCATCTATAAGTGCTGCATAAGCATCTCAGGCAATCCTGCACAGATTAACAAAAAGCTGTCTGTAAGATATTTTGAGATATTTTAGGAGAAGAGTGCATTACGATTTTATAGCATCACAATAATGTTGTTATTTATCAGGCTCCAAGGAGGCCTCTTTTAGTTTCCAAAATGAAGGCCCAGAAATAATTTGCCTAACATGAGGATTTCCATGGAAATGCAGAAAACAGTGATTGGAACCTACATTTATGCAATACATGTTCTTTCATGTTCTTTCTTGATGCACTTTGTTTTATATTTAGCCTTGTTTTTCCCCCTCTTACTGTTGATAGTTCTTTTCTTCTGCCATCTATTTCTTTGTAGGTGGCTCACTATTTGGCCAGTAGGACATACGACCAATGAATATGTATATGGGCAAAGAGAGGCTGGGGTTTGTATTAAAAATGGTGTCTTGGCTCTTTGTCTCATCTGGGGTTCTCTTGCGACTTGGCTTTCCTTGACTTCCTTGGAAAGCTGTTCTACGGCTCAGTCTTGTTCCAGCAATTGCAGTGTATCATCATGCAAACCTTTTCTAGCTACAAATACCCTCTTAAAAATGTGCTCAACCACAGATTTCAATCTGCAAATTATTAATGTTAAAACTATTTGAAAAAAGACACATTTCCAGATACAAAGCCAATGTGAAGCTTTTACGTAAATCGAATATGGCAGAACCAAACTAAAATTACTGTGCTGTTTTTCCAGTCCCTAGGTTTGGGATATAGTAGTGACTCAATCTCCCATTTGTGGTCAGCATCATTGTGTAGTGTGCTATGTGCCACCCTAGTACTGCATTTACCAGCGTTACATAGGGAGAGTGTTTATGCTCAAGGACTGTGAAACATCAAACACAGAATGACAAGACAGGCATTTTTGACTTGCCTCTGGTGACATGAAATAACTGCTTTTTTTTGACAATTTTTCATCTATTTTAATATAGTTTAACAAGTGAAAATGTATTCTGTTAAATTTGAAACTATTTTGAATGTGTTTGTGTGTATGCATGTGTGTGTGGTAAAGTGGGAGACAGAAAAGGATAAGAAACCCTGTATTATATGAGGATTTTTAGTTGAAAAATTGTCCTAAAAGGCATTAAAGGTATATACCTTTCAGGGATTCCTTTCTCTCAATGGTGAGAGGAGTTAGGCTAAATTAGGGCTTCGTGGTGGCAGATAATGCCCTTGATAAACTGCTTTAAAATCTACTTTGGCTTGATCTTGTACCATGGGCTGGAGAATGAGAAGAAGCAGACATGTGCCACCGTGAATTAGAATGTGGAAAGATTGGAGGTAGTCCCTCCAGGGTCCAGGACGCCAGCTAACCAAAGTACAAGGCATATTACCATTGCAAAATCCAGTGCTATGTTTTCTGAGAGTTCATAAAAAAGAATGTGGGAAGGGATTCTCGAGTGGAAGGTAAAATCCCATGAAAGTTTAAATGCTCCCATTATCATTTTCCAGCTTTCCTGGCAAGTCTTTATCCTGTCACTGACATCCTCAATGCTCAAAACTCTGGACTATACTTTACTTATATATTATGGTATAGGAGGAGTCAGTGTTCTCGAAGAGAGATGGAAGGAAACGTAAAGTCACCGTACTTACATACATTTTCTCTTTCAATCTATGAGATAGTTTTAATTACTGATTTTTGTAATATTATATATGTGATCCATTTTACATTTTAAAACTTTATAATTTGTTTATACCATCTTATGCCTTATTAGGCAAAAAAAAAAAAAAAAAAAGAGAGGTAATGTGGACTTAAAGTCAAACAGCAAGTAAATGATAACTCAAATTTAGGTTCATGTGTCTGAATTCAGCCTATTTCTTGAATTAATATGTAGTAACCTTTCACCTGAGCATTCCTGAATACTGACACCCACAGTAGTAGATCTATCTAAACTAGCCAGTTGAGTTTATTTTCTCTTTGTAGTTAGCGACTTTACCGTTGCTGAGACATTATACAGGATTTAAAGAGGGACAGGTTTATTTTTGGCTTGCAGTTTCAGAGAGTTCATTGCACGGTTAGCTAGGTCAAAGGCAGAAAGGTGGAGGAAAGCTGCTCCTATGATGGTGGCCAGAAAGCAGAGAGTGACGGGAGGAGCAAGGGACAGGAATACACATTTCCCAGTGGCCTGCTTCTTCTGACCAACCTCCATCTCTGAAGACACCTTCACCTCTGAAACTTTTAGGGGCTATTTTATATCTGAATCACAACACTGCATGCCAGACCCCAAAAGGGTTATGTTGCTATGCAAAATGCAGTTAGTCCATTTTAAGAGTCACTGAAGCATTAACAGTCTTAGCACTGCTGAAATGTCCAAATCCCAAGTGCCCTGTGAGACTCAATGTAAACCCCTACCTCTGGACCTCTGTGACAATCAATGGCATAGGGTATACATTCCTATTCCGAAAGACAGACATCAAGGAATAGAAAGAAATCGAACCAACGCAAGGCTGAAACCCAATACGACAAATTTTAAATCCTGCAACTCTGTATCCAGCCCTCAGAGCAAGCTGTGATGAGATATGCCTTCAAAAGGAGTTGGTGACCCCACTCCTATAGCACTGCTGTTGTGGTCCCCGTGGCTTCCTTCATGGGCTGGCTGTATTTACTGCATGTGCCTCTCCTTCACAGACATCCTAGTTCTTGATGCATCCAAATTTGTAAGTGTTACTGCTGAACCTTCACCTTCACTCTCAGCTTCAAGCACTGCTTTATTAGGGACTCCTTGACTGGCCTCCTAGTCCTGTGGAACCTGGATGGAAGCCTCCGTCGTGAGCTCATAACTCTAACCTTCCTTCTACATACCTGTAAAGCCAGCACTATGTGGATGCCACCAACGTCAGCTTGAGTAGTAGCTGGGCTCCAATAGACCAGTGACGTTTGAGGGCCTGAATGGCTGAGCTCTATGAAATAAATCCTGAAAAAATCATTTTTGGCCATTCTTAAACAGTGGGTCCAGAGCATCTCTTTGTGAAGGAAAGTTTTATACTTTTACAATGGTCAGCTTATGGTGGGAGGGTCTTGCTGATTCCAGAGATGCCGTCAGCCATCTTTTCTACTATCTCAGTGCAAAGTTCTTGGCTTCTTTTAATACTATTTTTTTTTTTTAAAGCAACCATTCTCTCTATAATCCAACTTTGCAGGTTCTTCCTTTCTAGTGTAGCTAGAACTTTTTACACCTAAATTTTGCACCCAAGTATTACTATAGATGTGGCTAAAAGCAGCTATCAGAACTTATACTGCTGCCTGAATGTTAGGCTGCCTTGAAATTCTCTCTGCAAGATAAGTTATTCCTCCACATTTAAATTATGCTTTACAGAAAGTCTTAGAACATGGACACTTTTGGACAAGTTTTTGCCAGAATGAAATATATATGACCTGTTATTCAATTTCTAATAGAGTCCTCATTCCTAATTGAACCTTAGTGAACCTGGCCTTCAATGCCTGCATTTCTTTCTTTCTTTTTTTTTTTTTTTTTGTGGTACTGAGGATTGAACTCAGGCCCTTGAGCTTGCCAGGCAAGTGCTTATTCTACTGAGCTATCTACCTGGCCCTAATGCCTGTATTTGTATCAGGATATTGATTTTCTGATTTCTAATCAAATTCTCTTTACTTTTATTTTTTATTTTTGCTACCTGTGATTAAATTCAGGACCTTGCACTTGCAGGCAGTCACGTTTGTGGCTGAGCTCTAACTCCAGCCCCTCCAACCAAATTCTCTTATCAAATCTGCTTGTAGCATTCTAAAGCTTCTCTAAGTGATATCTCTATGCAACATCAGGCATACTTTCCAAGCCCTTCCCGAAAACCAGTGCAAAAGTCTGTGAACCACATGTACAGTCATAAGAACAACTCCACAAGTCTGGTACCCAAGTTCAGATAAGGCACTTTCCTATTGCTGGGACACCATACCTGACAGCTACAACTCAATAGGGGAGAGAGATGTTAAAGTTTACAGCTCAATGGGTTAAGTCCATGGTTGGCTGGCTCCAAGGCAGAAATGGCACAGGTGAACAGATGGCCATCATGCTGGCCAGAGAGGAAAGGAAGGAGCTTGGGGCAAGAGTACACCTTTCCAGATCACTCCTCTGGTGCTGCTTCCCACCAGGACCCACCTTTGAACATGCTTGTAGGACTTTGGATCTAAACAGTAATACTTTTGCAATCCATATATCAGTGAATGAAATTAAATTAGTTCTAGGGTAACAGTGGCAAGCTTGAAATGTATCATATTATCTTCTATTTTGATTTTTTTTTGGAAAGCTTTAGGGATTATTGCAAAGTCTCATCATTTCCCTGTGCCAATACAATAGGCAATAAGACAATATAACTTCAAAACTAAACAAGAAAAGGGGATACAAATGAAGGACCATTTTGTATCTCTATATTCAAAATAGGATAGATATTCAGCTACTTTCTTTTAATTCGATGAATAGAAAGATTTGTTCTAACAGTGTTTGTGGACAGGATATCATGTCTGCATCTTGTACAATGAATAACCACCAAGACAGTAATAAGCAACGTATTTATTATTGAAACTGTTGTACTAATTGCTTTTGAAAGTGTCTCATTGCTATTTGTTTCTCAATAAAAGTATTTAAAAAATTTAACTTGAGAAATGCTTAAATAACTTAAGCTTTTAAAATATTCAGTGCAACATATTTGTATATATAAGACACTGTGCTTGGCCTACCCCCTGGAAGATAGAAAGGATTAACATTACATTAAAATGTATTTCTAGTTTCTTTTTATTTTTGTTATACATGTAAAATACAGAGAATCTGAAGTTTAAAAAAAGATGTATTATTGACAGATCAATGCATAGATAGCTTTCTAAATACTAAACGTTTTAACTTATACTTGTGGTTTCTTTGGAGTTTTGCCATATTGTTTAAATTAGCCCAATAACCTAGAGGGGCTTTTGCAGGAAGCCATTGTAATTTTCATCCTGAGATGCTGGTATTTTCATGAGCTGAGGTTAAGTGTCTCTGGGGACAATGGAATATCACTAACATGTTTCCTGAACTCACCCGAGTTGCACATTGGTATGTCCAAGTCTGTCTTAGAACAACAGGGGTTTCACTTCATCCTGTGAGGACACGGTGTTGGCCCAGATAAACCTATCATTTAATGACAGCTTTTTAAAAGGACAATTTAGAAAAAGAATTCTATTCAAGTAATTTATACAGTAAAAATGTTCCATATTTAGTTTGAAAAACTCATGGGGATCTGATTACTATTGTTTAATACTTTTCCAATACAGCAACAAAACTTTAAAAAATTAGTTAACCTAAGTTTCTCTGAGACTATGAAATAAAGTATCATGCATGGGCATTTTTAATTAGAGAAATGAGAACATTTGAACTAGGTTTGTAACTATTAAAATCCCAAAAGCTTATGTTGTTTTTATAGCATTGAACTTCTTGTGTAGCATCTGTTATAACTTTTCTGTTACTATTATCTGTAAGGCAGTTAAAAGCAATCATAAGCAGAGGTACTTTATGGACTAGTAATGTCACTTGGCAGACGTTTATTTTATGTTCCTAGCTTTGGCATTTGGGTTGAATAGGCTTGTTTGATGTTATTATAATGAGAAGGAGCAAGATTGGAAGGGAAGGGGAGGTGAGAAAATAGTGAGGAAAGTTTCCGGCTTATGCTATGTGTGAGGTGGTTTGTGGGCTCCATATATGGTTATCTTGACATGAGTATTCACGTCTCGGTATGGCTCAGATAATGCTTTGAAATGATCCTGTTTTCAGAATGATATAACAAAGAATGATTGATTATGGAAACAAACATTTAGGACACATCAATCACTGTACTTTTGTACCATTGTCAGTGTAACCTAAGTTATGCCAGAATGGCCTATAACGCGGCTGTTTCATATACTACATTTCTGAGCAGGGCCCATTTCAGTGGTTATGATCCATGTGATGGTTTTATTTATTTATTTATTAGTTTATGTGTTTGTTACAGAGTCCACAGGGCCTATAGGGTATCACTATGTAGATTGGACTCTAGTGATCCTCCTGCTTTTAGCCTCCCAAGTGCTGGATTTGCAGGCGTGCGCCGTACACCCAGCCTCAATCGCTGTCTCAGCATGCCCCTGGTGTGGGGCCGGCATGGCACGCTGGGGATCAAACCCTGGCCGCTGTGCTTTGCCTAAGCAGGTGCATTAGTCCACTGAGCTATCTGGCTGGCCCCATGTGATGGCATTAGATGTACTTTGAAATGGCTTTTCAGTGATTCTGATATCTTTGCCCCTGTCTGTTGTCAAAGTCAATTTTCTTTCTTTCGTCTTATCTCTATGGACTCAGGCAAAGAGCCTCAGTGCAATGTCAGGGATTCTTTCCAAGTTCACTGCCTTTGGTTCATTCATTGTATGTATTCCTTTTAATTTTTGCTCATCTCTGATCTCAAACTGCTACAATTAGAGAAGTTGTCTGGATCTTTCCATTTGAAAGATCTTCAGTGTTTGAGTCTTTGTTAGATCCCTTTTTCCTAGAAAGCATCTGTCCTGATGCCATTCCTCTGAGACTTTCTCAGGTATTCATTATTCACTGACATTTGCAGACAAAATGTGTCTTATTATTTGTGACACACACACACACACACACACACACACTCACTCACTCACACTTACATGCATACATGGCAATTAGTAAAACACAAATAATAAGAACAAAAACTTGCAGCTACAATCCAACCAGCCCTCTAATAGTATGCTTCCTGCCTTGTCCAATTTATTTAAAGTACGTGGTAAACTTATTTGAAATGTTCACTTCCTAGCCCGCCTTTCCTGTGTTTCTTGTAATAAAGCTACTGTTTTCCAATAGTCCCTAACAATGTGCTTGTTGCCAAAGCAAACAGTGATTTGGTTTGTCTCATTTTCTTCCTTTGTCTGTAATCTGTGCTGATATTAAGTGCTCAGTTCTTGCAAAAATACTTTTATGTTTAGTTTTTGTATCACTGCTTTTTTTCCTGACTGATGACAGGAACAGGGCCCTGCATCAGACTTGGTGTGAATCTCAGCTGTGGTCATGTGTGTCTGCAGATGGGTGCCTTATTTAAGCACTGAGCCCGAAGCTCTTCAGGCTCTGAAGAAAGAAAGGAAAGACCTTGATAGCAGATGGCCTGGAGCAGTGGTGTGCAAGGGTCCATGGGAACATTTTGGGTGGGACAACGCTTACTGACCAAGGGCTCCCAGTGGGGGATGTTTGACCTTCTTGGCCTCCAGATGCTCATTGCTGGCTGCATCCCCATCATGCCAACCACAAAATACCCACACATTCCCAGATGTTTTCTGCAGAGCTGGCACTGCCCTGGATTCAGGAGTAACTGGAGGTTGTGATTGTCTTTTTCCACTTAGAGAGTCCTTCCTATTACATATAAGTCTTTCCTCTTTGTTGATTCATTTGTTAATTTTTGACAGACTAATGTGCTGGATGTATCAGGGCTAACATAGTTTATTTCAATCACCCTGTCAAAAATTTGTGTCTCTCACATTATTCTATTTCTATGTCTCCAGGATTTTCCCCCTTCGCTTCTAGGGCTTTCTTATCTTTATTGATATGTTACTGTCAGACTTGACAAGTTCATGCTTATGGTTTGAATTCAGCTTCGACCTAAATTTTTTGACTCCTGTGAACTCCCTTACCAATTGCATAGTTTTTATCATGTTGAAGTTGCAGCCTGTTTTATGTGTGTCTCTGTTAGTATATTCAGAAAGACAGTTTTGTTTATGTTTGTTATAGTCTCTGGCACATAGTAGACCCTCAATAAAAGTTCTGCTGTTTTGGAAATTAAAAGGAACTACGGTAAGATTCACAAATATTTTAGAAAGAAAGTAGAAGCATATATTAACTGGTTATGTAGAGTAGTGTGGGTTACATTAAAATATTGAATTGGGAAAATTACATTGTTCTCTTAACCTAATAGTGAAAGTAAGTCAACAAAGCATAAGTGGACCATGATGGAGCACAAGGTACTATTTGAGGTCAGAAAGACTGTCTTGCTAGTAAAGGTAACTTTTTATTTGAGTGATTGTCAGAAATGCTAGAACAACACACACACACACACACACACACACACACACACACACACATATAATATTGAAGTTGGAAACATGAGGGTTTGTGATTATTCCAAAAACTTTCAGAAGATCAGAATTGGAAAAGGAGGCAGAGTCAGGGTTATAACAGAAATAAACTTAAACAGTAGACAGTAAGTTGTATCTTCTAAACACAAAGCTTTCAGTGGATTTTTAGAATTTAATTTTTTATAGTTTTTGAACCCCTTCACTTTATCACTAGGTTGAGCCCTCTATTTTAAAACTTAACTTTCTTGGTCTTTGTAAAGCTTAACTTTTTCCTAGTGGCCAGATTATATTCTCAACATTGTGTTCCATTTATGTTTAGATCTCCAATTCTCTACTCATTTATTAATTTAATAATTACTCCTCATTATTATTAATAAAATGCCTAGCCTGTGTGTATAGAATCATTTTTCCTCTGTAGTCCACAGATAAATATTAAAGTATTAGGTGTTACTCCATGGACTTCATAACATCATCTGCTACTTTTTTTCTAGCCTTCAATATTTATTTTATTGGTGCTACTTAAGAGATTTTTTTTTGTTTTGTTTTTTTTCTGTTGTGTTTTAAGAGACAGGGTACTGATTTTCTTTCCTAATAGTGCTCCAATTTTCTCAATAGAAACTTTGTTCTGTAGTTAATAACCCAAATAATTGGCCAAAGTCATTTTCCCTACTTTGTACACAAGAAAGCTAGAAAAGGGACCTTTGCTTGGGGGAATACAATGACTAAGCCTCTTGTTTGGAAATCAAAATTAATCTAAAATTGCCTAAAACTAAAAGAGTTTTTGTTGATTTTATTCAGTAATTTCTGAGCTTCCTAAGAGTATATTTCCAGATTTGAATACTAAAAAAAGGTAGAAAATATGTAAAACAAAGAAACAAAATAAAAAAGTAGAGAATAAATAAAACTGGTATATCAAAAGAATCAAGTTAGAGATAACTTGGTTTATGTCACCGAGTTGAGTGCTATAATTTTTAACACATCACAATCCAAAATTCCTAGAGAAAACCCCATGTAAATTCTGGGGTTCACAGGCAGTTTTCTGTCTTTTGCAGCAGGATAGGGTTTGCTCAGGTGCATGGTAAGGTGAGCTTGAGAGGTGTTGGCAGGTAGATGCATTCACTGAATAAATGTTTATTAAAGACTTACTTTTTAAAAAAATTAATTTTAATGAGGAAAATATAGCAATGAGACATGTTCAAAACAGATTAGTAGGACAGTTATAATAATTAGTACACTGCATATTGTTGTTGTCTTCGTAGTAGTTATTCATAGTACAAGATGCAGACATGATATTGTGTCTAAACACTAGTGTTACAAATCTCATTGAACTAGGAGAAAGTAGCTCTATGTCTATCCTAACTATTTTGTATATGCAGTGGTCCTTCATTTATGTTTCCCTGTTTTTGTTTTGTTTTGTCAGAGATCAGTGTTCCATTGCCATTCAAATATTGTAGGTGCATGAATTCAGTAAAATAACCCAATATAATCTAATTATAATAGATAATTAGCAGTGGTGTACCAGCAGAACTGGCTGTGTCAGAACTTGTGGAAGACCTACTTCTAAGGCCACTTTCAAGGGATGAGCGTATAGAGATGAATGAGAAAATCGATCTTGTCCCCGAGAGATTCAGCATCTGGGTGAGGAAGTGGACAGATGAGGAATACATGTTTTAATAAGTATTCCAAGTAATGTAGAGGACAACTTAAATGGTATGACATGATTGGCCTGCTGGCTTTGGAAGGGGTCATTATAGGCCCACCATCACTAATAGGGGAATGATGTGTGCTCACAAGGACTGCAGAACACTCCTGATTCTCAGAACATTTATGACTCTCCAGCTGCAAATGATATCGCAATCATGGCTTGTGGTGAGTAGCATCTAGAGGTAAAATTTAATGGACTGATATAAATCCTTCAGAACTACAGTATAAAAAACTGGCTCAAAGGATCTCATACTTTCTGTTGGTAATTTAGTACTTTTTGAGTAGGAAATGCAGTAGTTTCTCTAGATTGTCCAAAACAAGGGATAATTGAATTAATGCTATATTTGATATTAAAACATTATACAATGGAAGAAAATGTGAAAAATTAAACTTGACCCATCCAGTCCCAGAACATTCATTATGCATTTTCTTTTAAAAAACTAATATATTTTAAAAATCCATTTTATATAATATGTATATATATATAATATATATATAATGGATTTTTAAAATATATTATATATATATATATAGGCATGTATTATATGTTATTTTTTATGATTAAATTCCTCAACATGATTTTTATCTGGTAAAATACAGAAATTGTAGAACACTTACCACTGGCACTTTTCTTATTAGCTCACAGTCATTTCGTGATCCTCTTATAACTTTATGTTTTTACATATTTACTTATGGCACAGCCTCCTGTGCTATCATATATGTTATGTACTCATACTTAGAGTAAACTATGTCATTATTATTCAAACAAAGGGCTTTAAAAAGGATCGTTATTAATAAATTATTGTATAATGATTTCACAGTGTTTTTGTATAGATACTTTTAGATTAACAGAATCTGTATCAGTTTTAACATGGGATCTGATAGATTTTACAACTCTTTTTTCTTTTTTGTGTGTGGGGTCTCACTATGTAGCTCAGACTCAGAGTGATGCTCCTGGCTTCTGCCTCCATAGTGCTGGGATTACAGGCATGCACCACTGCGCCCAAACTCCATTGCTGGCTCAGCTTCCTGGGGGTTCGGCTGCCATGGCATGGAGTGCCATGGATCGAACCCTGGCCCTTGCGCTTACCTAAGCAAGTACTTAGTCCACTGAGCTATCTTGCTGGCCCTAATTTTATAAATCTTGAAAGTGATACTATGTTACTTTCCCATCATTGCTTGAACAAAATGCTACAAATTTCGTAGATTAAAACAATGCGTTGGGGCTAGGGAGATGGCTCAAAAGAATAAATACTTCCCTGGAAAGCACAAGGGCCTAAGTTCAATCCTCGGTTCTGCAAAAAAAGAAAAGAAAACAAAAAAACCCTCAAAAACCATGCCAACTGACTGCCTTACATTTCTGAAGGTCAGAAGTCCAAATGCCAAGGTATCTCAAGGCTTCATCCCTTGGGGAGCCTGTAGGAGACAATCAATGTCCCTGCCTTTTCTATCTTAGGATGTGATTTGCATGCCCTGGGGCGGTGAGTTGTGTCTTCTGCTTCTGTGTCAAACTTCCTTCTCTGACTATGACTTTCTTGTTTCCTTTCGGTAAAGTCTGCTGTCATTAACCTACCAATTGATTAATTTATATACTCTCCTGTTCTAAAAATCTTTATTTTAAACATAACTATGAAGTCCTTTTTAAATACCACTGGAGGTCATATGTTCACAAGTTCTAGGATTAACATATAGACATGTTTGGGAGGGCAATAGTCTATTGATGACATACTTTAATAGAAAGAGACCTAAATTACTGGATTATTTTGACTTCACATTTTCATTGCTTGCCATTGTCAGTAAAGCTCAACATCAATTTTTTTTTTTTTTTTTTTTTTTCAGAACTGGGGATTGAACTCAGGTCCTTAAGCTTGCCAACCAAGTGTTTATTTTACTGAGCCATCTCCCCGGCCCCTCAACATTAAATCTTTAGCAAATTATTAAACTAGAAACAGGGAAGCATTTTCAGAATCATCCAGGATATGGAGGGCCGTTTAAAAAATAGTATTTGCCTCCAGAAAGCTTCTGATGTCCTCTCCTTATAGGAAAGGGTTGAATTCACTTATTTTCTCCTCAGTTAAGAATGTTGCATTACTGCATGTAATAGGAGGGATTACTAACTGGCATGTCTTGAACAGTTGAAGTGTCTGAAGACCAAGAAATGGCTCAGAATCCATGAGGTTTTCTATTTGTACTTTCACAGCTCTTGAGATTCAACCTAGGGCCTCATGAATACATTCCTGTCACCAATGAGTTGCATTTTTGATATGAGTTATTAGAAAGTTTAGCCATTAACTATTTAAGATATAACCATGAGTTTTATATATATACTTAATGGTATTAATTTAGCACTACTGACAAAAAACCACTATGCAAACAATATGCAATGTATTAATTATTGAATCTGTCCTGCTAATTCGATTTGAAACTGTCTCATTGCTATTTGTTCTTAGATAAAATTAAAAAAAAATAAAAAAAAATTACCACTACTAAAGCTCTTGCTTGATTTTTATAAAACTCCTTGATAAGCATGTATGTCTGGGAAATGTTCTGACTTGCTTTAGTTATCCATGATTTTGTCTTTATTTGGTATGTTCTTTGGCATTTCTTGTTTTCCATCTCTAAAAAGAAAAAAAGAACTTAAAAAAACCTTTCTTCAAATTAGCTGACATTCTAACTAGCCTAAGTGCAGCCACACTGTCAAATTGACACTGTAGATTTAATTAAGTTTTATAAAATGTATTCCAGGCATTAATTTAAAAAAAAAAAAACTGTCATGATAATATTGTCAAAATAGGACTTTTTAAGGAAATGAAAGTCATGCCAATAGACATATAGTAGACATTCTTAGATTAGAACCTCAACTTTTGGAATAGTTGTATCAGTTCTGAGTTGTTTCCATTTCCCATTAAGATCCACTGTAATATTTCTGAGAGCATTTGGGAGTCTGGGCTTTCTACTGAAGGGATAATTTGTGTATATGTTACATCAGGAAGAAGTGAACCTATCTTAGTGAGTATATTCCCAAAAAGGCCCTGTAATTGAATATTGAATAGTAGTTTTAAGTGATGGAGGTGCCATAATTAATTTTGTGAAGTTTCTGTCCTTTAATAGTTAGCTATTAGTTGACAGAAGCTATAGTACTTTTGGTTTACGTAAAAATTTCTGTTGCCAACCCAAATATTTCAGTTTTCTAGCCATGCAAACAATGTACATTTTTATGTTGTTATTTCATATAATCACTCAATTCTAGAAAAATAAATTAAAGAGCTATTTCAAAAATCTCTTCCCAAGAGAAACTTTTTCCCTAAGGAGCTGTATGTTGAGTTGGTTGGATCACAAATCATCAGTTTCTGGCTGTTGATGTGACCTTGCTGTAACCTGCTAAATTTTGTGCCCTTGTGCCAGAGACGCAACTGAAAATCACTGTAAGCACTTGGTGTCAAGTTTGACTTTGAAGCTCTGCAAAAGAGTGAGGATCTCTGAGTGAGTATCTCTCTTGACAACTTGAAGTTCTCAGAAAAAGGTGTGATTTCTGTTTACATTGACAGGTCGTGAGGAGGAGCATACCCAGCATATGAAAAATAAGAATTTGATGACCTCTTTAATCCTAGCAAACAATTTTCTAAAGAACAACGGTCTTCAGGTTTCCTTTTTAAATTTCAATATTGACTTTTTTTTTGGTATAGGTTTACAAGTTACACTAAGTATTATGGTTTGTGTTTAGATGTTCCCCCAGACCTCATGCAGTCATGGAGGGGGCTTTGCAATCGATTCATGGTCCAGGGCTGGGATTGTGGATGTGAGTGCTATACCCACCCAGGGGCAGGTGGCCTGCACACGATATAAGGGAGGGAAAGAGGCCTGCTCTCTCTACTCCCCTTGGCTCTTGTTGCTTTTGCTGTCTTCTGCCATCATGAACTGCTGCCCCTGCCTTGAGCCACCTTGACTTAGAGCCAGCTGCTTGAAGACTGAAAGTTCTGCGAATTATGAGCTAAATAAATCTTTCCTTCCTTAATTTTAGTTGTGGGATCTTTTGTCACAGTAGCAAGAGAAAAGTAATTAAGACACAAAGTAACTGATGAAGATCAAGGACTATTTCTAGCTTGTTTTACTATTGTATTTTGAAGTGTAACACACAATCAATAACCATTATATATGTGTTGACTGACTAAATGAATAATGCTAGTAGTGCCTATTTTGATTACCAAGTTGAAATCAGGATAAACACAGATCTGTGCAGTTATCCTTTCTTTATAGCAAAAACATTTAAACTCCTTTCTTTTAACTTTTTGATACTTACAGTACATTATTGTTAGTAATTTTCTAACCATGACTTAGTATCCATTGAGTCTTTCCTCTTCTATCTTCCCAGCTTCTGGTAACTACTATTCTTTGTTTCATGTTAACTTTTGTATATCCCACACATAAATGAGACCAAGTAGTACTTGACTTTTTGTGGATTATTTTACTCAACAAGACCATCTTTACTTTAATCCATTCTATCATGATTGGCAGGATTTCATTCCTTTTTGTGGCTAAATTGCATTATCACATTTTCTTTAGTCTGTACATTGATTGATGGGTATTTAAGTTATTTCTTCAGCTATTCTGAGTAGTGCTTCACTGAACAGGAAAGTACATTAGATCCAAATATTGATTCATTTCCTTTCAATACATATCCAGTAGCAGGATTTCTAGATCATGTGGAACTTCTACTTTTAGCATTTGAAGCACCTCCTTATTGTTTTTCATAATGGTGGTGCTGGTTTATATTTCACCAAAAGCATGCATGTTCTCTTCTCTATACATCTTACAGGAGCTATTTTCTTTAGGTTTTTTGAGGCTAGCCATCTTTCTAG
The DNA here is from genome assembly GCA_004027165.1 of Ctenomys sociabilis. Taxonomy (NCBI): domain Eukaryota; kingdom Metazoa; phylum Chordata; class Mammalia; order Rodentia; family Ctenomyidae; genus Ctenomys; species Ctenomys sociabilis. Next base: position 43,727 of record PVKA01000477.1, on the reverse strand, counting down.
TGTGACATATTATAATTTTGATTTGCATTTCCATGATGATCAGTGATGTGCAGAAGTTTTTCATGTCCCTGTTGACCATTTGAATGTTTTCTTTTGAGAAATGTCTGTTTAGCAGGTCAATTGCTCACCTTTAGTTTTTCATTATTTTCTGTTGAATGGTTTTGCCACTGAGGTTCCTTATGTATTCTGGGTATCTGCCCTTTGGCAGCTATATAGTTTGTACATACTCTCTTTGTTCTACAGGTTGTCTCTTCACTCTTAGTTGCCTTCTTTGCTGAGCAGATTTTACTTTGATATCATCCTGCTTGTCTGGTTTTGTTTCTGTTTTCTGTGCATTTGTCAAATGTTTTTTTTGTCCATTCCAGTGTCCTGAAGCATTGCTCCGGTTTTCTTAAAACAGTTTCAAAGTTTTAGGTATTTAATTTAATCTTTGAATCCTTTTTATTTTAATGCATTTAGTACAGGGTCTACAGGGTCTCACTATACAGGTCAGACTTGTAGTGATCCCCTGTTTTCAGCCTCCCAAGCCCTGGGATTACAGGAGCACACCACCACACCCAGGCCCAGTCACAATCTCAGCACACCCCTGGGGTGGGACCAGCATGGCACAAGAGAGGTCAAACCCCGATTCCCTTTTAGTCCACTGAGCTATCTGGTGGCCCAAATATTTTAATTTTTTTTTTTTTGAGTAGACTTTTGCAACTCGTGGAAAATAGGTTTTAGTTTCAATCTTATGCATATGGTTATGCAAATTCCCTGGCACCATTTATTGAAAAGACTGCCCTATTTTAAAAGTATGTATTATACATACTTTTGCTGAAAATTAGTTGACCGTAGATGTGTGTATTATTCAAAGAAATCATGATGGAGAATTTCCCAAACTTTATTTAAAGTGCATACTATAAATCATCCAGTTAGGTGACTACTCCTTAACCTTTCCAAGCTTTCATTTTAGCCTCTGTATATTTAATTAACTTTAAATTATACTTTATTTTATATGCTTTTTTAAAGATTAGTGTTAAGCCCTTGATCCTTAGGAGACACTTATTAGATGATAAAAAAATTATCTTATGTGTAATTAGAACAATTTTACTTTCATGACTATTTTAGTTTGCAAATCAACTATGTCTTTTAGTAAAAATTCATTCATGTCTAAGGGATCTGAATTAATCATTCTTTTAGTACAAGGTCTACCAAGTCTCACTACTAGATTGGATTCATAGTGATCCTCCTGTTTTCAGCCTCCCAAGTGCTGGGATTATGGGCGTGTGCCATCATGCTCAGTCTCATTTGCTTCTTAGCATGCTCTGGGGCGGGGCCAGCAGGGCAGGCTGGGGATGGAACCTGGGCCCTGGAGTCTCCATAAGCAGGCATTTTTATTCCGCTGAGCTATCTGGCTGTCCCAATCATTCTTAATTTATAAGTTATTTTAGTATTTATAGATTCAAGTAAGTGGCATCTCTAGGTCACTTAAGGGACATATTGATCAAGTAGTATCTGTTTTCTTTTTATGAAAAGTAAAATCCTTTTAAAAATATGTATTTATCTGGCAGCTAAAAAATTAACTGTGGTTTTTAATAATTTTAATAAGACAGTATTTTACTCTTTTTTGTTTACCACTCAGACTTCTGTATCTTAAAAAAAACATACAAAAGATGAACTTTGTGTAAAAAAAAAAAATAAAGCAAGACTGCAATAACAACAGAACCAATAAACACAATGCCATAGTACCTAGTATATTACCTGACAAATAAAAGCGAGTTTTATTTTTAGTTAAATTGAGTATAACAACAAACTCCTCAGAAGAAAATATTATATTGCTGTTATGAAAGGTTTGCACATTTAGGGTTTGGTCAATTGTGAAGAATGATTCGTGTCAGTGATGAGTGCTAAAACAGAAAAAAGTCAGTTGGTCATAATAATACCACTTTGTTTACTAAGAAAAATAAGTATTATATAAAAAAAATAGCCAAATGACTACATGTATTCCTTTTCTATTTCTTTCATGAGATCCCCAGCAACTCCAGGTTGATGTAATGGTTCGTGTCCAACAGTTACTGAGCTTCTGAAGACAATCAACCAGCGTTGGAGGGTTGGGACAGATGTGATTCCTTCTCCCTCTGGCTAACAGCCTTGTGGGGACACAGAAATTAATTGAACGGTCAAATGAAACAGTGGAAATTATAAAATGCAACTTGAAGAGCATGAATTAATTGGGAGATGCAGAGAAGGCAGAGGGAATGCTGAAATAATACTAGGGAGAAGCTGAAATTAACCAGAGTACAAGGAGAGGAAAGAAAAGTCTAGAAAAGGGGTAGAAAGGAAATGTCCCATTGTTGCCAATCAGTAGGACATCCTTATTTTTTAAATTCAAATGGAAATCATAAATCTGCAAAGAGAAGCTCTGCTTTCAGCCCTGACGTCATCAGTGACACTGGATAATGTTCGAGGCCAACAAGAGTTGACACACCAGGTGTTGGTCACTGTTGCACTGGCTGCCCCCTCAGTCCATGCTGGCCTGTGGTGGGTGCTGAGAGTTGACTCTGCACAGTGCTGGCCTGCTGCTGATCTTCCTACTCTTCATGACTAATGACTTCTAGTGTTTATTGCTGTTTCTTTTGACAGGGTAGTTCTGTCCCCACTACTCAGGGTAGCAACCTTGAGATTTATGGGATGTTCCAAGCCCACCTTACCTGAGAAATAAATCACAAGCAGTTTTATAGGACCACCAAAGCAGGAGGCGGAGCTAGTGGAGCAGCCTGGAGGGCAGCGGCTGCTAGGCAACTAAGGGGGACAAGCTCTCAGTATGTGGAGACAGAAATGGAAGCAAAAGGCCGGGTAGACAGCAGCTGGCCAGGCCACACTTCCTGTGTCACTGTGTATTGCACAGCTCAGGCAAGTGAGAGAAATGAAAAGGTCTGAGGGAACTGAGAATTTTTGAAGATAGAAACTAGAATATGCAGGATGAAGTGATTCACGCTTCTGATTTCTAATATCCTAAGAGCTTCTGATTTCTAATATCCTAAGAGCAATAGCAGGTCATCAGAGGTGTTTAATTAGTTGACAATATAAATGTGTTTATATCTTATTTATTCATTTATTTATTTTGGTGGAATTGGAGATTGAACTCCATCCCTTGCACTTACCAGGGAAGTGCTTACTCTTTTTTTTTAATTTATTTTTTATCTTATTGAAATACAAATGTCAATGAGACAGTTTTAAGACACCTTAACAAGACAGATTTGATAAATTAATGCATCGCAAACGTTTCATAATGTTTTGGTATCGTACAAGGTGCATACATGATATTATACTTACAGACATTATTATAGCAGATGTCTCTTACAAGTAAATTAAGAGAGTGTGGCTGTTTACTTATCTTATTTTTTATACCTGAATTATGTCACAGATTCAATAACTAATACTTTCTACCTTGTTATTTTCCTAGCAGTTGTCCATAGTACTAGAAGCTGACATAATATCCTGTCCAACCACCATTAGTGAAAATCTTGGGAGGCAAAATGTGTTCATATCTTAAAACACTTCAGATCCTGGTGGGGCAGGATTGAAGAGAAGTTCACAGTGAATGATAGAAGGACTGTTATCTGTTACCTCTTTCCACAGTGTAGGACTCTGAAAGGTAAGATGATAGAGCCAATAGGCACAGTTATAGCTGAGCACTTAGGGAAAAGTAGAAATATTCAGGAGATAAATAATGGATACAATGGGTAGGGTTTAGTGGTGGATATGGTTTGGAGGTGGGAGGAGTGAAGTTGAGGATTTGATGGATAATGATGCCTAAGTTTGTGTTAATTGTGCAAATATTTGTCCTTTCCAAGGGACAGTGAATAAACAGTTGAAGAGGACAAGGTCAGAGGGTTAAAGTAAATGATGAGTCTTTCTTTTGATATGTGACACTGGAGAATTCTAGAGTATTTCAGTAAAGGAATGAGGTCATCTAGGGAAAATGCAGTTACGATGGTCTAGGAAAGTTTTCACAAACTTCAGAATCTTCCTTGACCAAGAAAGCCAGAAAAGATGCTCACATGAGCCATTCAGATGCCAAGTGAGGAGGCGATGGAGAAAGCCAGGCTGGTGTGTCAAGGCTTCCAAGGAAAAGGGGCGTGGGAACGAACAGTGCCAAATGCTATTGAGCGATCACGTGAGATGGAAACTGAGAAACACTTGATTTAATGTCACAAAGGTCACTAGCGACTTGGCTCAGATATTTTGGGGAGGAATTAGGTGCAGAAACTAGATTAGAATAAAATTAATTTTTAATGGAGATGAAGTGGTGGTCACAGACAAATATTTTGGTAAGTTTGTCTGTGAACAGGAGGAGAAAGGGAGGAAGACAGGATGAGAATAAGGGAAGTGGGGAGATGTTTTGTTACTGTGTTTTTAAACTGGAGAAATATGAAGGGTTTAGGAGCTAATAAAGAAGGAGAGTTAGATATGTGTGGTAGAAAGATCGAGTTATCCAGACAGCAAGGCTCCTTTTGCATTTTTAAAATTGGATTTTTTTCCCTTTTGGTTCTTAGATTCTGTTTTCTCCATGATAAATTAGTATATCAAAAAAAAAAAAAAAAAAAAAAAAGGAAATGACTTCGGGGAATAAATATGGTGAGGTTCAGGGTACTTTAATATTTATGAGCATCTTCAATGTAGATATGTTAACATTTTTATAAATTTAGTTTCATGATATTCACTCATCAGCTCGGTGTGTGATGCACACCTTTAATCCCAGCATGTTGGAGGCTGAGGCAGGATTATCATTTTGAGTTTGAGGCCAGGCTGGACTACAGAGTGAAACAAAACCCAAAACAACAATAGCAACAGCGATAACAACAGCCCTCCAAAACAAACGATAATCACTCAGCCTTGGAATTTAAGTCTATCCAAGCAAACATCAGTATTTATCTGTTGAATTTAGGCAATATCTGGTCACTGTAGCTGAGAATTACTATTTTTCCACAGCTATTCTTTTCTCCCAATCAGTTATACCTTCTAATAAGATTCATAGTGAAAGGTAAAAAGGGAGTTGAAAAATAAATCTGTAATGATGTTTTTCCAACACTTTAAAAATAACAGAAAAATGATCATGGAGAAAAGGCACTTTGGGCAGTTAGTCCCTGTTTAGCTATTGGAGATGGGATTAAGCAGAATTTTGTTTTTAAATATACTTGCACTTCAGATACTGCTGATTAATGCCAAAGTTTTCTCTCAGACATCTGTTAAAATCTTCTTATCCTTTCCTAACTAATTGTATAAATTTAGGCACGTCAACCCTTCATTTTTATCATCTATAAAACAAAGAGTTTGGCAGAGATTACAACCAAGCTTCCTTCTTGGTTCAAGATTTGAGAGTTCAGGAAACTAATCATTGTTTGTTGGCTGTCACTCAGTTCTTTTCCTCAGAATGAATGCTCTTGGGTTTTTTCGTTATCTGTCCATTAAATAAATTATCTTTATTTCTGAAATATCCTCCTAGAGCCCCAGATTTGCAAAGTATTAGATAAAAGAGCCTTTTGTAATGTTTCTCCATACTTATAAACGAAATGTCACAGAGTTTGTGTACGTATTGGTATTCATTCTGTCTGCGTACTGAATCTGGCAAGTTTCCATATTATAACTGTAGTCATCATGTTTCTGGTGTTTGTTGCATTGTGGTCTATTTGACGTTCTTCTTGAATGTTTATTAACTAAATTGAGACACCTCAATCATTTTCCTGTACACATCTTGAGAGCACTTCACTAATTCAAGAAAATAAAGCTAGACCCACTTCATAGTATTTGTAAACTTCATCTCCTGCAAAACCTAGAAATGACCATGGAATCTTTCAACTCAGAACCATTATGAAAATTTGTAGTCCTGGTGGACATTTTTAGAAACTGTTTTAGGACTTTCCAACTCAAAACTTTTATGCTATTAAAATATGAGATCTTTCTGTGCTATACTTACCTATTCTTAACTTCCTCATGTCGCTTTGTGGTAGGTCTATTTTTCTCACCTGGGGACATTCTTAAACGTGTCCTTACTTTGACCTGCTTCTGCGGAAACCCTTATTTATACCTTAATTATTTCCTGTCGTGATTGCAGCAGTTCCAGTTTCATAGTCTTTTTAAATCCTTGCTCTTTAAACTTCTGAGAGGCTCCGAATATTATGGCGAAGCTGGAGTGCTGCTGCTCTAAAGACTGATGTAATGTCTAGCAATCTAGCGATTTTTATTTTTAAAACTATACAACAATTTGTTTAGAAAAATACATGAGATTAGTATTTGGAATGAATTACATACCTTGAATTCTTTTGATTCATTTTTCAATGGGAGAAATTATTCTGATGGCAGATTTTTTTCTTACACTTCCAGTAGTCTTTTACGTAAGATTCAAGTAAACTAAACTTGAACTGAGAGCACAAGAAAAACATGTACAATTTTTAAAAAGCTTCTGTTTATTCTAAAGACCTTGAAATGCTTTTCATAGTAATAATTACAGTAAAAGTTTTAATATTTTGTTTTGTATTTTCACATATTTTTATTGGTAATCGAGCCCCCAAATCTACCTTTGAAGTGGACGATGATAGTTTCACAATTATAATAATCTCTCAGTAATCAGATGGGGGAACTAAAAAAGCTCAAATCTCTCTTTATCTGGAAATAGCAAAAAAAAAAAAATTGCTTTAAAAGCTCATTTAGGTGGAAATGACAGTGTTTTTAGGTGTGTGTGTGGAATGGGAGCAACTATCAGGTGAAATTAGATCAATGTTTCTGAGCTGATGCAAATGCTTGTTGAGGGTTTTTTTTGTGTTTCATTAAAGGCAAAGAAGAAAAATGTTTTATTCCATCTTTGTCAATAACACTAAGGTGAAGTTATTTTTTGAAACAAATATATTTTAAGCACACGACCGTTTTGTAAATCTATGCTGGCGAAGCTGGCTTATGCCACGACTCCAGAGTTCCTTCTCCTGTTTCGAGTTCTGACGTTTGTAGCCCAAGAAGCACTGCTGCAGATCTGCGGGAAGTGCCGCGTGGCAGCCTGTGGTCTCCCTGAAATGCCACTGTGGCATTGGAGCCAATACTTGAATTGATCCTGGTACGGGCGAAATGTGCACGCTAACCATTACCACATGGGCCTACGTCTGTGATTAGGTCACGGCACGTACTACATTGGAAAGTGTAGCTGACAAACGAGGAACCTGTGATTTTTTATTTCTGAGGACAATGTTTCCTATTGTAAAAGTCATTCCAGCCAAAGAAATTAATGGTAGAATGTTGAGGAGATAGGAGCATATGTGGTTACATAGTGAGGAAACTGTCACTAAGAGGTTGAGTGCCGTAACATTTAAAAAGAAAAAGAAAGGGATTTGAGTATGGTCAGACTCTAGAGTCCACGTTCTTAGGCAATAACTGAGCTGCATCTGATATGCATGCTGTTTTTTTCTTTGCTGTGTCGTATGCTTGTGAGATCCAGCAGGAAAGGTTTCCTCCAACAACATTTTCCCAACTTCTTGGTTTCTTTATTTTTACAGGCCAGTTTGGTCCTTACAAAGGGTCCTTTGAGCTTGAAGATGAAGAGCAATCTACTGCAAAGATTTGTACTGATAAAATAGTATGAATACAATTGTAGAGCACCCACTGTGTTTCAGTTATATTTAACTTGTTTAACATGGCTAAATAGAATATATTGAGAGAGTTGAATTAGTCTTGTTATGAAGAGCATCCCATCCTAATTCCTATCTGATATTTTTTCCCTGAACATTTTATAAGTGAACCGGTTGGAGTTCTTCTCAGCCATTAAAAATACCCAAAATAGAGACTGGGCGTGCTCCTATAATCCCAGCTCTTGTGAGGCTATAAATGGGAGAATCACTAGGAATCCAATCTAATAGTGAGACCCAGAATACTCTGTAGACCCTTCCCTAAACTACTGAAAAAAATACTGAAAATGATGCTATTGAAGATTATATAATCCCGGCAAAATAAAGAATTATCTTTTGGCTTCAAAATGATATTATTCAGATTTGTCTATGCTACTAGTCCTAGTCTAAATAATTCTATTGTAATCTGCTGGCTGTGCTTATCTGCTAGACATTCTACACAGCCCATAGATAGTTCCTTAGAACACGTGATACAGTTCTTTGATGAGAGATAACTAGCTACCTTCCCTCCTGTCGTCACACAAATGTATAGACACACCATGTATGCTGCCACACACAAACATACATGTGTATCTCATATATTAACATACACATATGTGCTTATGTATTCATACAGACACATATTTAAAACAGACAGGTTCTGGCCAAAAGATTCTGGATGATCTGAGGTCCAGATCCTGGCATTTAAAAATGAGACTTTCAAAGTTACTGACCTCTTGCATTCTTACCGCTTCCTTTGTGTTTACGAAGTTTCTATTTTTACATTGTATCCTTTCTGCAAAAAAAAAAAAAAATTATGACAAGACTTCACTTTTCTCTGTATTCTGAAAGATAAGAGATAACTTAAGTGATATAGATTTACTAAGTTTTAAAAAGTAAATATTTTGGAAACATTATTATGCTCAGGAAAGCAAGTGATAGGAATATTCTCTTTTGGAAACACGAAAAGCATTGAAATTTCTGATCTAAGTTTTGGATTTAGAAACAGAGTTCTGCATTGTATGAAATTCCCAAGTAATTATAAAAATAATTAACAAAAATGACTTAAAGTGCAGCAAAAGGTCTTTGATTCATTTTTGTTATTGTTATTATGGGCTGTTCATTAAATTTTTGAATAGGTTTGTGGTGCTTCATACAGGAGTTTTATTTATTTTTTTTTTTGGTGGGCCTAAACTTACAGCTGTGTTTCATATAACTTGGTAAACTGCAAATATGGGGATCTTTCAAAGTGTGTTCTACTCACTGTGCTCCTCATTCATCTGAATGACACGAGAGGTTAACTGTTTTATTTCTTGGCAGGTCAGTATTTCTTTCTTTGACTGTTAATGAAGTGATGGCATCCAACATTGATCTTTGGGCAACTCTCACAAGAGTCCAAAGTATTCAGAAGGGAAATAGCAATAAGAAGTACGTAATGGATCTGCTCTTTGGAATGGAGAGCTATTAATTTATACCAGACCATTTGTTCAAGGTTATTTTACACACCCTTTCCTGTGATCCAGAGCCAGAGGATTCAAATAAGCAATTACCTTTTGTCAAATTGTGTTTTGACTTACCTTATGATAGTGCTCAGTGTAACATTTTTTTCCCCAAAGGATATATATGCACTTTATTAACATCTCTTTCATTCTTAACATATGTCTAAGAAGGAGCTAGGGGCCAAATATTTTCCTTTACCATAGTAAAATCCCCATTTTACAGACAGCGCTGGAGGCTAACTCTCTGTTCTGGAAAACAAATTGTGGCAGTTTCCCCCATTAATTTTAATTTTGAAGTGCTGTCTTTCAACATACTTTATTAATGAGGGTTTTTTGAGACATTCATGATTAATAAAATCTCTATTTTATTAGCAATGAACATACATGTTATTATATAAATTTTACAGGAAAGTTCTATACGTTTGCTGAAATCATATATATATATATATATATATATATATATATATATATATATATATAAATTTGGTGAAAAAAGTATACATTTGCTGAAATCCTATATTCAGTTAGGTAATGAAGTTAGGAAAGTAATGTAAATAAAAGGATGATCTTTGCTCATTTTCAATTGACATTTTTGGAAATAATGGTACACAGGATCTTAACATACTTTTTGATGTAGCCATGTTAAGATCAGCTGGGGATGGAGCACTACAAAAATATTAAAAGCCTGTCTATATTTACTAGATTTATTGAATTACTCCATTACTACCCCCTACTCTGAAGGACTTAAGATACTTCACAAATAATTTCAAACTTCTCTACTGCATCCCACAAGAAATTGTGAGATATTTTATGTTGCATTGAGGTTTTCTCTATTTTATTTTTCTCTTTGGTATCAATATTTACTTTTGTGTCCTGGGATTCTTTTGGCTGCATTTATAGTAAGATTACTCTAGTGAGCAGATGAAAGCTGAAGAAATAAAGCCTGGATGAGACAGTGTCAGCATTGATAGTCTTTCCAAGGATTATTGGCAACTGCAAAGTAATCTTGACACTTTGTTTGTATCACTGTGAAACCACAGAGCATTAGACATCTCTGAGCCTTCATTATACTATTATGCAATGCGAGGAAGCAGTCTATTTAAGTTTTTAAACTTGTTATGTTTCTCTATTTTTTCCATCAATCACTAAAATGTTGGTATTTCAGTACAACAACTGTGTTATAACCAAATTTAAAGTTTTCCTTAATGATTGGGGCAGTTCTATATTTTGTACAGTATATAGAAAGAATTAAAAGTGAGATGCTGGTGAATGTTTTAAGTTTAAAAATAAAAATAATTCACCTGGTAAAATGACTCAGCATAGCAGCAACTTCCAGTGACACTCAAAGCTAGAAAAACTACACTAGTGATTTTTAACTCACTACTTTTTCTGATTTGACAGTAAGTGATTAAACGTGAGTATGTGTATTACATAAACATGAATCCAGATTTCTGTGTAGTAAGATAGACTAGTTCATCTCATAATTTATGCAAAAATTTAAATAAATTCCTAAAGAATGACAATAGAATAACAGTTTTGTTTGCTTTTTGTATTGGGAATTGAATTCAGGGCCTTGCCTTTGCCACTGAGATGTGTCCCTGGCCTGACAATAGTTGTGTGTGTGTGTGTGTGTGTGTAAACATCTCACATTTATATACTTTGGGAAAATCATGAATTCTTCCCGTAATTATTAAAACTTATAAAGTATGTGAAAAAGCAATTAAAAGCTTTACAAGGAAATATTACTCAGAAATAAATATAGAAGTTCATTAACAATAAATTGGTAAATTCCATTTTTCAAAGTCATCTGGGTGGTGGCTTTATGAAAAAAATATTCAGACATTTCAACATTGTTTGCTTATGGAAAACATTTGGCAATTCTGTTAGCAAAGAACAGTGTCAAAAATCTAAACGTTTTTCCTTCAACATCTGCATTTGCTTATTAAAAAACAAACCCATCCCACATCCCCAATCTCTCAAACAAGTTAAGTTTGTCATGGAATATTTTTCAATTGTCATGAAATTCAATCTTGGATTTTTGTATTTCCGTGAACTTTGGTATATTTATTTATTTCATTTCTACATCCTTACATTTAAGACTTTAGATAGGAGCTGTCTTACAGAATTCTGAGAGAAACAAGCATTTAAAGAAAAAGGTCATTTTAGGGCTTCAATCTGAAGATGGGATATTAGGGGAACAGAATGGGTTCTCTTACATTCATTCATGGCATCTCCTCTCTGAAGGTGCTCTATCCATTGAATTTAATACACGAGGCCCTTCAGGACCCTTGAAATGAGGAAATTCAATTGATAGATGTATGTGAGAGTGCACTCATATACATTTTTCTTATAGATCTGGGTTGAAAGATAAGACATGGACTAGAAAGAAAGAAAAGACCATGTTCTATTTCTCTTTTTTTAACAAAGTAAATACACACACACACACACACACACACACACACACGCACATGTGACTTTATTGGATTGTTTTTAGAAATGTATTGAAAGAAAATGTTGAACATACTGAACTAACTTCACTGCAGGACCTTCTTTGACATTATTTTTGTGCCTATTTCTTATTTTGAGATTATCTTAGTCAATGAGACATGCTGCTCTCTAGAGTATTTCATTAAGAATTGTGTCAGAAAGCTGGAGACAGATAGTGGTCATGTTTATAAAGATGACTGCCTTTTAGCTTAGGTGAATTCTGTTCATTACTCAGCTTTTAGCAGGAATGAGCCAGACTCTTGGTAACATAAAGTGGCTGCAGGGGGTCATTTAAAAATGACGTCTGTTTAACAGTATGTTTTTATTAGGGCAATATATGTGGTGATAGAAAAGGAAACAAATTGCTGATGTGCTTCAGATTATTGGACTGATTTCTCCTCAATGAATGTGTCTTTACTGAGAATTTATGTCATATTTAATGAGTTTTGAAACACTTAAAAGATAGGCACACACTTTCAGATGAATGGATATCACATTATAAATTGGATCATCTTGAAGCTAATTGACTTGGGAATGAATAAATTTTGGCTAATTGGAACTGTTTCTTTAATTACAAAATAAGTATTATTATACAAAACTCCAAGGAAAATGAAAATGATTTATTTGAAATATAATTTTTATCTACTTTGGCTGTCTACTGATTAGTTATATAACATATATAATATTTGAGGTCTGAGAGGTAAAATTTTAAGTATGATCTGCTTTACATTTACCTAGGTATCTCAGCTGAGCTTTCAAAAGCAAATATTTAACACAGATAAGAGCCTTTTGAAACAGTCGATATATTTTTAGATAAAGTAATAACTTTACTGAATATTTGAGGGCAACTATTGGATATGATTTTGGCAATTTTGTTGTCCACAGTTTGTTTTCTAGCTCTTAGTTATCCCAAGAGTTGTATGTTCTTGGAATGTCCATACAGATACACACAAAACCTCTACACATTCCCTCTTTAGTGTGCATCATAGAAATAAAACCTAAGGCCTTTTTATGTACATGAGAAAATACATAGTGTTCAGTTTCCAAGTTCACAGAGGTAACTACTACAAGATTTTTCTGGAAGCATTTACATAAGCACAACTTTTACATGCTTTCCTTGTGAGAGTTCCTGATTACACCTGATTGAAGTGATAACAAAGATCTGCATAAGTAATTCTGAAACTGTTTTTCCTCATCACTGCACTATAAAATACATGTAAGTTCTGCTTTCCAGGTCCCGACAGAGTTGTGATTCACAATTGGTGCTCAACTAACATTGTGAATAAATAAATGAATGGATAGGTGAATATGTACTTTGTATAACCTGGATCGATTGTCACAATTTTAAAAATGTGTTCATGGAAACAGGCTAAATTAATTATTAATGTTTTGTTTGATGACAGTTAAAGTTTGGAATTTTAACCCAATTATGTTGTTATTCCTTAAATCTCTGTGGTTATCCAAAACAAAATGAGATAGGTAGTGATGGGTTTTTGCTAGTATGGAACTTTTCCAGGGTCCTTATGAAAGATGAACTAACATGACCTTGGTCCCAAATTAATGTGTCACTCCCAGACCAACTTCTGTGTTCTTATTTTAGTCCCCAAATAGGCTTTTTGTCTCTTCTTTGTGTACTGGCCAAAGGCCCTCCAATCCTCTCCTGACACGATGCTTTGCCTTCCTGGGTAAACTCCACCTCTAGTCCAACCCTGTAAAAACTGAGCTCTCCACTCCCTCCTTCAAGGGTCTTGCACTTGCAATAAATATTTTTTTTTTTAACTCTGTCAGTGTCTCTCTGCAGTACCAAAAATCTTACAGTGAACTGGATTTTGTGACAGCAAATTTTTGAATAAAAGAGTAATTTTAATTTATTTTTATCTCAGGACAAAATTTGATTCTGATGACTCCTGTAAAATATACTGGTACAGTTCATTCCTATTTTTAAAAAAATTTTTTTCTTCTTCTTCTTCATATTCTGTGTGGACTTAGCTTTTAGTATCTCAATACTTGATGGAAAATACATGCTCCGTGTTATGCCTATGATGTCTGAAATTTAGACAAATAGTGTGGGTAAACTGAACTGCCTATGTTGCAGAGTAATAATAAGCTTCTTTTCTGGAAGGTTAACAACCTTAGTTTGCAGATCAAAAATTGGAGAAAAAAGAAAGGCTGCAAGGTCAGCCAACATTTTGGCCCTAGCCTTTCAAGGTCAGCGAAGACTCAGGACACAGGAGAATTTGTACTGTAACATTATGGAACTCAGTTGTGCCCCAAATTTTCTGATCAAGGAGATTGTGGGGCCACAGAGGAATGTGATTGATGATGAATAGTGTGCCTAAGGAGAGTCACATGGAGAGAAAACTTTCTCCCAGGCTTCCACAGAGAGCAAATTGGTCAAGCAATGGCCATGACTCATCCAGATGGTTGGCACTGACAACGGATCTACAGAGTGAGGTACAGGGTTACAGGATAAACCCTGAGGGTATCTGACTGATCTTATCTGATACTTAAGCTACATTTCTTGTTATATAGGTCTTGCTTTAACTTGGTCTTAACCATCCAGCTGAAAAGTATAAAAATGGAGGTATAAAAAGTAAAGTCATATTAATATACTGAGCTGTGAATGGCTCAAATTGACAGCTTCTGTGGATAATCCACTTCTATTGTGTACTGCTGATCTGCGTTGGATTGTTTTATTTAATACACACACACACACATATATATATATATATAAATTAACTATCCATGTTTTGAAAATCTGTAACATATGTATTATTGTATGTTACCCTGGTTATGTCATTTTTTCTATTTGTTTTTGCTTCTATTTTTCACTCCTCAAGTTAAAATACAAATAAATAAATAAATAAAATACTGTGCTGATATATATATATATATATATATATATATATATATATATATATATATATATATATATCTGGTACAAACATTTTATGACAGTCTTGAATAAACACAAATTTTAAGGATTGTTCAGCCTGCATAGATTTACATTATGGATATAGCAGTACCAGCAGGTGGAGCTGCTGTAGCAAATGGACTCTTCTAGAAGGTTAATTCGTGTGGGAGAAGCTAAATCTTGTCACTGATGTTATAGGGAATTTTGTAAATAATAGTATGAGGCACATCTTTGAAGTGGACGGCTACATAGTTAAATTTATACTCATCATGAAGAAGGAGTGAAGAAATTGTGGATATATGGTTTGTGGAGTTCACCCAAAGTATCAGGTAAGCTATAGTTAGGTTTTAATTGTAGTAGTTCCAATAGATGTGCTGTATATATTATTTCTGCATTTATGTCATTTTTTTATTCACTTTTGAAATCGCTTTATATTTTTATTTGAGTGATAAACTGAGATTCCAAAAGTAAAGGTGTTTTATTTTATTTTATTTTATTTTATTTTTTTTTTTGTCTTTTTGAGACAGGGTCTCACTATGCAGTTCAGGCTGGCCTTAAGCTCACTTTGTAGCTCAGGCTGGTCTCGAACTCACAACAATCCTCCTGCCTCAGCCTCCCGAGTGCTAGTAAAGGTGTTTTAAATATGAAGAGCCATATTTAAAGTTCAACCTTTAATTCAGAGAGAAATAGAACCTAATAACTTAGAAGTAGCATAAGAAATTGTTCTGACTTACCTAGAGCGAAGTCCACTCTTTTCCCTTTAAGGCAGAGCATGTGCTCTGGCCACTGCGTGAATCACCAGCCTTCCCAAATGGAAGGCTGCAGGACTAGAACAAGAGTAACTTACAGGCAATTGCTAATACAAGTCCTTTGACCCACGTGCTAAGCCAACTTTGCAGGGTGGTCATTGTTCTCTACTACTACTTTAATGTTTAGAAAGCAGTCATTTTTTGGTGAAGTATACAGGTGACTCATCTCAGTACATCTCTAAATATTTACAATGTTTTAATTGAAAAGAAGGTAACCAGAATTCCACAGCTGGATCATAGCTTTCAAATTCCTTATAGAATATTCTTCCCTTTGTGACTGTATAGTTGATAATAGGAAAATGTGGTTATTTGATGTAGGAAAAGTGATTAAAACAAATTTATTTATCTCCACCATGCTTATCATAGAATAGATTTTAGATGATAAAATATGACTTCTGTGCTAACCTCAGCAGTATCTTTGATTAATAACAAAGGCATCTGGGAACATAACATGGAAAAACCCTTGTTCAGTGCTGGGTAACATCCTAGCAGAAAGAGCACCTCAGTGCTAATACCCCAGTTGAAGGGAGAAGTAAAGCATTTAGTGTTTAGCAATAAGGCACTTAGGTGAGTATGTACTGCCTTAGGATTTATGCATTTTGGAACCCACTGGGGAAGTGTCTGGAACTAGCTACAACCTTGAGTTTAACTAGGGGGAAGCCTGCAGATTGGAGGAAAGTCTTGCTTTTGAAAGTGGCAAGAGGGCTTTTAAAGTGACTGCCTGGGGCTGGATGTTCCACAGCAGTGCATTCTGGGTACTGTGCTTTTTTTTTTTTGGTGGAACCAGGGATTGAACTCAGGCCCTTACGCTTGCCAGGGAAGCACTTATTCCACTGGGCCATCTCTCCGGCCCCCAGGGTACTGTGCTTTGGATCTTATTCTGGAAGGTTGCTTAGATTTTCCTCTACATCAATGGAACCTTCATGAGGAAAGGGACTGCTGCTGCCAATTTCGTATTCATCATTGTATCTTTGATGATTAGAACAGAGGCTTGGTACAGAACAGAACTTCAGGAAGTATTTGGAAATAAATCAAATAAACAAATTTACTGAAAGACTATTCTAAATACAAAGTTTTGCCAAGTGTGGTAAGAAAAACAAAGGTGCATGTGAGCATCGTCTTAGCTGGCTTGGATTCCCACAGAACGATATATGTATATGAAGGAAAAAGTAGAACATCCCCAAGTGTGAAGATGTATTTGACAAGTGAAACAACCCTGCCTGTGAGGGAGAAGGAGGACTGTAGGATTCCTAAGAGCCAAGGGACTTTCGCCTTGGCCTTTTCAGTAGGATGGGCAGCAGTAGGTTACAGTGAAGAGGTACATCTGGGTTAACAGGACGGCTGGGGCAAAGAGAGGCCAAAACATCAGATCATAACTCAGTTATACTAAGCAGCTCAGGATAACTGTGTGAGAAAAGAGGAAAGGAGAAGGTTGCAGGGCAAGGGTGTGGGTGGGCAGCAGAGAACCGGAGTGTGTCACGATGAAGGAGTTCTCACATTAGACAGTGAAGATTCCTCATAGAATTAGAGGTTGATGCATGCTTAAGGGTCACAAAGATTAATTATAAAATCTTAAGGGTCACTGGTCCTGGTTTATATTTTTCATCATATTATATAATTTCAATATTGAGTTCACAAAAGCACTCGTAATACCGACAATATATTTATTATGAAGTAGTGCAGAAAAAGTCTGCCTTTCTTCTGCCTGTGTATATCTGGGTTTTGAAAAAAGCAAAGGAAGATGGAGAAAGTCTAAAGATCACCATTCAATGTCATGTAAAACATTTGCATAGAATCTCAGAAGTTGGAAGGCGAATTTAACCAAGTTTGAGTACTTTTTAGAGCTGCTGTTTTCTCTCATATTTCTATTTTTACCCATCTTGATTTCCTCTGTTTTCTTCCTACCAAACAGCCTCCTGTATTTGGCTGAGCCCAACTCTTTCTCCAAAATTCTAATGCTCAAGAAACCTTCCTGGTATTTCCTCCTCTGTAACACAGGGCACACCTCTAACTGCATCTGGAAATCTGTATTTCATTCATGGCCCAGCAATTATTATAGGCTTCAAGAATAATGAGTGAATCCGTCATCCAGTCACCCTTGTCGCACTGTAGCATTCCTGAAGCTCGTCTCCTAAGTATTCTTAATGCTTGGAATGACACTGTGGAATTTCCCCACAGCACATTTTATTATTAGTGTGTTCTTTGCTATGTTAAATTGAAATTTGTTCTTTAAACTTCTTGACTTTCTGAATGGTATCATGTGTTTGGAGATGATTATTTCATTGTTATTATTCCCACGAGTATTGGTTTCCAGATTAGGATACTTCAAAACCCTGGGCCTGTCCCACACATTCACTATGAATGGTCACTTTCTTTTCTCTGATGTACAATTGAGCACACTTCCTTGGATCTGAATGGAAGAGGTCTTACCTTCCTTAATGTAATGCAGTATTTTGTTAGTTCTAAGGCTTTTAGGGCTTATGCTAGTGATCTCACATTATTTGCTGACTCTATAAATCTTGTGATTGGCTGTCAGTGTTTTTTTCTGCAGAATTAGAATATATGAAGGGACCGGGGAGATAGCTCAATAGAATAAGAACTTGCCTGGCAAGCACAGGGTCCTGAGTTCAATCCCTGGTACTGAAGAACAAGAATATATGGAGTGAATAACATGAGTAGATGAGTAAATGAATGGCAACAGTTACCACTGTTCCAGGATAGTTTTGAAAACTTGAAGTGTAAAAAGTATCCTAAGATCCATTTTTAAAAATCTTTACTGACCTAGCCATCATGGCACACACCTGTAATTTTAGCACCCTGAGCAGCTGAGGCAGAAGTTTAAGCCCAGGCTGGGCAACTTCTCCAGACTTTGTTTTTGTTGAAGCCAAACTACATTATGTGGTTCCTTGATCTGTCCTGTAGGAGTTATGTTTGGAAAAGCACCTCTTGCTAATTTCATATATATTGATTTCCATTCACATGCAACCATGTTTTCTAAATATTCAAGATCATTTTGATTTTTCTTTTCATTTTTATGTATTTGGTACAGAGTTTCACTATACAACTTGGACCTGTAGTGATCCTCCTATTTTCAGTCTCCACAGCGCTGGGATTATATTGTGTCCCACCACTCCTGGACTCTGTCGAGGGCTCAGTGCCCCCAGGGGCAGAGCTGGCACGGCCTGCAGGAGCAGGGATCAAACCCTGGTCCCTGTGTTTGCCAAAGAAGGCGCTTAGTCCACTGATCTATCTTGCCGGCCCTTAGGTATTGCTTTAAAGTTGAAATTAAAGTTACCAATACACATATGCTACATTTTCTCCTTATTTTAGTAAAATCACATTTTTTCTTTTTTTTTTTTTTATGTGTTTAGTACAGGGTCTCACTGCACAGATCAGACTTATAGTGATCCTGCTGTTTTTAGCTTCTCAAGTACTGGTATTACAGGTGTGCTGGGATTATAGCATGCCCAGTCTCAATTGCTGTCTCAGTGTGCCCTGGAGGCTGGGCTGGCACAGTACACAGGGAATCGAACTGAGGCAGGCACTTTAATCCACTGAGCTATCTGGCCAGCTCTTATATTTTTTTTTTTTTCTATTTGTTGCCTTTCTGATTGTCTGTAGTGCTATGGTATTACATAAAGCTATGTCTTTCTGTATGATTTCCTCAGAAACTGAAGCAGTTTAGTCAGAAATGGATGAAAAGTGTCATGCCAAGGTCATTGGCTAGTGAATGATTTGGTCTTTTCATTGGTTTTCTACCTAACTTTGAGTACAGTGATTTTTCTCATAACTCTTTATAGTCTTCTTCAGTATTTTACTTTAAAAATAATGTTATTTTGTAGTTTGGAAGAGAATCAGAAAAGCAGGTTTATAAGGAAGTATCCCAAATATTTAAAAATAAAACAAGTCCAAAACAAATTAGAGAATTATATCAGACCAACGAGTATTTTCACAGTGACAAAGTTAATAAAACAACTCAGTATTATGATCTCTGTCTCGCTTTCTGGAAATAAAATGATTTTAAAATAAATTTTTCCTTTTACTACCTTGTCATATAGCATACTTACCATGACCTCTTAAAGGTGCAACAAGACATATTGAAAGGAACAAGAAATGCCCAGACAAGGGGCAGGAAATAGATAAAAGAATTAATGGAAGGAAGAAAACACAATGAAGTGTGATAAGAAGGCCAAAGAACTACTTGAGGAGCTGCTGCCAAATAGACCTATGCATTTGCCCCTGATTGGAGACTGTCAGCAAGAGAAAGTGTTGGTGTGAGCTGAGGTCACTCTGTCCTTAGCCTTCACGAAACAAAAGAGGCTGACGGCACAGGTCCCAAGTTAGATTACCCTTCTTTTGTTGCTTTGCCTCGACCACTGAAGGACACTACATTCATTTTTATGACACAAGGGACCATCTGGTATTCAGAACTGGATGTGACTGTATGCATTTTATTACCTTAGACATTCCTTCTTTATGTTCTCTAACCTGGGACTTATATTTATGAAGCTGAACCAGCCCCAAATATTAGATATTCTTAGTTTGTAGAACATTTCATTAATCTCAGTCAAACTACTTAAAAGAGAAAGACTTGGTTCTCATTGATTTCAGTTTGAAAGTAATCAATCTTTCTTGCTCTTTGTAAAATTACAATTGTTTTCTTTGAAACAAAAAGCCTAATATATTAAAAATATTAAAAATTGTAATGTATTATAAAACCATTTAAGCTTGTTCATGTTACTCTGCAGCTTAGGATTTATGGGATTGGAATGATTAAAATCGAGCTGAAGACCATTAACCAAAACCATTTGAGTCATCAATTAATACTTTATAAGAAACAATGTCAATAGAATATATGATATTTTAATGCTTTATGACAATATTTACTGGCTGCAAAGTGCTTTCCATAAACTACAAGTGAAACAGTCCATCTCCTGCCTTCAGCTGGATAAACATACTTACTCAGATAAATGCTAGCACACTGAGTCTTCTACATAAATGTTTTTTTCTTGGGACAGGGCCTATGTAATTCAGATTTGGTGGACTATATTGGCTTCAAACTTGTAGCCACCCTCCTGCTTCAGCTTCCTGAGTGCTGGGATTCCAGGCACATGTCACCATGCCTGGCAATATGTAAACTTTTATATAGGCATGTCTTCTTTGTTCTAATCATGTAATTTCCAAATTTTGAAATCAAACAGCCTGTTGATAAAAACATTGAGTATGTACAATCCATATGTGTGTATTAACTTATAAGTCATATGCATATTATGGCATTAATTAATTGGCTTTAAGCACAAATGCTATAAATTGAAATAAATCAACACAAGGAGAAATACTTGAAATCAATATTCTTGTCCATCTGTTATATATATATACCCTACAACAAAGACTACCCATATAAAAGATTGCATTCTTTGGTATAAGTTAACTATACATGTGTTCTTTAAAAGGAATTCTGAATTTAGCTCCAACTTATATTTTCTTTCATTTAAATTCATGCTAACCAGGCCTTTCTACTATAGGATAGTCCATTTCCCTTGAATCAAACATGTCAAAGGTTTAGGAAATTTGTTGTCATGTATTAGTAAAAAGAAATGAACAGCAATGGAGTTTAAGGGTAGCACACTCTGTAATCCACACTAAATTGCCAATAGAAATGGATAATTTGTTCCCCCATTGATACATATAAGTCTTACAACCGAACCAATTTTCTGGAACATCATTTATCAGTTGTGTGAAAGTTTGGTGACAATTGCTCTACTTTTGCCACTATGTCTCTGTCTCTTTTTGTCTTTCTGTCTGTCTGTCTCAGTAGTGTGCTGTAGTGTGGTGCGATGTGTGTGTGTGTGTGTGTGTGTGTGTGTGTGTGATAAGTTTCATTCCTGAAGTCCTTTTCAGCCTTCCAGAGAGCTTCTGGACAGGTCTTTTTTAGCCCTTTGGGCTTTTCTAGCTAGTCAGATTGAAAAGGGCTCAGGAATGTTGGGGAGAAGGCTGGTTATTGGGGAAGTGAGTGGCAGACACGAGCATGGTAAGCAAGTGGAAATAGTGGAGCTAAATTATATTAAAAATTATTTTTAGGAATGTAAGGTAAATGATGATCAGTGTTAATTTCATAGCCATTAATACCACATTTTGTTATTCTTATTTTCTCAATTGGCTACAATTTTGATATTGTCTCAAAATTTGTTGCCTCAAATTTGGTGTTGCTTACAGATTTCTGGAAAGATGCTTATTTTTTTTATGACTAGCCTGTCATGAGTTTCCCGAAGGAACGTCTCTTGGCTTTGTGGTTTTAGTGAAATCCAAGTCAGCCCCATTAAGCTCTTCATGACTAAATGCCAGAAGATAGAACTGAAAGAAAATAGCTTGCTCTGGAAAAATAAGCCACCCAAAGGACTTGTGTGTCTTTCCTCATTTCATTTCTAATCTAAGAACTAAAATTTAAACAAGAAACTATATTTCAAACTCAAATTTGCATCAATCCAGATTTCTAGAAATAGATAATTAAATTGCTGAGGTTCATAGTGCATTCTAGTGTGTGTTGTTGTATTTCTATTAGTTTAATTTGCTGTTATTTTTATTTTTTAATTTCTTCTAAACATACCTGAACACCTGGGAACTAATAGCAAGTACATTTTTGCTTATTTTTATCACCATTATTGACTTTCTATGAGGAGCTAACACACCTTTAATACAAATGGAATCTATATAAAATAGATTCTGTGGTTGCTACGAGCTCTAATGATGACTCTAATGATACTATAGTTAAAGCACATGTCCTGGGTACTGAGTATTTTTCTTGAACATGTTCATTGCTCTTAACAGCCATGGGAAGGTCTATTCTAAAGAACAGGAATGTATACTAAGTGTATAAATTGTTTAAATGTCCCACATGTCTAGGGAGGCAACCCAGGCTCTTTTCCTTTAAATGCTATGTATGTAACAACTATGAAGGCTTATTGCTCTACAACTAAAATGATCTCTTTCTCTTAACTTTTTGTATCACACATTTTCTTCTTGTTCCCCTTTATTGATGAATGTTTCTTCTTCCTTCTCCTCCTCCTTCTCCTTCTTCTTCTTCTTCCTCCTCTTCCTCCTCCTCCTCCTTCTTCTTTCTTCTTCTTCCCTCCTCCTCCCCTTCCTTCTTTTGTACAACACTTGTCTCACATAATATTTTCTGGATTTGTACTTATTTGATTCACATTATTTTCCAACTAAATGGTAGATCTAATGTAGTGATGGTAATAAAATCATAACAGTTTCTCTGAAGGGTGCGCTACTCATTGTGCGTAGCCTTAGGTAGCAATGCACTGATTATTCTGCCTGCGGTTTTGGTCAAAATAAAGACAAGAATTCGAAAAAATTGAGGATACTTACATTCTGTTGTCCAGTAAAATACATTTTCTACAAGTCGCATAATATCTTCTAGTGAGAAGCTAAAAGTTATGTGTATTAATTTCTGCTGTGGTCCACCTGTGGCTGGAGCATGTAGTGAAAGGGTGTGTTATATCATGGGACCGAAAGAGCACGTTGGCTCATGGACATGAAAGGACATGTTGGCTCATGGGGCTGAGAGGGCACTTGTATTATAAGCTTACACGAACCATGAAGACTCCTCATGAGGAAGAGCTCGTGTTTATCCCATTCCCATTATATAGATTGCTTTTCAGATTTTGGCACATTCAGTGTTACTAACTTCTCAAGTTTTTACAGATAAAGACAATGAGGCTCAGATGTAGTAAATGACCTGGGATTTATAGCGAACAGCAGAGCTGAAAGTGTTATTCATGCTTGCTTCATTCCACAGATTATGTTTCTTCAGACTTTTCAATCCATCAGACCTATTTTTTAAAAGCACAAAGAAGTATGGAAAACTGTGTAATGCTGCTTTAAAGTTAATTTTTGCTTCTTTATTTTGACCAAAAGCACAGGAAGAATAAGCAGTGCATTGCTACCTAAGGCTATGCACAATGAGTAGCGCACCCTTCAGAGAAACTGTTATGATTTTATTACCATCACTACACTAGATCTTAATGAATCAGGAAGGAGAAACACAAAATTTTTATAGTCAGACTCAACACTTATTGAGCCTGTACTATGGGCTAACAATCATGACACATACTATACTTGTTATATATGTCTTATATGTCATATTTTTCACACATGTACTAACCGTACAGTGGTTAATGTCTGTCCTCTAAGAAGCCATATTTCTGTTTAATACCCAAGAGCATGTACTGAAGCACAGAGATAGGTAATTTGTTCAGATTCACACTACTCATAATGTAGAACTGGTAGAAAAACACAAGTTGTGGCTTGAAATATGATGATCTTTGTACAAGGTGGTTTTTTTTTTTTTTTGCGGAACTGGGGATTGAACTCAGGCCCTTGAACTCGCCAGGGAAGCCCTTATTCCACTGAGCCATCTCCCCGGCTCCTTTATCTTTCTATTTTGCCTTGTTTTATTCTATCTTTGGAATATATTTGTTAAATATTTAATGAAACTTTGCTTTGAAAGAAGGAAATATTTATGCAGTGTTTTCTTCCTTTCGACTCGCATAGTAGTAGTTGCTACTCTCTATCTGTAACTGTATTTGAAATATTGAATGTGACTCAGCTTTCATTCTTATAGCAAGTTCAAATGATAGGGCAATAATTATATTTAATTATGGCCAAAGTGAGGTATTTGTAATCTTATTTTCTTATTGCGAGTCACTTGAATTTACCTGTTTTGTTATTTATATTGTGTTCATTCAGAACTTATTTTTTTTCCTTTTAGGTAGAAGATGGACCACCATTCTTAATCTTTGTCATATCTATTGGCAGGCATATTTATAGTAATGTTTGGTCAGTTGCTTAGGGGACAAAATCAAACAGCATATTGGTTGTGTTATGTTGGGCTTTGTGGTTTTACAGTTCGGGAAGTCCAGTTGTTGTTTAATAATGTGCAACTGTTTCTGTTTTAAAAGTTTTCCTCTATATGTAACTAGTGGTTTAAAGAAGTATTTGGAAGAGATTAAAGACATTTAGAGTCCAAAACAAAGAAGTAAGGCCGGTCTAATCAATCAGAAATTATTTTGTTGCCACAACAACTAAACATTAGGAATTATCTTTGGCTAATAGGAATTTACTTGTGTGTGGTTAAGAGTAAGGATTAGAAGATCATGTGGGGCAGACAGATTCAGATTAAAATCTCAGTTGTATGATTTGTTTGTAAAAGGAAGGCAGCATTCTTCTGAGGTGGACACAGTAAGTAGTGCCAGACACAATGGATGATTGTTATTTCTTGGTACTTGCAACTTAGTTCTTCTGTTCAAATATGAACAAGACGTCTGGATTTTGAGGCTATTCAATCAAGATTACAAATAATTTAGGATAGGATTTCTGAGTTGCTTTTGGTTCCTTAAAGTCATATTTTCACCTCTTCTCAGAATAGCACAAAACAGCAGGTGACTGAAGAACAGAAACGTAAAGTTATGTTTGATGACACTGGAGACTGCTAGATTGGGGTTCCTCCAAAAGGACAAACGAATGCCTGCCCGAAGCAGGGGCCGCTGCTCATGGGCTGAGGGGGTGGACAAGAACAGAGACAGGATGCAGCGAAGCTCCCAGGTAGCCAGCTTGCAGCAGGAGAGGCACAGGCTGAGGTGTGTCTGAGCAAGAAACAACATGTTTGTAGCAGCACAATTGCGGTGCACCAGTGGAGGGCCGCAACTTTCCAAGACCCAATTCCATTCTAGACAGCGACAGAGGCAGTCATGTCACATGAAAATATGGGCCAAAAAGTCTGTGAGCAGTCAGCCCCTGCGGCAGTAGAGTGAAGAGTGTTTTAGAA
Source organism: Ctenomys sociabilis (assembly GCA_004027165.1). Classification (NCBI taxonomy): domain Eukaryota; kingdom Metazoa; phylum Chordata; class Mammalia; order Rodentia; family Ctenomyidae; genus Ctenomys; species Ctenomys sociabilis. Next base: position 18,543 of record PVKA01000477.1, on the reverse strand, counting down.
AGCCACCATGGCTGCCATGTCTGTTGATTGAGGACAGACATCTAAAGCACAAGCAAAATCCTGCAACTTCTAGTATTGTACAAATGAGACATAAAAAGAATAAGCTGGAAGTCTTTTTAAATAATAGAATTCACTATAGCAACAAAACTTATACGAAACTCAATACTTTTTATATATGTGAAGATACAACCATTCAAAAGATGTAATGGAAAATTTCCCAATTCATATCTACAAAAAAGGTAAAATAGCTAACAGTAAACCTACCGAGAAATGTGTGCATAAAACATAAAAGTATTAGAAGACATGGAAATTCTTTATGACTTTGTGCCGACTAAAAGTCAGGAACTGTAAGAAACATATTAACAAAATTTCACTTACTATGTGAGAACTGTTTTTCATGGCCAAAATTGCTATAAGAAACATCAAATTAGAGGGGATTTTTGCAACACATACCACAGACAAAATCTCGTTTATTTAACATATAAAGTGCTTTTACAGATTGACACAGAAAAAATCAAGAACCGCACAAGGAAGTGGAAGGAAGTCTCACAAGGAAGAGACTGAACTACAGGCATTCAGTCTGTACAAAGGATCTCCATTCCTACTACTACTATTTTGTTACTGTCATGTTACATAACCCCTAAGTATTTCAGCTTCAATAGCCTGATTATTTCTATTATTTATTCCAATTTTCTTCTTGTTTTATTATCCATTTTGTTTCTAAGATTGTGGATTTCTTGAAGGAAAGACATTGTGTCTTTCTACATTTGGTTCCCTTGCAGCAAGAATGGTGGGGTGAAATACGAGGCAGGTAATAATGAAGTGTTTTGTGGCCTGTGTGAGCCTATGCTATTCCTTCACCTTTTGAACAGCCTTTACTGTCAACTGTATGAAGGAGAGAGAGAGAGAAAGACAATGAGAAACAAAGAGAGACAGACAGAGAGATGGAGAGAGAGACAGAGAGACAGAGAGAAGACAGACAGAGGCAGAAAGGAGAGACAGAGACAGAGAGAGAGAAAGAGAGAGAAGAGACAGAAACAGAGAGAAGAGAGACATAGAAGAGAGGGACAGAGATGCACACACAGAGAGACAGAGACAGAGAGACAGAGAGACAGAGACAGAGATAGAAAGAACAGAAAGAGAGCCAGAGACAGAGAGACAGAGAGAGAGAGATAGACACAGAGAGACAGATACAGAAGAGAGAGAGAGACATATACAGAGACAGAGAAGAAACAGAAAGAGTGAAGAGAGAGACAGAGAGAAAGATGAAGAGAGAGAGAGAGAGACAGAGAAGAGAGACAGAGACAGAGACATAGAGAAGAGAGACACAGAGGTAGAAGGAGAGAGACACAGATAGAGAAGAGAGAGATGGAGAAACAGAGAGAAGAGAGGGAGACATAAAAGAGAACAGAGAGGACAGAGAAAGAGACAGAGACATAGAGAAATAGAGAGAAGAGAGAAACAGAGAGACAGAGATGAAGAGAGAGACAGAGACAGAAGAGAGACAGAGAAGAGAGAAACAGACAAAGATGAAGAGAGACAGAGAGACACACACACACAGAGAAGAGGCAGATAGAAACAGAGAGACAGAAGAGAGAGACAAAGAGAAGAAAGAGAGGGAGAAGAGAAAGACAGAGACAGAGAGTTTGGTATATTGTTTGAAATCAAAGCTTTTGCACTGGGCTTCATCTTAGATTTACCAAGTGACTTGGTTACATACAATGTAAACTGTCTTACAAGGCTTTTCATAAGCCCTGCATGCACAGACATGATTACCTAATAGGAACTTACAAATGATTTATTGAATTAAGAAATATCAGAAGGAGGATATTTGCCAGAAGAGAGCTTAGACTTTTTTCCCTAGTTTATTTTTTGGCAGAGTGTTCTGTATCATTAATAACTTGTTCAGATTTTGAATTCAATTTTAATTACTTTCAACTTTTTTCAGTTCTTTCATCTGTCTCTTCCCTTTTGTTTTAATCATCATGATGAGATTTATAAGCTTCATTAGACATAATAGGAATAACTTCAGAAGTCCTATTAATATTTAATATTTCTCTAATAGTGTTTAAGATTAAGTAAATAATTTTCATATTCTAAGAGATTTTGCAGTACTTAGCATTTTCTTTTATGTACTGCTTTTACATAGCTGTATTAATGCTTTTGGATTTTTTAGTTTATAATTTTCATTTCCTTATTTATTACTTAAATGCTCACTTCTTCTATTTTTGGACCTGTGTATTTCTGTTATATGCATTTACTTATTACATAAACATGTATACATATGTACATGTATTTATATTTTGCAAATTAAATTAAAGAATTATCTATAAATTTCTCTGGTGACTAGTTTAGTGATTGGTATATAATACTGAAATTTGTTGTCTGATTATTTCCAAAATTTTACCATCATGCTGCCATGTGAGAGTCACTGTCAATGTCATAACTGAGCTCATTGGAGCAGTTAAAAATACAGCTTAGGAGACTGAATATGCAGAGAAGTGACGGTAGCTATCAATGCTGCATATCATTGTACCTTTATTAATCTGATTTTTGTGACGTAATTTCTAAAACTTTAACACAGCAGACATTCATTATTTTAGAGTTTTTGTGAGTGAGGAATCTCTGCATGACTTATTTTAGGGAAGTAAATGGGGAAAACAGCTTATATAGGCATATGTATTTGAAGCGATAGACATCTTTTTTCTTTTCTGGGGTGCCTTAAGGGCATGTGGAGCTGGGGATTGAACCATGGACCCCTGTAACCTGACTGGGTTTGCCCCAGCAGGCACTGAAACAACCTGAGCTAATGCACAGCTCTCCCCCTTTTTCTACATTACATTGAAAGCAATGACAAATAATATAACAGGACAGTAGGATTTTCATGTAAAATATTAATTAGCAATTCTAAATTAGATGTTTTGGTAACGACTTTATTTTATTCTTTAAGTATCCATACTTTTAAATATCATAAAAGCAGAAATGAAAGAAGCATAATTCTCAAATACTTTAACGTACAATTTCCATTTGGTGATCTGATTCACTGACAGGTATGTGACACAGTGCTTCATAATCTCCAAAGGCAAGATGGAGTCTTAGTTATGCAAACACACACAAAAGTGATCGGTTTTCAACAGTGAAGGCGGAGCTTAACAATATAACTTGCATACTTGCTTTCTGGAAATTTTGCATACACTGATGATCTTAAGGAGTGATAAGCATAACGAAAGGATTGATTTTCTAAACTCAAACTAAGGGTTTTCCTCATATTGCAGTAGGTAGTCAAACATTGCAATGCCAACCGTAATGTCTTTGGCATGAAATCACTCGCCGTAGCAACAGCACAGTGAGCATTGATTGCCTCCTTGATCTTCCCAAACACTGTATCGTGCGTGTTATTCTCATGAAAATCCTAGGGTATGTGTATAACTATGCTCTCCATTTCTTTTCTGAGACAGAGTCTCTCTGTGCAGTACTATCTGATCACAAGCTCACTCCACGGCCCTAGGACTGCTACTGAGCTCACCTGGGCCTCATGTGTGCTGCTGTTATAGCCAGTAGTGAACCTCCTGGCTCAGACTCCTGAGTACCGGGGTTGCACCTCCTCTGGCTCCATTGCCATTTTATGCTTGAGCACACTGAATGCCATTATGGAACCCTGACTAAGTTTTAAAACAAATGTTGTTTTTTTTTTTGTGGCAGAGGCTTGATTCTGACCCTACTAGTTTCAACTCCAGAAACTGCACCCTTGGTCAAAACAACTAACTGCTTCTTAAGTCAGTTAGTAACTACAGGTCATGAGCACAAGCAGTCTTAAATCATAGGCATTTGTCGTTTGTGCTGCACAGACTTTCTAGTGGGGCTTGCATCTGCAGGAGTCTAAATAGTGCTGCATTTGGTTGAGAAAGTTGGTGGCACAAATCTCTCTTTTGATGTCCCTGCTAATTGTTATTAATGGAAGGTGGTAAAACATATGATTTTTGTAGTTTGCCTCTAGTGCGGATTATACAATAAATAAAACTTCCCTGCCATTTGGAGTTTGGGTTTTAAGGAGAAGGATTAATGTAATCAGTTAACAGGCATGTTCTTCAGTGTAAAGTAGAGAAGCCTGGGAACCTGGAACAGAGGCGCGGAATCCCTGTGTGTTGATTCCAGTCGGTAGGGGAGGGCTGACCGCTGTGATAGGAGAGAATGCTCCAGAATGTCTGTTGTTTTATACAGTTTTCAATAGTTTTGTTTTATTCAGTTTTTCTCAAAAGTTTTGTACAGTTTTTGATGCATGCCGCAGCCCTTGGTATGTGAAGGGACACAGGTGCGTCTCGGCCCTTGCAGCGACATGTTGATGATGTGTTACAGAGAGAGTGGGATGGCTTGCTCGGAGATGTCCTCCCACTGTGCATTGTCAGCAGTGATGTACAGTTTTTCAAAAGGTGAGATGGGCTTGTAGAAGTTTCCAACTGGAACAAGTAGCTAAGCTCACTGATGTCAAAGAGACTAGGGTAACTTCTTACTCTGGGATGCTTCTAGATACCAACTAAGGTAAAGCATTCCAACCTTTGTCATAATAGAAGTATTCAAATTGATAATTGAATATGAACCTTGATAATTCAGTCACCCTCAATATTTACATCCACACTGGATAATTTATATATTAAATGTGAATATATTAAATATTCTGGGAAGAGAAAAATATGACAAATACGCATTTGTATGTGAATAGACACATACTACAGGAGTAAGTAGAGAATATAAAAATCAGTATTACTTAGAGAAAGTAACTTAAGGAGTGTGGTGGCTTTCAGCTGGAAGTCTCAGCGGTTTTTAATTTCATTCAGTCGAAAGGCATTCTAGGTATAGCCAATAAAGATGGCATTCCAGAGCTGTGCTCTTAAACAGAGATGAAAGCTTAAAGTGAGAAGACTGAAAGAGAATATCGTGTCTAGGCAATGACTACCTTGATTAGGCTCTCTTTCACCTGAAACCTTTAACTGATCACGCCTCAAATTAATGCCTTCTTTGTTACTTTGAATACTGCTGAGAAATATTTTTCTGCCTTTTTCCCATGACTGCTGGAAACAAATTAATAATGACACACAGCCAAAATTCATACACATAAGCCTGCATGTGATCAGGTGAAAAATTGTCCTTTTCTTTTTAAATTATAAAAGAGCACAGAAGGACCAAAATTTGAAAAAATAAAATTTAGTCACTATTCTGTTTGTTCCAAACATTGAATTTTACTTTGGCATCACCTTTTAGAGTGTCTTTTTTTTTTTTTTTTTTTTTTTTTTCCGGAACTGGGGATTGAATTCAGGCCCTTGCGCTTGCCAGGCAAGCACTTATTCTACTGAGCCATCTCCTTGGTCCTAGAGTGTCTTAATACATATATGCTTTTTAGAAAATTTCAACCAATGTGTGCAGTTTGCTTTTGCTTTTCTTCATTTGCTATTAGATGATTCTACATGGAACAATAGTTTAACTGCTGCCTAACATGATGCAGAGAATCTTATCATTTAAATAATTTCTCTATTCTGATTATTGATTATTCATGTCCTATATGATGTTGATTATTTATATCCTAATAAAGTCAGTGTCTTTAATTTTCAGTGAATTATGACAGAAGGAAATGACAGTATCATGGATTACTTGTAAGACATAATACAATACATATAAAGACATAATGATAAAATTATAACCACATATAATTTTACCAACTGTATCAATGTTCTAGGAGCATGATGCTGGCTTGAATAATGATCTCAAAAAAATATTTTCTTTCCTTTACCCTGGATTTAGGTTTGCTCTAATATCCATTTGTTTCATTGTGACTATGAGCTTTATTTCTGCTCTAGTTTTTTTATGAGTTTTGCTTTTGCATGGTAATTGGCATTTTACTGTTTTTCTTACAAATTTGAATGATCTCTTCAGATAGTGCAGATTTTAGTATGTCTTAACTTTTGGTAACAGTATGGAAAACTTGTCTCATATTTGATTTTAGATTTCAAATTTCATTTTATAGATACATATTCATTGGTGTTTTTATATATTACTATGATAAAGGGCAGGTTATTCCACAAGCTCTAGAGTTGCATTGCACATTTCATTTTAGATTCAGTTCAAGTAGTTATAATGGTTATGTTTACTAACAATCCACTTGGAGCTTATTTTACTATATGCACTACAATATGAACTAATGATAAATATTTAAAAAATAAATGCTCTTGTTTTGTATACCTTATCTTGAGTTATTTGTTTTTATGTGGCTTTATTCATTCTTTTTCAATTATTATGTGCTTATTCAACTATTATGTACTTATTTGCCCTTATGCTTTTGCTTTTATGAATTGATGAATAATATTCTTGTGTTCAAAATCACACGCTCCAAAAAAATTCTCATTTGAAATTTTCTTTTAAATATACTAAATTTAAAAAATCATTGTGGACACAATTGTCCTTAGCTTTTAAAAATACATCTAAGAAATTGAGTCAGATAGTTATGGCAAATTGAATGGCATATGCTGCAGGGTACTAATCAGCTTTTCTTCTGGATGTTTAACAACCTAAGTGCACAGATCAAAATTAGAGAGATAGAAGAGCCACAAGGCCAGCCAACATTTTGGCCCTAGCCTTTCAAGGTCAGCGAAGACTCAGGACATAGGTGAACCTGTACTGTAACACCATGAAACTCAGCTGTGCCCCAAATTTTCTGAACAAGGAGATTATGGAGCCACAGAGGAAAGAGACTGATGATGTATACTGTGCCTAAGGAGAGTCACATGGAGAGAAAACTTTCTCTCAGGCTCTCACAGAGAGCAAACTGGTCAAGCATTGGCCATGACTCATCCACATGGATGACACAAACAAAAGATCTATAGAATAAGGTACAGGATTATAAGATAAGCCCTGAGGGGACTTCACTGTCCTCATCAGAAACAAAAGCTACATCTTTTGGTGTATAGACCTTGCTCTATCTTGGTCTTAACCATTCAGCAGACAAATATAAAAATGAGGTATATAATGTGGGGCCATAATAATAAGTTGAGCTGTAAATGGCTATAGTCAACAACTTCTTCAGATAACTCACTATTATTGTGGAATTCTGGAGTGAGTTGGATTGTGTTGCCAAGTTCAGACACCTAAATTGGTTTAATGACAATGGAGTGCCCATCTTTGACAGGTCTAGACAAAAAAAGGTGTATACAAAGGAAAAATCATTTGTGTATAAACAGTACAGTTAGGATAAATATGCTGTGCTTCTGCATAATTCTATGAGCAGCAAGATTTGCACTAATAGTGGCTGGACAAGATATTATGTCGGCTTCTAGTACTATGGACAACCACTAGGAAAATAACAAGGTAGAAAGTATCAATTATTGAATCTGTGATATAATTCAGGTATAAAAAAATAAGACAAGTAAACAGCTATACTCTCTTGATTCACTGATTAGAGACATCTGCTATAATAATGTCTGTAAGTTAAATATCATGTCTGCACCTTGTATGATACCCAAACATTACAAAATCAGTGTGCAATGTATTAATTTATTGAATCTGTCCTGTTAATTTGTCTTGAAACTATCTCATTGCTATTTGTTCTTCAATAAAATAAAAAAAATACATTTAAGAGTAATATTGTTTAATGTTCTAAAACACAGAACCAAGATAAAATTGTATTTGAGATTTTACTATAAATTTGCTTTATTTTAAATTTGTTAGAAAAGTGTACATATTTTAATATTTAACTTTATTTTATATATATAGATGTTTGTTAAAATTTTTATGTTTTTAGTGAGGAATACTACTTAAATCAGTGTCATGATAAACCTGGATCATGTATAATGTTGCTAGGATTATAAATGGTTTCTTTTTCAACATTCCTTAATCTGGCTTGAGTTTATCTCTTCTGAACAGCTATAGCCACCATCTGGGATCAACTACAAATAGGAATTGTGTAATTTGGGTGAATCTGCATACCAACTAAATGCTCTGATATTTGCATTTAGACCAACTTTGCACCAAATAAAGAAGGATGGTAAAATTCATGCTCATAATTGAAACCAGACTTTTGAGGGTTGGAAGCAAAACTACTCCAGGCATAGAGCTTGCATGGGAGCAGTGGTGGGCACTGTGCACTTCTCTGGAAAGTTCAGAACCACGTGGGAACCAGATGTTTTATTACTATGATGTGGGCTGGGCTCACACCTTTGCCAGAGCTGCTGTGTCCCCTGCAGCAGGGGTCCAGTGAAGTTGAGCTAGACATCTCCTCTTCCCAATGGCCAGCTGCCCTGGCCTTGGATGGACAGGCAATTCGCAGGGACATTTACACCTGGGCACTGAGCAGTGCTCATGTCTGGAGTGAGTTAAAGACTTGCTTTCCCGCAAGAGTAAGCGCCTAGCTTTCACCAGTGCTGTAGCGCTGGTCATCTGGAGTGGGGTTGCGATCTCTGTGTCCTGTCAGAGATTGTGCTGGGTGCTTCTGTGTCCTGATTGTGGTCTTTCCCACTAGTTGTTCTGGTCAGTGTTGTGGCAGAAGGAGACAGACAGCAGGATCAGAGATAGGGTATCTAGTAGGGCCTGGGGTGGAAAAAATGTGGGTAAGGACCTGTCCTCACAGTTGATGGAAGGCAAGTCCACAATCCAAGACTAAGTCTGGAGCCCATTTTGTCTTCCCTCAGAGCTTCACCTGCAAAACACAAACCCAAGGAAAAATGATCTCAGATGAATGACTGCAAAGCATTGAACTTCAAGGTGGGGCCCTGCGGAGAGCAGGGTCTTGTACAGCTGCACTGGTCATATATCTATGCGGCCTCCCTAGGCGCACCCAGACATTTCTGAGTGTTATGATGAGGACTCATCTATTAAACATAGTTGTTTTCTTTCTCCTTTTCCTGACAATTTGAATCACCCTTAAACATGTAATATCTGCTCCTTTCAAAAGACCAGCAATATAATTACCCGAATTATCCTACATACATACATAAATATATCTTTCCCCCTTTCTTTGGTCGTTTTCCTCATCCCAGTTTTTCTTTCTTATTGAACAAGTTCTTTCCCTTTCACAGTGCCTATTGTACCTCTCAGATTTTATTTACTCTTTCAAGTTCTCACACTAGTGAGACAAGTATATCTGGTAATTCAAACAACCAATTTGAAGATTACATCAGAATACAATACAAAAACATTGTTGAATTTCTATTACTTTGCTTTCTTTTTTTATTACTACTTTATATTCTTTAAAAAAGTAATACACTTATTGAATAAATTAATTGAAGTATTTAGAGAAAGGTATATGCATAGTATATACACATGTGCATTGTTATTTTAGTGTGTCTTTCCTACATTTTTACAAATAAAATGTTTGTCAATATGGTTTAGGATGATTATATTTTCCCTGAAAGTACAATCAAAAAGCTGTGTATATTTTTTTTGGTTCTTATGGAGGCCACTGTGGCTTAAGTTAAGTCTCTTTTCTTAATATGTGAAAATTTTAATCACACCACGATTATTTTTTGAGTGCTTGTAACTATTATTGTTTCTTTTTTTCTTATTATTCAGTATTGTATGTTGTCATAATTTTTGTATCTCCAGTAAATGCCTAGATTTATTTGGAAGAATATTAATGTTAAAGAGTTTCCTGAGAGATCAAGTAAAACTTTGAAATGATTCTAGCATTTCAGTTCTACAATTTAAATTACACTGCCTTATAATAGCATCATTACTTAAATTTAATGTTCTGAATATTTGGCTTAACTTTTTTATTTGATTTTACAACACCTTAAGAGAATAACTTAAAGTATTATTGGTTAGCATATTTTCCTGATCATACTTTACCCATGTGAAGAAGTATAATGATATTAAGAAATGATATTTTTTGTTTCAGATTACATGCAAAACTGAAAGTCTGAATTTGTTGGCCATTAAAAACCCCATGCCTGTATCTGTAAAAGTGCTTCTAGCTACCCTGGCCAAAATCCAATCTAAGCAATAACAACCTACCCTGTGTACCTCATAACCCTGGGCTTGTTATTCAGGCACTTTTCTTTGCTTCCTATTCTGAAGAGCTGTGTGACTACTGAATTCATGTTAGCAATTTATCCACAATCCATTTAACGGCATCCTGAAGTGAAATAATCTTCATTATATGTGGTAGCACTACAGTGTTGCTGAGTACATATGTCTAAGGTTATGGTACCAATCACTGATTAATGGATTCTCTCTCTGGAAAGTGAAAGAGAATGTTATTGAATCAATATTAGATAACGTGCTATATTATAAATCCATCAATGAGTCTAATTTTGTAAAATGCACCGTATATATCTCTCAATTGCCAAAACAATTAGTAAGGTGTTCAATACAACCTGTTCTAAGGTGGGTATGGTGGGACTCTAGGACAATGAAGGACAGGGAGGAGGATCAAAAGTTCAGTCCCAGCTTGGGCAACTTGATGAGAAACTGTTTCAAAAAATCTTAAAAAGGGTTGGCCTAATACACTAGTTTACAAATTATGAATGCCAATTTTACTATATAACTGTTTTTAGTTGTCTCAACTTTAACTCAGAAGGACTTATTTTAGGTACATGTTTATATAATAATAATAGTGTATACATCTCTCCCTATTTCAGGGAGTAGATTATATCAAAGAGGAGTGTCATACTTTTCAAACCATGTAGAACAATGTAATAGTGATATTTACAATTATCACTATGACAATGTTGTCATAGTGATAATTGTAAATATCATGTGAGCAAAACACTAAATTCAATCCAGTACCTTACTTTTTGTTCTATTGCACAATAACAAAGAAGCACATTATAATAAAGAAGTTATATTTATTTAAAAAAATAATGACGAGACCAGGCGTGGTGGCCCGCTCCTGTAATCCCAGTGCTGGAGAGGCTAAAAATAGGCAGATCACTCTGAGAGCCAACTGTGTAGTGACACCCTGTATGAAATACATTAATAAAATAAAATGAAATAATTAGAAAATAAAAGAAAAAGAAAAAAAAAACACTGAGGGCTGGGCATGGTGGCACATACATGTAATTCCAGTTCTCAGAAGGTTGAGGCAGGCTCACTCATTGTGAGTTTGAGACCAGCCTGGGTGCCAAAGTGAGCTCAAAGCCAGCCTTAGCTGCATAGTGAGACCCTGAGGATGCAGCTCAATATGAGAAAACTCTGGGTTCATTTCCCAGTGCAGAGGAGAAAATTACCTTTTTATTGTGAGGAGCAATGTGCACAGTTAAATGATTCTTGAAATATATTTGGCATTTTCTCAGCTCTAAATCAGGAATCAGTTCTGCTTTTGTCAATTTGATGCAGACCACTTAAAAGTGGTGCTGCACAGCAAGGATATAATTCAACAGGGATGGAAAAATCTGGAAAGAGTATATTATGGCTTAAATTAAAAACAGTAAATGTAAATATAATGGTTAATCTTATTTTCTGTAGTATCTCAAAATGGAAGTGTCATTCATTGACTTTTAGTTGGGAAACAGCTAGTTACTCTCAGTCACCTTGTGTTCTCCTCAAAGCCCACTTCACGCCTGGTCCCTTCCTGTATGCTTCCCTAGAGCTCTAGTACTACTCCTTCCCCTCCCCCTAAATTTCAAAACGGATTATTAGGACAGGCACAATAGTTGGTACGTTGTGTATTGTTGTCTTCCTAGTTGCTGTTCAGAGTAGAAGCTTCAGGTATGCTATCTTGTGTATATAATATTAGCACAAAACTTTCCGCTTAATGCACTAAGAGAAACTACCTGTATAAGAATCTCAGTGGGATAAGCGCTTCCCTGGCAAGCACAAGGGCCTGAGTTCAATCCCTGGTTCTGGAGGAAAAAAAAATCAAATATTTAACTTCTTTTATGGTAGGTACTGTGATATATACATTTCTCTGATTCTTCTATAATCCTTGCAAATATTTGTTAGTTTCACATATATGTCCATAGCAATACATGGGTATATATTTATATTTAGATCTATCTATCTATCTATCTATCTATCTATCTATCTATCTATCTATCATTTATCATCTACCTAAATATAAAGTCAAGGACTACATTTAAAAAAGAAATAAATTATAAATCATGTTTTTTAAATCTTGCCAATGCCCAGGAGCAGCAAACTGTCTTCTTATTATCAAGAAACCACTTTGGGTACAGTGAGAAAACTGTAAGAGTCAGAGCCTGTCAGTGGAAAGGGAAAGGGAAATGAGGGGCTGGATGTCGATCTTGCCAAATGGAGCAGGGAAAGAAAACACTGCATTGTGGATTTCTTTCCTTTATTTTCTCAAGTACATTCTAGCCATTTAGATTAAGAGAACAATGGCTGAGTGGCTGGAAATAAATCCAAACCATCTGATAAATCTCTAGGAAAAGGAAATAACAAAATTATTGAAAAGAGGAAAGACCTCCTTAGAGTTTTTGATATGTGTTTTAAAAATAAAATTGAAAAAAAAAGGTTTTTGCAAGCATAACATATTACTTACATAATTAATACAATACATTGTACATGCAGTACATGTTGCATTTCTTTTTTTTTCTGGTGGAACTGGGGATTGAACACGGGCCCTTGTGCTTACCAGGCAAGCACTTATTCTGCTGAGCTATCTCCCTGGCACCTCATGTTGTATTTCTGTTTTATTTAAAGCTTTTTGTGAAGCCAGATTCAGTGTTGCACACTTGTAATCTCAGTAACTAGAAGATGAAAGCAGGAGCATCAAAAGTTCAAGACCAGCCTAGGTTGCATGCAGAGTTAAAGATTACACAGTGGAAACTTTATGTAAAAAAGAAAAAAAGTAAACTGTGTTGAATATTTTGTTGTTTATCTGTATCAGTAGCATGTTTAAAGAAGCAAACATTTTGGTTACATGATTAAAAAGAGGTTGTCACTTTGAGTAATGCCTTATCTTGTAGCCTGGTTTTCAGCTACAGCACAGACTGTCTCTGCTTTTGTGAAAGTGTAATGGATAAAAGGATCTCAAGGCCTGACTTTTTAAAATTTATTCTTCTTTCTCCCTCTCTCTTCCTCCTGTCTTCAAATATTTTATTAGGAACTATCTTGGTTACTTTTCTCCTGTTGCTGGGACAATATACTCGATACCCAAAATTAAGGAGAGAAAGATTTATTTAGCTGACAGTTTGTGGAGGTTTCAGTCCAGCCTAGGCTGGCTCCAAGGCAGAGCGGCACATGGCAGAGGGCAGCCATTCTTGGCAGCAGAAAACAGCAACACAGCAAGAGCAAGTGAGAGGAGTGGCAGAGAGAACAGCAACAGAGAGCAAGTCTTGTTTCCCTTATATTGTAAATATAAATCTTTAGTAGTGCTTCCCCATGACCTCTTCTTCATACATTGTTGTGCAGTTGTACATTTTTATCATCTTCACCTTTCTGTTGAGATTTGAGGGGAGGGCCCATTTTGCTATCTTCATGTTTCCACGGGAAGTCATATCTGGCAGCACTTGCACGTGTATGCAACATGTCTGAGAAGGACTTTTTCCCACAAGATTTTTTGTTTTGAGCATTTTTACCAAATGAGAGGTATGATTTTCTTTCATGTATTAAATAAAATATCAAGATGTACAGTAACAAGGAATTCTGGGTGTTGTAGGCCTAAAATTAGGAACTCTGCTTGTGGCCTACCCTACCTAGAGTCCAGAGGGAGAAGAGAATGAGCTGCAAAACAGTCATTCATAGAATGAAGATCTTAGAAATGATGCAAATCTTGTAAGTGGTCTGGGTTTCTCGTTGCAGAAAATGTTAGATATCTTTACCTCTTTCTTCACAATCAATGTTTTCCCATTTTATCTTCTCTGGGCTTTAAATTTTCTTGTCTGTAGAATAAAGAAATTATAACACTCATGATAAATACCGTATTCTAGAACTCTGATATTCTATTTTGAGATTTCTGGTTGTTTAATTTGTTTACTTTTACATGTATAGGTTTTATTTGGAAACAACTATATAAAATATGCTGCTTAATGTGGAGATACTCTCTCCATTCTGTGAAGCGAGCCACTTTTATTTTCCCCATGTTTTTATTACAGACAAATTAGCAAGGAAAGATTAAAGTGGGAGAAAGGCAAAACACTGAGGACATAGGATTTAAATTGTATGTAACAGATTCAAGAAGATATAGGGAGGAGTGTGTGAGCAGATGGAAGGCCAGGGGGCTGCAGCTGTGGGGACTGTGAGGACGAGAAACGGCTTGGCGCTAAGGAGCACCGACGAAGTCCGACGTTGGGATAAGTGCAAAGGACAGCTTGGAGTGCCTGTAAGGGTTCGAGTACAGTTCTGTAGGCACAAGAAGACCATTTTCAGGCAGGCAGAGAGGCCTGTGGAGTACCTGTGGAGTGTCACTGAAGGCTTGGGAAGGGAATGAAATGGGTTAGGGTGAAGAGGAAATCACTAGACACACCCGGCACAGGGCTTTATTAAGTGAGGAGAAGGATTGGACTGGAAGCAAGTTATGAAAGGGAGGAGGGATGATTTTGCCAAATAGTCATATCATTCAATGTGTTAAAAATTGGAAAGCAGGTTTACAGCTGGAAGCATATGACAGCTTGGCAAGCCCTCCCTTCTCCTGAGTATTCCTCATAGCTGATAAAAGATTTATCTCAGCTGTCCAGTGTGGCCTGCAAAAATGTTTATTCATGAGTTTAAGGAGAGATTTCCTATCTTTGTTGAAAGCAGGTGTATATTTCAGTGGATGGCTGACTACAATGGGGGTTCATCAGTCCTTTTATGTTAACAGCAGCTCTTTATCCCTACTCTTGAAGAAAAGGCATGTATACATCTGTCCAGAGGATTTTTTTTTCCTATTAGATGTGTTCTTGCATGGGCATATTTTTTATTCTGCAGGTGGGTTTTTTTTCTTCATGTTCTTTGTGTTTAATACTTCATGAGTTTTAAATTGTGGGATCATTGTAGCATTATCCCATGAAGGAACAGAGAGGACTGGCTTGACAGTGTTCCTGACAATTTATACCAGGATGTAACTGTCTGGCATATTGGTCACTGTTTTGCATTCTTTTGCAAAGTACGCCTTTGTTTAGTCTTGAGGGTGGAGGCTTTTCTCATTTTCCATATACTCAAGACATGGCTAATGACTATTCTGCTTTGCATGGAATGCTTTTGTTTGAATTTTCAAGTGGTTTACCCAAGCACCTCTCCATTTCTTTTCCAAATTACTAGGTGTCTAATCTATAAGGAAGGACTGAGGCATTTCTCTCATGTAATTTCTAACGAAAATTACATGAAGTAAGGCAGACAAATTGTTCCTCCTTTCCAATTTATCTCATTTATTTTTTTAAACCCTGCAATCTGCTTTTGTGCCATATGTAGCATGTCATAGAAGGACTAATTAGATATTATCTTTTGAAGTTATAAAATCCCTCTCTAGCAATATGCCTTTGGAGCTAAAAAGTCTTTTGTAAAATCCAAATGTACTATCTTTATAAGTTTCTGCTGGATAATTTTAAATGCAGCCTATGCTTTCATTACCTAAAAATAGAATGCTTTTCATCTACCTTGGGAATTGAAGTGATGTACCTGTGTGCATGATACCTAGGTGAATTTTAATAATATTAAATAGCTTGACGCTTTCTGGAGAAAGTAATTGGTAGGCATAAAAGCCCAGTTTGAATTTATGTATTTTATTTTATTTTTGAATTTATGTATTTTAAAAGTTGATTATTTCCAAAAGGAGAGTAAGTTTTGGGAACTCATGCCTACCAAAAATAAAGTGTACGCACATTTGTGTATTTTGTGTATGTATATATATGTATGTATATGTATGTGTGTATTATATGTAGTCAATTAGCCTAACCTAATGTCTGGGCTCTTTCTCTTAAATTGATTGTGATGAAATCCTGGCTTTCCAGGGAAGATGGTATCCCATCCTGTTACCACCTGAAGCCAGTGGTGCACCTAGTATATCAGGGTAGTATCAAAGATAGCCACAGTCCTTAAGGGAATTTCAATACAAGGAAGCTTGAGAGAGTGAGTGCAGGGACAGAACCATCGCAGAAGTGAGGAAAGAAGTTACAGGAACTAGTTTTTGTACTCTCAATGTCCTTGTATCTGTGCCTCTCCAGATTTAGAAGGGAAATGAATCCTGATATTTTTCTCTTTTTTTTCATTAAACTATTTTGAACTCAGACATTGGAGGAATTGCAGGCAAATTTAACCTTAATCATTGAAAATAATTGAATTAGACACAGACAAAGACAAATTTGGTGCTTATAGATATTTACTGACTTGTAAAAGAAGGAAGTAAGGCTGTAGTCTTGTGAATTTTTTGTTTTTGGTCTTAGGGTATTTTTGCTTCCCTTTGCCATTTTCCAAAGTTGTAAGTTCACTCTTTTAGGTATGCACGACATACGGGGTAAGTTCTATGTTGTGCTCTTTCAGGTGTAAATTGAGGAATGTGTTGGACATCTTGCTGATTTTTTGTTCTTAATCAATAACCGTGGTGCAGAGAGAAGACATTTGGCAACACAGAAGTGTCTTTAGTGCTGATGGTTGCTGTTTATTGATCTACCTCATTCTTATCTTCACAGAAATTGGCCCAGTGACAATCACTACAGATCCCAAGAAATTTCAGTATGAACTCAGAGAACTATATGTTCAGGTGAGACTTGATTTCAGTTTTCTTCTTGGGATAGGAAAACCATGCAGTTTCTTTGTTCCTTTTAAAATCTGAAAAAAGTAATTGTTAGAGGCAAAATGCACGGCATTATCTTTTCCCAAGGTGGTCATGGATGAGTTGAACAACACATACCGGAAGAGAAGAGAATGAGTTCAAAATGGTCACCCTGACTTCTGTATTTTTCCATGCTGCTTATACCTGATTGTGGCACATTCAACTCTGTGGTTCCTTTATAGAAAAATTTTTCTCATCCCTGCTCTAGATTAGCCCTTCACTTGGAAAAATAAGGAACACTTAATGATTATTCCCCTACTGCATCAATGACACAGCTAAGGTAATTTATACTGCTCTGTGCTATAAATTGGCTAGGTGGCCTTTTTACTGGAATCTTACTTTGGTGTAGAGGAGAAGAAGACATTTGCTTAAGTGTTATTGTTGTAGGCAGCCAAGTTAGATAGAGATATTATAGGCAATCAGACAGGGCCAGGCCCTCACAGGAGATAAAACAGAAGACAAGATACCTTAGATACCTTACAACTCTGGGAGGGATGGATGTTCCTGCCATGGGCCAGACCTAGAGTCCAAAGATCAAACAAATGTCAACCTCTCTAAAGATTGGCATCCAAGATTGACCATCACCCTGAGGGAGACCAGGAATCATTAATCCAACTACTACTGGATGGCTTACCTGATAAAGTCCTGTTCTACATTCATGCCTGCTTGCTATATGACTCGCTTCCCCAATTGGTCCTGTATTTAATCAATTTTACCTGAGCAGTGGTGCTTGTAATCTCATCGGTTGACCATAACTTTGTCCTACCTCTTGTCCACCTAAGTGAGTTCCCATGTCTTCTCCACCTTAGATCTGCCTCACCACATGGTTTTCCTCTATAAAAGTCCATGGAAGAGACACCTTCCTGGGGACAACCTGCTTGGGCCCCCCTCCTGTCCCTCTCTTGAACAGGAACTTTCTTTCCCCAAATAAATATGTTCTGCTCATAATCTCTGTTTGTTCCTAAAATTCATTCTTTGGTTTTAGGGAACATGAACTCATCCAGGTCAGGGTGAGAGATCATTTTTCCCTATGTCATTTGGAGGTTCCCTATATCATTTGGAGGTCACCCACCCA
This sequence comes from Ctenomys sociabilis, assembly GCA_004027165.1. Classification (NCBI taxonomy): domain Eukaryota; kingdom Metazoa; phylum Chordata; class Mammalia; order Rodentia; family Ctenomyidae; genus Ctenomys; species Ctenomys sociabilis. Next base: position 772 of record PVKA01000477.1, on the reverse strand, counting down.
AGATCAGTTTTTATTCCTGTATTATTATTCTGAAAGCAGACCTCTGAAGCAGCTTTGGTATGCCTTCTCTCTTGGTACTGTTCACAGATTATCTCTGAATCCATTCATTTGAAAGTTTTGCTTTTCTGAGGCTGTTTCAGCTACTGCCCTCCAGAGGCCCTGCTGCTGTCATCTGCAGATTTTTGGCTGTTTCCTGTCATTCTTGTAGGCTGGTGGCAGTTGGACTGGGATTTCATTGGAGTGACTTGATCAGAGCAGAGATCCGTCAGTTCCTTGGTCTACTAGTCATGTTTGGTGGCATTTTCCTTGTTTGGTCTTCCATTCTCTCCCACCCTGGCCTTGCCAATGTCCTAAGCTGTTCCATCTCCCTGTAACTGATTTCTGCATCTTAACCTCACCTGTGCACTGAGCTTGTTGGTGCAACTCCTTGTACAACAATTTCTCCTGCATGGTCACAGGAACCCCAGCATGTCCTCAAAACTTTCTCCCGGGTCATTAGGTCTGTCCTTTTGTTCACTTTCCTATAGTTTAATTTAGAGATTTACCTTTTAAAAACTTTTTATCTCCCTTGTGCACTGCCTAACCCTTTAAAGGGCAAAACCTCAATCCTCAATAACTTTAATTCCTGCATTATTTATGCTTACCCCAAATAAACAAATGATGTCTCAAAGCTAGCATACTAGTTTCAGTATGAACTCATAACCACCTATCTAAATGGATTTTTAATGCTCTGGTGATCCTGTTCTGTTTATTTATTTTCTTCTTCTTCTTC